>CM031242.1:452164783-452764783 GCA_018340775.1 Taxus wallichiana var. yunnanensis
TAACACCTATATCATAGTTAGTAGGATAATTTCCACATAAACCATTTAGAATACGACCAAAGGCTTCTTTGAAAATGATTACTAGGTATCCTTGAGGTATATCATGGCGGTGGAGGAATACTCAAGTTTGTTATGGTTATGGTGATTGAGGCCACCATTTGAAAAGGTGTCCACAAAATCCACATGCACTTAAGGAAAGGAAATCCCATGCATCGAGGCTACATTTGGTGATATAGGATGGCCACATAGGATCTATGCGGAGTTTGATAACCGCTGCTAAGAAAAGCATCAGACCGCCATGGTTGAGACAACATATATTATCACTTGTACCCCCAGTAGTTTTTATAACGGGTATTTAGACTCATTTATATCTCCTTCAGTAGTGGAACATTATAGGCTTGTTATAGTGAGATATGGTCCTAGATGGGATGTAGACATAACATCGGGTTTTATACTTTCCATAGACTACTTACTTAAGGAGTGTGTACTCGACATAGGGTCTTTTAACACTACAATTGACCTTCACATTTTTCTTTAGTTTCCTATTATGTGTTCTTTGGTATGGAATGGTTATCATCTCATTGGGATAGAGTAGTTTGCTATCGTAAGGTGATTGCATTTTGATATGACATCATATTGGAGCGGGTAGTGACATGTATTCAGAGATCCATATCCATCTCAGTAGTGTATCCGATATGCATCTTAAGTGGATTATGTGGAAGGGAAGATATTTATTTTCCATCATGTTGAGTAATAGGATAGAGTAGACTTCAGGACCACATTTGGATGATCACCCTCCTCTAGAAGAGTTAGCTAATATACTTCCTAAGTATTTTCTAGGTTTACCACCTTCATGAGAGATATATTTCCACATTGACCTTGTACCATGAGCTAAGCCTATAGATGATAACTCCTGATCTTTGTGAGCTCAAGTTTCAGCTAGAGGGATTATTTGAGAAGGGCTTTATTCACCCTAGTGTGTCACCATGGGGAGCACTAATTATATTTGTGAAGAATAAGGATGGGTCCTTGAGGTTGTGTATTTCCTACAGGTAGCAAGATAAGGTGATGATCAAGAATCATTATCCTCTTCCACATATTGATGATCTATTTTATCAGATTAGAGGATCGACTATGTTCTCCAAGATTGACCTAAAATCAGGATACCATATGTTGAGGATTGCAGAGGCAAATATACACAAAACACCTTTCCATATTAGTTATGTACATTATAAGTTCATGGTGGTTCCATTTAGACTCATCAATGTGTTACAAATATATTGTGACATTATTAATAAATTGTAATTATATTTAATAATGAGTTTATAGAACTCATATTAATAATATAGTTGTAATAGTTAGTATTAGTATTTGGGTGAGTTGTGAGAACAACTCACGTAGCTATTTTGGTGTGTGTGATAATAAAGGGATGAGAGAGATATCCTAGGGATAAATCTAAGAGATTCATGGAGAGATATTGTAGGGTTTGAAGATGAGTGTTGACTCCACCTTTGTAGGAGATCAAACACTATAAATTGTATGCTCCATCTATGTAAATACATACCGAATGAATTAAAAATTAAATTATTCTATTATTTAGTGTATAGTTTCTTTTTTAACATTCTAGTTTATAAGAAATATCGAAACAAAATAATATTTGGTATCGAGCATGGTCAATCAAAAGATATTCTAAGAGAATTCGAGGATTGCATGCAACACGAGATAGATTAGTTCACGATAAAAATACATATGCGCCTCTTTGTCATCATTTTTAATCAACTTTAGTCCCGCATTCTATGTCGACTTGGTCTGCAGATCCAACAAAGCATCAACGCATTCACGTCTCTTCCAATGATGATATGATCATATGACTCATATTTAATGACCTGCTTAGATAAGAAGTCATTGCTTGAAGCTTTTTCTATGTGTGAATGACAAACAATGAGTTGTAACTACTTATCCTTTTTGCCATTTTTGGATTTAGTGAAAAAAACACAAATATGGATTTTTTTCATTTCTAGAAAGGGGTTTGGAAAGATGTTGGATTTAAAATTTGTAGTTGCCATAAATTTCTGCTGGTAACTCACAAAGAGATGATGTTTTTAAAAATGTGTGTTTTTTCAAGATCTTTGCATTGGTCATTTTGTAGTCACCAAAAACGTAAAAAACTAAAATTGCCTCGTGAACACATTTTCGGTTGAAACTCGATGTCTAATTCTTTAAATCAACGTGAAAACGTTGAATTGAATTGAAAAAATTGAAGGAAAATATTTCCATAAATGAAAAGTTAGAACTCAATTTTTGTTGATTAACAAAGATCTATGGAAGGAAAAATTAATAAACCACATGACATAAATGAAGCAACAAAATGGTAAAGAAGGAATTGAAGAGAAATGATGATTATTAGCCTAGGTTTATTTGATGCCTACCTACATCACATAAATCTAACAAAGAAATCATATTTGATTTGTATGAAATTGAGAAAACTATTTGGGTCACAAGAAGAGAGTGCAATAGTGGCACTCAAGAAAAAATTGTTTAGACTCAAAATGGAGGAAGCAGAAAGTATGGTGGAACATATCAATAAGTTTTGTTCTATTTCAAATCAATTAGCTAGAATCAAAGTTGATGTTCTTGATGATGATGCAAAAGCAATATTACTTAATAGCATGCCTCCTAGCAATTCTAATATGGTCTTCACTTTGAGAAAAATATATCCAAGACTAGAGGATTTAAGTTCTTCTCTAAAAGAAGAATAAAATAGAACCAAGAATATTGATCTAGAAGAAACTGCAATGTATGGTAGAAACAAATCATATGCTAAAGGAAGATTCAAGCCTTATTTTAAACAAAAATCAACCTCCCAAGGTCCACGAAAATTTATTTTTCACTATTGTAATGATCCTGGACATGGTATTATGTATTGTAACAAAAGAGAACAAGATTTACTTGATGGTAAATTGAAGGATAAAGCCTTCATTTCTAAAAACAAAGATGGAGAAAGCGATTTGGATATGAAGACTACCCACTTGGATAATGAGGAGACAAATGCTCAGCAAAGTGATGAAGACTTCTAGTATTAAGTAAATAGTGCATTAAATGGAGGATGAAGGCAATGGAGGCTAGAGGTCAATCGACAACCTCTCGTTAGTCAACAAAAACTAGGCTACATGAAGTTGTGGTGGATGTGTGTGTGTTTTCTATTATTTCATATATGCGGTATGATTTCGAGTTCCTATATGAAATTTTCACATTGAGGGGGAGAAATTGAACATGGTCTCAATGTTCAATTTTCCTTCTATTCAGTTTGTATTCAATAAATAGTGGTTCCTACATGATTCCCTGAAGGAAAGACATAGTTTACAGAGGAAAGCACAAAGGAGAAGTAGCAACATGATATTTGGGTTATTGGTTGTCCTATAAAACCATCCTTTGTTTTAGGTTGTTGGTTGACCTACAAAACCATCCAGATCATGAGCACGCATGGGCGACAAGATACAGAAGGAAGTGCATTCTTTGTTTCTATATCTTCAACATTAGGGGAGTGTATATTGGGAATTAATAATGTTAACAATAGGGGAGTCAATGTTACAAATATATTATGAAATTATTAATAAATTGTAATATTATTAATAATGAGTTTATAGAACTCATGTATGAATAATATAGTTGTAATAGTTAGTATTAGTATTTGGGTGAGTTTTGATAACAACTCACGTAACTATTTTGGTGTGTGTAATAATAAAGGGATGAGAGAGATATCCTAGGCATAAATCTGAGAGATTCATGGAGATAGATTCTAGGGTTTGAAGATGAGTGTTGAATCTATATTTATAGGAGATCAAACACTATAAATTGTATGTCTTTGCATCTTTTAAAGACATCCCAAATGAATTCAAATTTAATTATTATAATATTCGGTGTATTGTTTCCTTTTACAATTATTCTGATTTTTAAGAAAGCTCATACCAAAATAATATTTCCCTTACAATGTTTATAGGTATGATGAACAAGGTATTCATGACCCAATTAGACTGCTTCATATTGGTATTTATTGGTGAAGAGAGGATAGAGGAAAAATTTGAGTTGGGACAAACTTGAGGACATGATAGTTGTAGGACCAACCCACTTAAAGGTTTTGGAGCAAGAAAGCATACCAATTTGAAAACATATGGATTAGTCTCATCTCAGAGAAGATTGAATATGTGGATTTGAAGAGGGTGAAGTTTCACTTCTTAGTTAGTGAAAAAGTATTTATGAGATCTCATCGGCATGAGATTACTATTTATTTTAGAAAAGCATCTTAGCTCACCCATTGCTTTGTTGGGACCTTTGATATATTTTAGGTTATTAGTCCCATTTCTTCTTCTATCCTTACTACCACACCTATTTCGAGTCCATGACATCTATCATTTTTTCATAAAGATATGTATACACGATAGATCTCATGTTTTTGACTAGTGAAATTTATAAGTGGAGGCTAAAAATAGTGTATGTTGGATTTCGTGCACATATTAGAGCACATGAGGCTAGAACTTCAAGAATGAGACCTTGTCCGTGTTAGAGTACAATGGGACATGTACTTTGAGATATCAGCTAGGCGGGGGAGGATATGTGACCATTAAGGGCTTTGTACCCCTATCTTTCTCCAGTAATTCTAGGAGGAAATCTATTTCTAAGAAAGGAGGATATATTTCTCACCTCCTCTTGAAATTATCTTCTAGACTCTAATGACTCGTATTTTGATTTATCATTTTCACATAGAGACTATTATACTATTTTGATTATGGTTCGGTATGTGTAATTTTAAATTTTGATTGATATATGATGTATATTGTGAGTTTTACTAACTTTTTTATAGGATGTATGTTTATTTTTTTGAAATTATGGACCCTAGGGTGACTATCCTATGAATGTCTATTTTATGATTATTAGCTATAGAGGATATTTTATTTTTCACTAATAAATATAGTAACTATTATGATATTTGGTCATGTGTGTATCATGTTTTGGATGTATGCACCTATTTTATGATATTTGTGTCACATGGATTCATAGGATGTTATTTTTTATTTACACGGATTGTATGTTTGTTTAGCTATATTATATTGAGGGGGAATGATTTATGTGCATTATGTGTGTAGGGTTAGAGGATGACAATGTGGATTTCAGGAGATTGCTCTCATATTGACACAATTATTTGTTTGCCAAAAATATACCCCCTTTTGTATTATCATCAAATGTTTTTTTCCATTTGTTGCGAACCTTATGAATTCATGATTATTTTTATCCATAACATTTTGAATTTAATTAATTTAGTGTGAGTAACTATACACATGGCTTTCATAGTCCCTTCATTTCATTAAATTATTAAATTTAACTCTAATTATTGGTCTATTTATTTCATTGTTCCTTCTCCCTTACTTAGTTTGATTTGTTTTTTTATGTCTAACATTGTTATATCATTTATTATACCTTTTCTTACATTGTATAGTAGAAGATACACTCTTCCCAACGAACCCATTTACCCAAATTATAATTTGGGAATAATGGGTTTTTTCCGAAGTGTGAATGGCTTGTAGAGAGCCTCTTTTTCCTTAAAAAGAGCCCCCAAAGCCATACATATGGATACGAAAGGTTATTTTAGATGAAAAAGGTACCTTCCCACCCTCATTAGTGTATTTACTCTCACAAATTATTTATGAGTCTTGTTATTACAAAAATCACTTGAGGTGAGTTCAATCCACCATTTGGTGAAACATGGTACTTGAGAGTTATCTCCCATCTTGAATTGTGAAGTTTTGATGCTCACCATGAATTGTGTGCTTTGCATGGGACCTTTTTTATTTCAAGGATGTTTTTACATTGAGATAATAACATTTTGCAAACATAATGAGCTCATTTTATCATCACATATTTTTGAACGAATGTTAAGAAGGTAAACATCTTTTTGTGAGTTTGAAACCCTAGGTCAAAAGTGATGGATAAGATTTACTTGGTAAGTAACCATAAATGGATTTTATTTCTATTATTATTATTTTATGTTGTAAATGAATGCCTCATATTTCTAAACAGGTGTGATAGAACATGTGATTATTTGTGGACCGCACTCAAACATGAAAGTTTCTAAAGATGTTCTGTTTGTGGAAAAGTCATCAAAAGGAGTATATGAAATAAATTGACATTTTTTTAGCATGGGAGTTTTAATTGATTTTCATTATGGTTACAGATCATGATTGAATTCCTAGAGGTAAAAGTGTGCCATATTTATAAATATTGGTCTATACGCATTTTGGGGAAGTTCTCTAGTAGTTTTAGAGATAGACCGGTTGAAGGTCTTCCACTTGGTGTTTTGAGGAAATGTAAAATGTTATGGAAATAGGATAAATATTTAATTCCAGTGGTATAAATTTTTTGACTTAGGGATTAGGTTTGATACATGAACTAACTCATTTTTTTGAAGAAGAAGGTTGTTTTTACCCATGAAAGGATTGATCTAGCTACATATGGAGGTAGAAATATCATGTTTTGCATTTGTTTATGATTTCTATAAGTTAGAGAGTGAAAAGGGATAAAAAAATTATTATTGAATAAATTTAGAGATATAGAAAGTGGAAATAAGGGTGAAAATTGGTTGAGTTCCTAAACCTTCTTTCGGGAAGCTTAGTTTGCTATAGAGGAAAGTTGGTGTTGCTTGTATGTATAGATGTTTATGATAAGAATTGAACTATAATCAATAACATTGAGTAACAAGAATATATAAATTATGAATTCATTTGGGATGTAATTGATATTGATAGAGGTTACATATATAGTGTTTGATCTCCTACAATGATGAAGTCAACACTCATCTTCAATCCTCGTATCTCTCTCCGGGAATCTCCCAAGATTATCCCCAATATCTTACACACCAAAATAGATACATGAGTTGTTTATTCAAGAACTTCACTCACACACAAATATTAAATATATTGTTAATATGAGTTGTATTAACTCATTATTAATAATATTGCAATTTATTAATAATGTCACAATATATTTGTAACATTCACTCCCCTATTGTTAACATTATTAATTCCCAATATACACTCCCCTAATGTTGACAAGGTAGAAAAATAGTCACACTTCCTTCTGCAGCTCACCGCCCATGCGTGTTGATGATCTAGATGGTTTTGTAGGTCAACCAACAACCTATAAGGATGGTTTTCCAAGACAACCAAAAACCTCAACAAATGATGGTTTTACAGAAAACCAACAACCTAAAACAAAGGATGGTTTTACAGGACAACCAACAACCCAAATTTCCGTTGTGCTCTCCTCTATCCACTATGTCTTTCCTTCAGGGAATATGTAGGAACCATCACATCTGAATACAAACCGAAAAGAGGGAAAATTAAACATTGATACCATGTTCCAGTTCCCCCCCTCAATGTTAACATTTCACTTATTCAATAAAGAACTCTAAAATCAAATCTGAAATAAAAGAAAACACACACACACACACACACACACACACACACACACACACACACACACCTGCCACCATAGCTTTGCAAGGCGTCCCCATCGTTGGTGACTAATGAGAGGTTGTTGATTGACATCCAACCTCCATCCTCCATGAATCACATTCCTTACTCAATAAATTGGATGTTCAATCTAAAATTTGCACCACCTTTTCTTGATGTATCTTCCTCACAAATCTTTGCTTTGGTTATTAAATTCCAAAGCAAAGGTCTTGGGGTGACAACCCCAACGTGGTCAAGGGGTAATGCCCCTTGAAGGTCCTAGAAAAGTGCCATAGGCACACTCATATCGCGATACAGGGCAGGGTCGAGGGTTGGAGCCCTCGAAGCCAAACATATTTTCCTTCTTTGAAGTCATAAAAAATATCATGTTTTTCATCTTATTCTCTAGAAAATTGGATGTCGGGTAACACCGAAAATGTGTCTGTGAGGCATTTTTTTAAATTTTACAATATTTTATTCTTTTTTGACATTTAAAACTTATTTTCTAACACTTCAATCGAATACTACAACTTTGATGACATGAACAATGACTTAATTTTTTTATCCTTCTAACTCTAGACACTATTTTGACACAATGATAAAGACAAAGTTTTACAACCTGAATAATACAACAATGAGATTAGAAATTAAATAATTCAAAAAATCTATGTATTATTCGGTAACACATACATAACCACCAAGTTATTAAAAAGAAGACTATATAAACTACAAAACCTTGAACATGACAAATATTTATTACTTTTGAAATACCTAAACTACAGAATGAACTTTGAACCTTAAAAGACTTTATAAGTGAATATAATAAACAAAACCAAAATACTAATATGGAGACAACTATATATTTAAAAATACCCAAGTAATACCATTATACCACACTTTGAATTGAATGAAAAGTGACACATATGCTAGGTTATTAGTGCGAATAGTGGATCCATCAAATTGAGGAGATGTGAGTGTGTACAAGAGGTAGTTGAGTTTTTATCGATTTTGATAGTTAAATCTTGGATGATGCGCATGTGAGAGGCATATGTGTTTGGAGAGCTTGCGTTTAGGAGAAGACCTTCACATTTGTTCTATTCAAAACCAAATTCTCGATCGTTGATATACGGAAGAGATATGGTGTATGATAACCACATAGGACTAAACAACCTTGTCAGAGAAATACATAGACAAATGATCTTTAGTTGGTGTCTCCCTTTGTTAGAATACCATGGATTTATCCAAAACATGTGTGGATGTCTCAATGCAGATTTACAATGCAATTATTTTATGTTTCTCGCTTTCAACGCCGGAGGAGATGTTCATCGATCTTACAATGTGGCACCGATAAGATGTACTTTGACAAGAGTGTACAGAAACTACAGATCTCAAGTGAAGATCAACGCAAAAGTACAATATGAGTCCAAATTGAAATCTGCAACTTAGTCTCTTAAAAAAAGATGAGACAAAGATCAAAAAAATCGACCCAATAATGCACAAGAGAATTATTTTTCTGTTGACATCTCCTCTTCATTGAATTCTTCTGGTAAAGTTGTGCACTTCTACAAAAACTAATAACAAATATTCAATCCTACACTCAAAAGGAATATATCAGACTTTCATGAATTGGGGCAGTAATGAAATCAAACGTGCCCCTATTGCTCTCTAATTTTTCATAGAACGTATCATCAAGGTCACTCGATACCACCGATAATAAATGAACTATAATAAATAACACCAAATAACAAGAATATAGAAATTATGAATTCATTCTGGATGTAATTGATATTGATAGAGGTTACATATATAGTGTTTGATCTCCTACAATGGTGGAGTCCACACTCATCTTCAATCCCTCATATCTCTCTCCATGAATCTCTTAGTATTATCCCCTAATATCTCACACACCGAAATAGATACGTGAGTTGTTTGTTTAACAACTTCACTCACACACAACTATTAACTATATTATTAATATGAGTTGTATTAACTCGTTATTAATAATATTACAATTTATTAAGAATATCAAAATATATTTGTAATAGTTTCATGAGCTCTAAAAATATTTAATGTGATATTAAGGTCATTTGATTTTGAATTAGTAGTTCTGTGGCATAGTTGAGGTGTTATGGTGTGATCTAGATCATGATAAGTGAACACAAGTTTATGGAAACAACATTTTTATAAAGGATACGAGCCTTCTTAGTTGTGTTATGAATAATTAGATTAGTGAAAGCTAATGTACGACCATGGATGATGTTATTTTTTTCATACTTGACATGTTTAAGGTATTTGAATAGTGAATAATCATTTTGATGATGTTTATCATCTTTAATGAATCAGTCATGGGATTTTGAGCCTTTGTTAAACTTATTTGTTGTGTTTGAGCATGGAATACCTAAATGGGTCTATTTCATGAAATTTATTGAGTTTGATGTTGTATTTTTTAGTTTAATTATTCATTATTTTTGTATAGTACCAACTTATGATGTGTTTGAAATAGGAAAAGCATATAAAATTGCTTGTTTTAGTTCATTTTTAACTAATTGAGCTACGAGGGAAAATGGGAATAAGGTAAGAGTTTGAAACTAGTTTAACGGAATCAAAAGAGACATGAAGATGTGTGAAAAAATATGAATAAGGTTATCTATCGTGTTTGTAATGGTTTGAAGCTAAATCACATCATGAAAGTTCAAGATAGAGTGAGGGGAAGGAGAGTGTGTTTGAAGAATGGTTGAAGGAGTTTTGATCTGAATCTTGTAATCACCATAAATTTATTATTTGCAACATAACTTTAGTGATGTTCTTATTAAAATATTTTGTGATGATTCATAATTATGAAAGTATCTTTTTATGGGTAATATGAATAATGGTTTAGGGGTTGGTGCTCCTTGTGGGGTTGGTGCCAAACTAAAGAAATATCTTGTGATGTATTATATTTACTTGATTTTTAGTTTTTTTCTTCCCATTGAGATGTTCCCACTAACATCTTGTTTATATTTGTTCTTTCTCATGTTTTATGCTCATTTTAATGTATGGTGGACACTTAATAAGCTGTTATTTAATGTATATAATTGAATGGATATTAATGGATGTTGAAAATAATGGTAAATGAAGTTGGAAAATTGTAGGACTGATTCACCCCCTTTAGTCCATTGCGCTTCCAAAATTGGTATCGATCCGGTCCTTTTTGATAATTTTAATCACTTCAAGGAGATCCTTTTGTAGCACAAACAATGGGTATATCATCCGAGGTGGAAAAAAACTTAAGAAATAAGTATGAAGGTTTGGAATTAATAATGTCTAAGGTTTTTCAAGAGAAATTGAGTTACATGGAAGATTACCTTGGTAAAACAATCAAGGAGATGGAATCAAGTGGAAAGTGTGTCTAAAACCCTAATGTAAAAATTATAATATTGTTGTAGGTATGAAGATGGATTGAGAACCTTAAATCACAATTAAAATAGGTACATAATCGGTTGAATATCTATGAAAGGTTGGATAAAAGTCTAGAAGCCCTAGATGATATTTTGAATACGTAAAATGCAAAAATGATAAATTTGGATTAGGTTACACAAAATAGTCAAAGAAGGATGAAATGCATGAAAAATCATGCCAAATACCTACTAAGAAAAAGGAGGATATCAAAAATAAAAATAAATTTATCAACCAACCTAATGTAATGAAAATCACAAGTAAGTTCAATGGAAACTAGTATGGTTGCAATGATTTTGAGCATAGATTAAAAGAGTGTAAAATATTTGTCAAAAATGATCACCCATATAGGGATAGTATGCATATTAAAGAAAATAATGTGACATGATACAACTGTCATGATAAAGTTCACATTGCAAGGTATTTTTAAATTAACCTTTAAATCAGATTTTTTAAAATCAAGTTGCTAGAGGTAGAAGTAAAATTATATGCTTGTATTGCAATAACGTTGGTCACATAGCTAGGCCTTGCAACCATAGATCACTAATGCATAGATTAAAGAATGGATGTTTAAAGAAGGTTGTATGCTTTAAATGCAATAATGTTTTCCATATTGCTAGGTTTTACAATTGGATTCCTCCTAGACAGAGTTGGAAAGATGCGGTCTCTCAAGGTAGGATTCTAAATACTTACTTCAAATGAAACAAGGTTTGTCATAGTTTAAGATACTATAGATGGAGAGAATATATATATATATATATATAAGAGGAATGAGGAATTCAAGCCTAGACATGATGAGAATTTTAGTAGTGGTAAATATACTACAAAAGAACTAGTTTTTGTAAGGATTCAAAGGTCCAACAATCAAGAAAATAATACAGATCTTAGTGTCCTCTCCCATGAGAACTATGGTGTTGTGTTGTGTTATATTCATTAAGAATATGTTATTCCTCCATTATGTTTCATGGAGCCAACATTCTATATGATTGAAGCATAAAAAGGTATGTTAGGTTTTGATAAGTTAGGTTGGTCTTAGTCAAGCTATAAATTGGTTTGGTCTTTCTATTATGAAAATTCCTTGTCTCTTTCCAAATAAAAATTTCATATAGTATGGTGTTAAGAGTTCGATGAGTTTTTAAAGTCTTATTAACAATATCCAAGCAATGAGTAAGGATATGTGAATTGTTTTGATCATAAATGTGTATCTTTTGAAGTCCCTAACACATTTAATATGTCTTAATGATGTTTGTTGTGTAGTCATGGTGCTAAAATGAAGTATGTCAAGTGTGTATTTTAGGGAAATGGTATTAAGTGTATCTAGGTTTGTAGAAGAAACAAGAATAGTTATGTCTCTGTTAAAAGTTGGCTGAGTTTACATACTTTGTTATTTGTCTTTGAATAATGCTTATAAGGTCCATAAGAGTATTTATGCATCTTATAAGAATCATGGAGATGTGTAAATCATATATAGATATGTGAAGAGACAAATAACATGAACGGTTGTGAGTATGATATTGTAGGATTTGTTATCTCTCGAAAGTGCACCCTATAGAGAAATAGTTGTAGGTGTTCTAAGCTTGAAAATTTTATCTCTCTCTTTCATAGATACAATGGAAACACCTTAGGTCTGTGGGTATACCTATTTTGAGGTGAGTCTCTCGGTATCAAGGCCGGTTCCTTATTGATGTATCCTAAACTGATTTTCTGGGGTTTGAGGGTAAAAGATGACTGTAAATGAAATTAAAACTGAGGTGATACACCAAACTTGTATGAGGTATTTGACTGAGTACATGCATAATTTATATGGGAATGGATTCTTGATGCACAAGCCAACAGTTTTCTGTAGAATATTAAAGGAAAAAACTTGGAGGTATTGAGGGAAAATATCACAACAATACTGCTAAGCTAAACATACACATTAATATCATGCAGAAATTACTGAATTTGCAATAGGGTAAGATGATTAGTTAAGTAATTCATATTCACAAGACTACAAATAATTTTAAAGGTAAAAATATTTCACATTAAAAGGGAAAATCGGCAAACTCGCTTCACCACTCTTGTGTCTAAAAAGTCCCCATCTCGTGCTTTGCCAAGGAACACAATATATAGCAAAATTAATTCACCCACCCTTCATAAAAATAGGTTAAAGTTGTAATCACCCATGCATCCTATTTTTATCCTTTATTTATTAATAAATAAAGGAACAAAATAAAGCAAACTAATACAAAGAGACATTAATAGCCTTTGATTACATCAGATTCAAACTATAGTTGACTATTCTATTTTTTAATAAAATCTTGCTTGATGAGAAAGTTTCCTTCCTTGTGCATGCAAATTTTTATTCTTGTCTGTTCAGTCCTTTTGTGAAGGCATGCAAAAATACTCCTGTGCAAGAAAATAAATACTTTTAACCTCCAATAATAAGCAAAATATTCACCTCACCGTGGGGACCACTCTTGGGAACACATGTGCAATCATAATCAAGTCTTATTTTGTCAAAAATAAGGTAATTAAGTCTTCAAAAGTTGCTTGCATATTAATATTGACCTCTACTCTATCCGTTGTGATTACATGGAAAATTTTCATTTCAAGTCATATTCACTCCATCATAATCAAAGTGGGGACCACCTTTGCAATTGACCACTAGTCTTCATTTGGTTTGGCCACCCTTGTGGACTTAGCACATTATTATGTTTTGAAATAAGACAAGGGGGCACTTTGTAAAAGGTCACCATATCATACTCAGCCACCTTTGATTAATACATGATCATGCCATTTACTTGGTTTGATTGACCACCTTCGCATAACATATGGTCACCATAGTGCTCGGCCACTTGATTACTTGAGACATATACTATGATTTAGACTTTTGAAAGTCAATATGCAAATGATTTTGTTTTAATCACGGAGCTAGGCCCCTCATCACGATGACTCACCCCTCCACACGCTTTTCGGTGACATGGTTAAATCGGGTCGAGTTTAATTTTTATTTGGTGATCGATTTTTAACCTGTTGATCGGTATCCTCTCTGTTGGTGCTCAAATTTGACTCGCCCCATTTTTCATTGAAATTATTCAGTTTGTGGGCTCAGTCATGTTTTCTATCTCCTCATATTGATGCATGAAAACTCTGTCCTCCATTTGGTTTCCATGATCAGTCCCTTCCTTGGTTGAGGATCACTTAAAAGTCTAGAATTTGTTTTTTGTTCCTTTGTCCATATGAAAGAGTCTGTAACTTGGGTGTAAAACTCGGGTTTTTCCTTTCCTTCCATTTTCCACAGCCACATTTTGTTGTCCCTATCATTTGTGTCCCAAATATCTATGGAAACATGATTGGATGTGGCTAGAGGATCACATTTGGGCCTTATATCATTTCCAAACTCTCTGTCCGTGAAGAAAGATTCATTTCGAGCTCAAATGGTGATTTTCCTGCATTTTATGGTTTGACAAGTGTATTTTTCCCGATCAAATTCATATCTCAACATCAGTGGGAATATGGCCCTTTCTAGTTAGATGCGGCTTGACAAGGCACTTTAAAAACTCTAAGGCTCACTTCAACTCAAAACTTGTCCACGTGGAGCCTCGACGCTCATATTAAAAATATCCTTTTGGTTTGGCCTTGGAGTTACACCAGGGAGACATGTGTAGATTTCTAGTGCCTTGCCTAGACTTAGACAAGTTTTTCATGCAGTCGATATAGTTTTGGCAAACCATTGACATGTGGAGGGTAGGGTCCCATCTTAACAATTGTAATAGGGAGACATGTGGAGGCTTGTGTCGGCTCTACTCTATACTTAACCTTTCCAAAGCAATTTCAAAAGGATTAGGACATGTGGAGGGACCGCGTATGTTTGGGGACCGACCCCCAAGTTCTATTTTGAAGAAGCGCCAATTGGACACTTGGAGGCTTCTGCTCACTCTGCCCTTGCTTGGACTTTTCAATGGCCAAGGAAAATTATCTCGACCCTAGATACCCGGCGCCTTCCGCCGATCCTTCAATTTTTTTAACAACTCTTCCAAACCGAGACACATGATGAGCCCATGCTTATTTGGGTCTCCACTTTTGAGGGCCATGCCAAAGGTGCGCCAAGGTGACACGTGGAGGCTCTCGCTGGCTCCTTTTTTGCTAAGATTTTTCAAAGGCAAAAAAGTGAATTTCTTGGGCCCAGGGAACATGGAAGGCCCGTGCTTGTTTGGAGACTTGCCTCTATGCCTCACCTGTGTAGTTACACTAAGGAAACAAGTGGATGGATCAGATCTAAAATTGAGAAAGGGCAGAATCAATGGTTGTTGTGTATTGCATTTGTTTTTCTTCCTTTTTTGTTGCAAGACTCCTGGAGATGCGAATACACACTATTTTTCATCACTTTTTGATGAGATGCCTTATCATCTCTATCTGTAAAGTGCCATTGAATGGATTCAGAACTTAGTTTGTGAGTCCAAGGATTGTTAAGATTGATATTTTAAAGTTGGAATTTCTTAGGCACTTGCAAAAAGTAAATTACCGTAAAAGATGAATATGGGGAATAATTGTAGAGGAAAGAGAGGGAAAAAGGATGAAAGGATGAAAGTGTGGGTGCAAAAGATGAAAAAGGTGTTACCTCGAGAGCGAAAAGGATTACATGTCATATCGAGTCATCAAGGAAGCCCTCCAAAAATGGTTAAAAAGGGGATTTCTCGCGCATGATGAATCAAACCGATTAGAACGATTGCCAAAAATTTTGGCATGTCATCCTAGTCATTAGTCGAGGGCACAAGAAATGTGACCAGATTCACAATTGGCTCACCCGGTAGTTTTTGGATATGAATTTGTTAAATTTCACTTTCTAAAACAAATTGGTAATAAGCAAAGGTCCCGCGAATATTCTTATTTTTAGGGGGAAATTTGGGATGACTGAGAAAGTTAAATGTATAAATGTAATGAGAATCCTCTTGAAAAATGTCGGGGTTGAATTGTTAAGAGAAAATTTGAGAAAGTCTTCTTCCGAGAGACCAATCCGAGATTACTCGTTATTTTCTTCTGTTAGATTTTCTATAATGTCAAGTTGGTTGGAGATGTCTAGCCATTGACGAGTAATGAGATTTCTCTGGAAGCTTTCCCCTGCTGAAGAATCTAATAAATTTTGAAATTAATTTGTGTCAAATCTCTAGCAATTTGTGTTTTCTTTGTTTCATAATTTCTGCAAATGGTTTCTTTTGTTCCTATTGTAATCTTACGGTTTAGTGGTATTTACAATTTCATTTCAAGAAGAGCCTTAATCTTGTGATGAGATAAACAAATTTAAAATCAATTCACTATCATTTGTTGATAAAGATTGTCTATAATTCTTTGGGTGTACCTTAGGCATGATTGATTAGAGATTTTGGTGTTTAATTGAGTCTTTCAATTCGAGCCTTCATGTTAGAGTCTCAAAGATTGTATTAAACCATGTCTTTGATATGGGCCTCCATTGAATCACACCTTCTCGGTTGACGAACGCCTTAACTATTTTGAAGCTTTTCATTGTTGAGTTGTTCATTGTTATGAACTCCTCAAAGATTTGGTATAATCAACTTTATCTGCTTCATCTCCCACAAAAACCATCCAAAAACCGTGAATCCATCTTGAAATACCCTATTTTCCTTGTATGTCAAGAAAGTAACAAAGTCTACTCACTAAAATATGCGTAACAATCAGGATTTCTTAATGTCTTTAGTAACCTTAGCCTTGTGTTGAAAGTATGTCAATCATTTTGAAGTGATAATTCTTGAGAGTTAAATAATGGAGTATGGACCATATTTTCCCAAGGCTCTCTTAATAAACTTTGTGCAAAAGAAGGATATCTCCATCTCCTTCATCAAACAGAGGTTGCACTATGGGTCCTTTCACCATGGTCAAAAGGAACGCCCTAAAGTAGTGAGGATAGGTCAAATCCTCTTGAAGGTGTTATCCATCTCTCCACAAATCTAAGTGACAAAGGGCCAGTTAGATCTCATCCCCAACTACAAAATGACACACATTATGATCTATCTGTCTCTAAGCTCCATGGGAAGGAAGAAGATCTTTCTTATAGTCAAACAAACTTATTTACAAATATACAAAATATGATTTTCTTATATACAAATTAAACTTGGATATTACGAAAGTGTCTTTTATAAGGATCATCAATTACAAAAGGACTGAGGAATGAGAGTGCGAGAATGAGCAGAAAGGCAACATGCAGAATTATAGATAGCAGAGTAATTCTTTATGTATGCGAAGTTACAGTGAATTGAAAACAAGATCATTCGTATCGTATAAATAAGATGGAATTTAAAGACACAAAGTTCTGTAAATAACATCTGCCAGAACACAAAGTTTCTTAACGTAACACAGATTCATTAATCAAGGACACAAAGTTCCTTCTTGGTTGTACAAGATCACCATGTATTGCAAAGTTGAAGAGTATGCAATCAGCGAGACTAACAAACTAGTAACAAATGATCTTCACAAACATTAAACGAAAGCTCAGAGATAACGGAGATTAGATAGACAAAGAATGGAAAGCCCTTTTGTATTGATTTCTTTGTAATCTATTTACACTTTCAGAAAATATGCCAAGTTCTTCCTCCTTCTTTCAGAATGGCGTAGAGAGGCCATTATATAACTTACAAATCAGCTTACTTTTTCAGAATCATTTTTTTAACCAAGAATAGTTAAGGACTGCCAACCGCAATACCTCAACTTCTTACAAAGAAAACGGAAAAAGAAAGGGAAGAAGAGAAAAGAATAAGGAGAAGAAGACAGGTGGCCGGTTACTGGGAGGGACCCACTGACTTCAAAATCTGCTGCCTGAATTTCTTCAACGCCTCAGCTATGTCTCTGCCATGAGGGACTGACGTGTTGGCCACAGACTGAGTCCAAAATCCAAGACACTTCTCCATCTCTTTATCAAACTCGACATGAGTATGATAATCTTTATTTGCTTCTTCGATGGCAGATTGAAGAGAGCAAATATCCTTCATTTTCTCCTTAGAGATGGAACTTTCCTTGAATAAGTTATCTTTGACAAAAGCTCTGAATTGAGCTTTGATTTCTTGCAAGGAAAGGGGCATACCAGAAGTTTCATCTTGAAGATGACAGTGTATGTCTTTGAAAGCAGAGACCACCAGTGTCTTGAAAGCTTCACCCTTCGCCAGCTGTTCTTCGGCTCTCCCAAAGCCTCCTCCAAGACTTTGATCTTCCACTCCACGCTGTAAACCCAGGATTTTGATAGATTATCCTTTGCATCATCAAAAACCTTATTCGCCAGTAAGATGTTCTCATCTGTCTGTCCCATAAGGCGGAGGTCTACTATGCAACTACTCCAGAGTTTGAGCTCTTTATCCATGATCCCGATAGTAGAGGACAGCTTCTGTTGCAAATTGTTCACTTTTCCATGGAGTTTAAAAGCTTCATCGATGAAGTTCAACCCTGCAACAAGCATATCATCCACCATGGCTTCCATAGCTCTGCCATAGATGGAATACTTGTGCATGTCTTTGATACTCTGTACTTCATCTTGGCTCAAAATTACAGGTGGTGGAAGAGTGGTCAACGGAGTAGGGTCCAAAACTTTGTCCTTAGACAAAAGAGACTTGATGAAGCCTGTGAGAATTTGGGCCTGTTCTTCCAACTGTTCAATAGTTTGCTGCCCTTTCTCTACCCTCCCAATGACTCGTGTGACCGTTTCCTGGAGGTTGTGGATCTCACCTTCAGGAGTAGACTCTCCCATTGGAATTCTTGAGAGCTCTAAGTCAGATGACTGTAAGTCCTGCTCTGATTTGTCCACTGTAGGCTTAGCAATCTCCAGGAATTGCTGACCTTGAGCATCAGACACTATTCTGGAGGTGGTTCTGGCTTTCTTGGCACGAGAAGGAGTGGTGCCCAACAAGGCTGCGACAGCATCAAAGTTTGGCCCTGAGCTCCGAGAGGAAGATTTCCTCTTTCTACTGTCAACAAGAGGCTGAACCCATGCAAAAGAAGAAGAGGAAGCAGCAGGAGGGGCAAGAGTACCAAGAGACATAGAGCTCATGACGCTCAAGGTTTGCACGGCTGTGGTCTCAAGTTGAGATGTGAGTGGGGCGCTGGAGACAATTGCTGCAGAAGAATCAATAACACTTGGAAGTTCAGTGCTCTGGACCTCTTTGTCCTTATCAGTTGGGTCTTCAGGAGCATTTGCAGGGGTTGGCATTTCACTTTCTTCACTTTCACTGAGAACAATGATGTTCTCTGGTCCCATAGGCACTTCTACCTACTTTCTTTGAGGGTCATTTTCCACAGGCTCCTTCTTAACCTCCTTGAGTTTCTTCTGGTACACTTGAGTGGATGAAGAAGGAGTGGAAGCTGCAGGTCCTTGTGTTGATGAGGCAGGTGGGGTTTGCACTGGTGTTTCTGACCTAGGAATTGATGCCTCTCTCCTTGGTGTTGAAACATCCTTGGAAGAGGATTCTCCTGAGTGCCTTCTGAGCTCTCGAACTTTCCTGTCAAACCAGACCTTAGTCCTGACTAAGACCGGAGCAAGGATCTCACCAATCATCTTTTTCTTTCCGCTCCAATCCAAGTCCTCCAAGGGGGTGTGCTTAATCACACCGTCATACTCATATGAGTATAGATCAGAATTGTCATCCTCGAGTCCTTCAGAACTTGGTACAAGCCGAGTTCTGGATCAATCAGCAGGAGAACCCGCCACAATGCCTTCTCCTCGCCTCAAAATCATCTCGCACAATCAGCCCAAAGAGTCTTCTCAGATTCCGCCCTATGATGGTAGATTATCTTGATGTTCTGTTTCAATGAACTTCTTCAAGTCAAAGCAGTTCTCTGGCTTGAAGAAATGAACGGTGATAGGACCAGGCTCTCTCTCTATGTTCTCGTAAGGCCCAGTGGTCTTTTACAAGTGTAATTTCCCAAAGAGATGGGAAAGTGCAAACCAGAAATCTTCTTGTCTCTCGCAGTTCTCGTGGTAGTTTGTCTAATTGCCTGCATACTTCAATCAAAGCCATCTTATCATTGCAGAACATGGGAAGCCGCAGAGGGGTGCTCTCATAGCCGGCAAGCCTGATATAGGAGAATTTTCTGAATTGTATGAAATAAGCACCGTAGCGTGATATCAGATTCATGGCTTCATCAGAAAATCTCCTGGCAGTATCACCTTCGAGTAGCCTAACCACGTACATGGTGAAAGCATCATTGACCCTTCTGAAATTACGATTGCTGGTCTCCAGGGTGAACTGCGGGCAGTAGGCATATACTGGATCATCTTTGTGAGCGTCAATGTAAGAAAAGCCAAACCATTGCCGTGACGCTGCCAGGGTATACATCAGGTAAGAAGTCATGTAGAACTTCTTCATTTGTTGCACATCGATGCCGCTTCTCGCAAAATTCATGCCGATGATCTCTCCCAGCTGATATTTTGCGTTCCTCGCACACCATGCCGATGAGCGGGCACATCCGTAAGTGAAATTCATTGGTAGAGGGGCAAACCCATAACCCGAGCCAAGAGAGAATTATAAAGTCGACAAATTCTTCATTAAAATCTACCCTAAAAAGAGTTTTGACAAAGTGAGAGGCTCCTTTCTTAGGGTTCTTCAGCCAGGACTTCACCACCCGCGCCTTGTATTTGTCGTTGTCTTGATTGAACAGAGCCTGTGCTTGATCCCGGGAAACGACTATGGCATTATCCATCTCTGGGATTCTCAGTGCGGTACTAATGGCAGCAGCGTCCAGCTTGGCGATGAGTTCCCCGTGTATATTGGTTAATTCACTGGAAACAGGGTCGAAGTGAGCTCCGCACGAAAGTACAGTATCAGCGCACTGTACCGAGATCGAAAACCTCCAGCAAAAGCCAAACCGCTATCGTGAATCATTTGTGCCATCGGTGTAGGGTTTGCATCTGCCACCCTCGCCCAAAAATCACCGAAGTCAAGATGCCGAGCTTCGCTGTCTCCAATATTGGGAACGGCAGATTCTAGTGGCGAAATTTGTTCCTGTCCCTGGAACTTGATCTTCATATTGATAGCAATAGAGCTGCAACCTAAACTCGGGAAGGAATTACAGAGAAAGGGATACACGCGCAGGGAATTAGGTTGCAAGGGTTCGAGCAAGGATAACATGGAAACAATGTGAAAAATGCAAAGGGGGATGCCCGTTATATAGCCGTTTAGGAGAGAGAAAGGCCATGAATGCGCATTTAATACATACCCACCAATTTAAATAAGCCGATATTCGGTAGAGCGGCAAAAACTAAAGACGAACGGCACTTGGTTCATTAGGGACATGTGAGACGCGAATGCGCGAAACACGCGGCTCGGCCGATTCGGCGAAGCGGGAAAAGACGCACAAATGCCTTTTTGGGACACGCGGGACATGAGTGCGCTGGCACGCGATTCGGGAATCGGCTGAAAAGGTTACAATGGGTCCGGAAAAGTTTGGGACATTTGGGACGAAAAATGCGCGGTACGCGGTTCAAGCGAATCGGCCAAAAATGGAACAACTTGCACAATTTGACTTGACTTGGGACATTTGGGACATGAAAGTGCTGAAGTACGCGGTTCGGTGTTTCGGCCGAAAATGGAACAACTTGCCCGATTAACTTTGGGACATTTGGGACGAAAAGTTCCGACGGGCCCGAAAATGGAACAACTTCGGGATTTCGCCGATCGGGGAACAGAACGCACTTTTGAACTTGGGACAGTTGGGACAAAATTGTCCGACAGGCCCGAAAAACACACAAAAAGACCCAAAATGCAGACTTTTCTCAATTTCACGACTTTTAACAATTTCAGCACAACAGAGAAGACACTAAAACTCAAAATTTTGAAAGTTCACTTTCTTTAAGAGTAGGGAATTTTGAGTGGACAACAGCTGGCTCCTTCTGGGGATGACTTGGCATAAATTCAAGGAATGAGACAAGGCAAGAACTTAGACAAACTCGGGGAAGCAGACCAGTACCTTATCCATTGGGCAACGGAGTCAAAAAGTAGACCAATACAGAGGACAACACACCAAAACAAAAAGGAAAGAAAAGCAAAAAAAAACCGTATGTAATATACAAGGGACTCCCTAATCACCTAGGACTTGAACAACTTGAGGTACTGCCCACTATAAGGAAGTGGGAGAGGAGAACCATCCATGTAATCAAGATAAAAGGAATTCTTACCAGCAAAGTGTCTGATCTTGAAAGGTCCGAGCCAAAGGGAATCAAATTTTCCATGGCTGCCACGAGGTTCATGCCTTTTATCCCATAACAGCACAGTGTCTCCAACTTGGAAATCTCTGAACCTAGCTTTCTTGTCAAACAGACCTTTACCTTTCACCGTGAATGATATCCGATCAAAGCAACCTCCAATCTGTCCTCATTTAGTTTGTGAAGGTACATAATTCTCTTATCCAAAGCATCACCGAAACTAGTATCTTCAATGGCCTTCATTAGATGCAAGGTCATAGCCCACTCACATCGGCAATGAGCTTCTACTCCATATACCACTTGAAAAGGAGACATTCCAATAGCTCTCTTTGGTGTAATCCTGTCTACCCAAAGAGCATCGTAGAGCTTCTTGTGCCAGTTTCGTTGAGACTCATTGACTAACTTCCTTATAATAGTCACCAGATTTTTGTTAGTGGATTCTGCTTGCCCATTTCCCTGAGGGTAATAATCTGAAGAATGAGCCAGGGAGATGCCATATCCATAGCAGAAATCCATTATCTCAGTTGAAGAGAAATTCAAGCATTATCTCATTACAATCTTATTAGGTACACCATACCTTACCAAGATGTTCTCTTTAATGAAGCCGCACACCACTTCGTAAGTAGTACTTTAATCGAATAGCTTCCACCCATTTGGTGAAATAGTCAAAGTGCGCTAGTACATGAGTATGACCAGCACTAGAAGCAGGATTAAGTGTTCCAATGAAGTCCAAACCCCACTGTTGAAAAGGTTCTTCAATTACAACTGGCTTAAGAGGCAAAGAGGCCAATTTGGGTCTTCCCACGAAGGTCTGACAAGCCTCACATTTATCAACCCACTTGGATGCATCTTTGAACAAGGAAGGCCAGTAATATCCTCCACGGAGTATCTTATGAGCCGTAACCATTGATGAATAGTGCCCTCCACATGCCTGATCATGAAAAGCTGAGAGCAACTTTCTCTGTTGTTCCTTGTCCACACACTTCAAAAATCTCCCATCTAACCCATGCTTGAACAAGGCGTTTTCCCACAATACATATCAGACCGACCTCACCTCATTTAATAGTCCTCTTTTTCTTTGGCAAGCTTAAATGAGAGGGGCATTCCCCATAGGTGAGAAAATGGGCGATGTCAGCATACCATTCATCAACTGAGCTAAGGAACAGAACGGTAGGAAGGTCAACTTTCTCCTCCAGCAACTCATGTTTAGCTCCTTCAGCAATGAGCTCACAAAGGCCTTTTCCACGAACCAGCTTGGTCGGTTTGATGTCAATGTCATACTCTTGACTTTAGCAACCCAGGGCTCTCTCTCTTGATCCAAATTCTTGCTGTGTGAGAATTGACTTAACAGTTGTATCTGGGACCAACACCATGGAATGAGAGTTGAGGATGTAAAAGTGAAACTGCTTGACAGCTTTAACCACTGCAAAAGCATGTTTCTCCATCATAGTGTATTTCAACTCATGATCCTTCAGAATATAGCTCATGAACGCAATTGGGAGCTCATGTTCGTTAGAGTCTTCTTGAGTCAAAACAATAGCTAAGGTTTTATTATCTCGGCATAGCAATAGATAATAAAATCTTTGTTGAATCAGACAAAGCTAAAACAGAGTTTTAGCGATAGCTCTCTTGATACCTTCAAAGGATTCCTTTCCTTCGTAAGACCAACCAAATGTTTGCTTCCTTTCATCATCTCGAGAAATATTCAAAGTTAACTCGCAAAATCAGTGGATGAATCTTCTTAAAAATTGATCTTACCAAAGAAGGAGTGCACGCCTTTTTGCTGGTTGGGAGAGGAATTTGTCGATAGCTTGTACTGCTCAGATCAATCTTAATACCATCTTTGGAAACGATGTGCCCTAATAATTTTCCTCTCGTGACACAAAAGACAGATTTTTTAGGATTCAAAGAAATCCCATGCTCTCTGCATCTTAGCAGAACTGTCTCTAGGTGATCAAAATGATCCGCTCTTGTCTTGGAAAATACCGTCAGTCATCAAGATATATGACAATACACTTCCCTTTCAAACTTCCAAAAGCCGATCCATAGCTCTCTCGAAAGTGGCACCAAAGATTAATAAGCCCAAAAGGCATTCTCTTGTAAGCAAAGGTACCCCAAGGAGTAGTGAAAGTTGTTTTGTGTTGATCTCGCAGATCAACCTCTACCCGATTATATCCCGAGAATCCATCAAGCATAGATAACATTTCAGATCCTCAACGCTTGCAAGACCTGATCCATCATAGGCAAAGGATAATTATCTTTCAAAGAAGCCCGATTCAGTTCCCAAATCAACACAGATGCGGATCTCACCATTTTTCTTCCTAACAGGCACAATATTTGCAATCCATGTTGAATGGTGAATGGGAAAAATGATTTTAGCCTTCAACAACTTCTCGTATTTCCCGAAAGATGGTGTCACTATTTTGGGGTCAGTACGCTGCCTCTGCTTTACTTGAAAGGCTTAATTCCAGTGCTTAAGAGGAATAGAGTGTTGCATATCTTTTGGTTTGAAAGCTTTCAAATCTTCATAAGAATAAGCAAGAACATCCTTATACCTTTTTAAAAGATCAATTGCTTTTCTCCTCTCATCACAGTGCAACATTTTCCAATATTCACTAGCTTAGGGTCATTAGACTCCCAATATTAATCTTGTCATGTTCAAATTTGATCACGAGGTCCAAAGGCTCTAGACTTCACATACCTGTCATGTTTATCAAATAGTTCCTCCAAACTCACCAACCCTTTAGGAATCTTGTTTCCTTTGAGATTGATGCATCCATCCCGATCTGCTTTTCCCTCGGGTGACCGCTTGTCAAAGGGCACACTCTCACGAGGTAGGTTGTCACTTCCCTCAAAATACAATTGTTCGAAATTACCCTTGAGTTCCAGGAAGGAAAGCAAATGTTGATCATCATTGAAAACTTGCCGGTTATTGGTATTATCAGGTACACTAGGCCGATGGACCATCTCAATGGTGAACTTATCCTGAGAGAAGTCAGGATGAGGAATCAGTAGTGACCCTGAGATTGCTAGTGAATCAGCCCTGCTGTTCTTCTCCCTAGGTATTGCCTCAATGGAGAAAGCATCAAGAAATTCAATGGAATCCCAAACCCGATTCCGTAATGTTTCAAATTTCTCCCATTTTTTACTTGAAAAGGTTTCGACTTGCTTTACAATCAATTCTCGCATCACCACGAGCCGAAGATTCTTTACACCTTGTTCTTTGGCCATTTGTAGTCAAGAATGAGAGCCTCATACTCTCTCCGTATTATTAGTATTTTCGAACTGCAACTTGAATGAAAAAGGATGTAGGCTTCCTTCAGTGACACACCAAGAGGGGCACCAGCTCCGTAACCACCGAGGAACAACTTCCACAAACTCTAAAATCCAAACACCATTAGGATCTTTAGAGACACTTTGGGAGTCGAACTTCATCAGGGACATAATCATGTAGTTACCATGTCCCATATCCTCATAGAGTATTTGTGCTTTAGGATCATCCGCTTTTTCGCACAATATACTCGATTGCTTCTCGTGCATCAACTTCTTCATTTGTCCATTACAGTACGAGTGCATGTGACCACCCATTTGGATTTCTCCACCCACATCTTTGCAGGTTCCTACTTAGCAACATCCCGTATGAAGGAGGGATATCTCGCTACTAAGATGGTAGCCAACACTTTCTTTTCAGCAAAGCAAAGAAAAGCCACTTGTGCATCTTTAATTCTTCCGACTGTGGGGCACTTCTTTACTCTCCATGGAGTAACAAGATCCATAAGTGCGTGTGAGGGTCAAGCCTAAAGCATGAGCTACTTTAAGCAGCATCACATTATCTGAGGCTCCGGAATCTATGACACACTATCACTGAGCCTATGGCCAGCTATAAGAAGTGTTACATAAAAAGGCTTGATTTTGTCATTAGGCGAGGTGACAAAGCTGCTACTGTACTACTAGGTCAGGGTGCAAAGAAGGAGGAGGGGCAAAAGACCTTTAGAGGTGGTCTTAGAATGGGAATTAACAAAGTGAATCATTTTAGCAAAAGCTTTGGGATGGGTTTGATAATACTCAGCCTCTGAGATTTGGACCTTGGTCTTTTTCAGGTGATCAACAATATCAAAGGACCCAGAAGTGGACGGGCCATCATCATTTGAAATCCTAGGCTTATCAACTTTAGGAGAAAAAGAAGTAACTTTACTAGTAGGATTGACAGGACTCACCTTTGGTGTAGATGAAGTAGGGATAGGAGATCCTCTTTTTGCAATTACGGGAATAGTTTCCGACTGCTCCTTAGATTTCTTGATGGGTCAGGTCACCTTCTCCTCTCGATTTGTCTCGCTTCTCGAGTCATGACAGCAAATGATTCGCTATTCATGTCTGCTACCACTTCATCATAGTCATCTCCATCATCAATGCCCTCAGTGGTGAAGAAATTTACTCGAGATCCCTCAAGTTCATCTGCTTCATCATCAACTTCTTCCACAAACTCCTCGCAAGCTTCATTATCCTCATCATCATCTGGTTCTTCCACTTCACAGGTCGCATTGACAGGACTTTAACAGGAGGTCCTTCGAGTGCTAATCTTGTTTGAGAAGCAGGCAAACGATTTCTGGGCTGGAAATTCCTCCTTGGAACATCTGCATAAGGAGCATGCTGAGCCAATTGTTTCTTTATAGAGAATGAGATCATTCGCAAGTTTTTGAACTAATGGATCAGTATTAGGTCCAGGGGTGGAGGAGGAGGAAGCAATAGACTTAGATTTGGAAGGGTCTCTCCTCAACTTCCCTGACATGATCAGATCATCCTCGACACTAACAACAAGAGTTTGATCCTCCACCAATGTTGTGAGATTAGCCCTTCTCAGCGCATAGCTAACTTCAGGCGTTTGGGCATTTAGGAAGAAACATTTTTGGATTTGATCAACAGGTCGAGTATTTACCGGAATTTTATTAATTAGCCTGTTGAATCGGGCCACAAATTCTCTCATGGGCTCTTGCGAATCTTTCTTTATCTGAGAGATTTGAGCTAGCAAGGCATGCACATCTTCTGCTGGTTTGAAACGGTTTTCAAACCTAGTTCTCATGGTGTCCCAGCTAGTGATAGTGCCAGCCGGAAGGTGATAGAACCAATCAGCAGCATTATCTTGTAAAGTCTCAACGAACAGTCTCACGGAGACGTCTTCATGTTCAACTCCCAGGACTCCACACGCAACAATGAAGGCTGCGATGTGTTCATCAGGATGCACTTTGCCATCGCCTTTGAATTTAGGAAAGTTCTTCCGGTTACCTCTGGGTAACTCATGCAAAGGCTGAGGAAGAGCAAGGGGCCCGACACGATGACCCCAGGGCAATGGTACCGCCATTCTTGGAAAAACGGCTTGGAGAGGAACTGCAACACCAGCAAGAATCAAAGCTCGAAGATTAGGACTAGCAGGCTCTGAAGGAACACCACCCGTAGGATTTCTATCTTCAGAGGGTGGGGTGCTTATTGAACGAGTTCTTCTATTTGTTGTCGAAGGGAAAGGAAAACCCTGCTGCTCCAAAAGCTGAAACTGAGAATCTTCAATACCAAGGGCCCTCCTCCCTCGAGTAAAACGCGGAGTCGCCAGATCAAAAGATGATCAAAAATTACAGAACTGGAATATGATTTTCCCCAGCGGAGTCGCCAAAAACTGTTGGTCGTCAAATAGGACTTTATGAAGAGCAACAGTCAGGGGACAAGAAGTCCCTCCTCTTTAATGGGAGAGGTTCCCTTATTCAGAAACAAACTTATTTACAAATATACAAAATATGATTTTCTGGTTAAACTTGGATATTACGAAAGTGTCTTTTATAAGGATCATCAATTACAAAAGGACTGAGGAATGAGAGTGCGAGAATGAGCAGAAAGGCAACATGCAGAATTATAGATAAGCAGAGTAATTCTTTATGTATGCGAAGTTACAGTGAATTTAAAACAAGATCATTCGTATCGTATAAATAAGATGGAATTTAAAGACACAAAGTTCTGTAAATAACATCTGCCAGAACACAAAGTTTCTTAACGTAACACAGATTCATTAATCAAGGACACAAAGTTCCTTCTTGGTTGTACAAGATCACCATGTATTGCAAAGTTGAAGAGTATGCAATCAGCGAGACTAACAAACTAGAACAAATGATCTTCACAAACATTAAACGAAAGCTCAGAGATAACAGAGATTAGATAGACAAAGAATGGAAAGCCCTTTTGTATTGATTTCTTTGTAATCTATTTACACTTTTAGAAAATATGCCAAGTTCTTCCTCCTTTTCAGAATGGCGTAGAGAGGCCATTATATAACTTACAAATCAGTTACTCTTCGTAACCGCTTCTTTTAACCAAGAATAGTTAAGGACTGCCAACCGCAATACCTCAACTTCTTACAAAGAAAACGGAAAAAGAAAGGGAAGAAGAGAAAAGAATAAGGAGAAGAAGACAGGTGGCCAGTTACTGGGAGGGACCCACTGACTTCAAAATCTGCTGCCTGAATTTCTTCAACGCCTCAGCTATGTCTCTGCCACGAGGGACTGACGTGTTGGCCGCAGACTGAGTCCAAAATCCAAGACACTTCTCCATCTCTTTATCAAACTCGACATGAGTATGATAATCTTTATTTGCTTCTTCGATGGCAGATTGAAGAGAGCAAATATCCTTCATTTTCTCCTTGGAGATGGAACTTTCCTTGAATAAGTTATCTTTGACAAAAGCTCTGAATTGAGCTTTGATTTCTTGCAAGGAAAGGGGCATACCAGAAGTTTCATCTTGAAGATGACAGTGTATGTCTTTGAAAGCAGAGACCACCAGTGTCTTGAAAGCTTCACCCTTCTGCCAGCTGTTCTTCAGCTCTCCCAAAGCCTCCTCCAAGACTTTGATCTTCCACTCCACGCTGTAAACCCAGGATTTTGATAGATTATCCTTTGCATCATCAAAAACCTTATTCGCCAGTAAGATGTTCTCATCTGTCTGTCCCATAAGGCGGAGGTCTACTATGCAACTACTCCAGAGTTTGAGCTCTTTATCCATGATCCCGATAGTAGAGGACAGCTTCTGTTGCAAATTGTTCACTTTTCCATGGAGTTTAAAAGCTTCATCGATGAAGTTCAACCCTGCAACAAGCATATCATCCACCATGGCTTCCATAGCTCTGCCATAGACGGAATACTTGTGCATGTCTTTGATACTCTGTACTTCATCTTGGCTCAAAATTACAGGTGGTGGAAGAGTGGTCAACGGAGTAGGGTCCAAAACTTTGTCCTTAGACAAAAGAGACTTGATGAAGCCTGTGAGAATTTGGGCCTGTTCTTCCAACTGTTCAATAGTTTGCTGCCCTTTCTCTACCCTCCCAATGACTCGTGTGACCGCTTCCCGAGGTCAGGATCTCACCTTCAGGAGTAGACTCTCCCATTGGAATTCTTGAGAGCTCTAAGTCAGATGACTGTAAGTCCTGCTCTGATTTGTCCACTGTAGGCTTAGCAATCTCCAGGAATTGCTGACCTTGAGCATCAGACACTATTCTGGAGGTGGTTCTGGCTTTCTTGGCACGAGAAGGAGTGGTGCCCAACAAGGCACAAAGATCAAAGTTTGGCCCCGAGCTCCGAGAGGAAGATTTCCTCTTCTATCACAACAAGAGGCTGAACCCATGCAAAAGAAGAAGAGGAAGCAGCAGGAGGGGCAAGAGTACCAAGAGACATAGAGCTCATGACGCTCAAGGTTTGCACGGCTGTGGTCTCAAGTTGAGATGTGAGTGGGGCGCTGGAGACAATTGCTGCAGAAGAATCAATAGCACTTGGAAGTTCAGTGCTCTGGACCTCTTTGTCCTTATCAGTTGGGTCTTCAGTGAGCATTTAGGGGGCCGGCATTTCACTTTCTTCACTTTCACTGAGAACAATGATGTTCTCTGGTCCCATAGGCACTTCTACCTGCTTTCTTTGAGGGTCATTTTCCACAGGCTCCTTCTTAACCTCCTTGAGTTTCTTCTGGTACACTTGAGTGGATGAAGAAGGAGTGAAGCCGCAGTCCTTGTGTTGATGAGGCAGGGGGGTTTGCACCGACCGTGTTTCGACTGGGAATTGATGCCTCTCTCCTCGTGTTGAAACATCCTCGAAGAGGATTCTCCCGAGTGCCTTCTCGAGCTCTCAAACTTTCCTCACAAACCACACTTTAGTCCCGACTAAGACTCGGAGCAAGGATCTCACCAATCATCTTTTTCTTTCCTGCTCCAATCCAAGTCCTCCAAGGGGGTGTGCTTAATCACACCGTCATACTCATATGAGTATAGATCAGAATTGTCATCCCGAGTCCTTCTGAACTTGGTACAAGCCGAGTTCTTGATCAATTGCAGGGAGAACCCGCCACAATGCCTTCTCCCGGCCTCAAAATCATCTCGCACACCAGCCCAAGTAGAGTCTTCTCAGATTCGCCCTATGATGGTAGATTATCTTGATGTTCTGTTTCAATGAACTTCTTCAAGTCGAAGCAGTGTTCTCGCTCAAGAAATGAACGGATAGGACCAGGCTCTCTCTATGTTCTCAGGGCCCAGTGGTGTTTTACAAGTGTAATTTCCCAAAGAGATGGGAAAGTGCAAACCGAAATCTTCTTGTCTCTCGCAGTTTCTCGTGCAGCTTTGTCTAATTGCCTGCATACTTCAATCAAAGCCATCTTATCATTGCAGAACATGGGAAGCCGCAGAGGGGTGCTCTCATAGCCGGCAAGAAGCCCGATATAGAGAATTTTCTCAATTGTATGAAATAAGCACCGTAGCGTGATATCGATTCATGGCTTCATCGTAAATCTCCCGCAAAGATCACCTTCAAGCAAATTCACCACGCATATGGTGAAAGCGCTATCGACCCTTCCAAATTACGATTGCACGGTCTCCGTGTGAATCATGCGCAAGAGGGCATATATACTGATCATCTTTGTGAGCGCCAATGTAGGAAAAGCCAAACCATCGCCGTGACGCCGCTGTGGTATACATCGTAAGAAGTCATGTAGAACTTCTTCGCTTGCTGTACATCGACAAATCGCTCCGCCAAATTCATGCCGATGATCTCGCCAGCTTGATATTTTGCGTTCCTCACACACCATGCCGATGAGCGGCACATCCGTAAGTGAAATTCGCTGGTAGAGGGCAAACCCATAACCCGAGCCAAGAGAATTATAAAGTCGACAATTCTTCATTAAAATCTACCCTGAAAAGAGTTTTGACAAAGTAGAGGCTCCTTTCTTAGGGTTCTTCACCAGACTTCGCCACCCGCGCCTTGTATTTGTCACTGCCTTGATCAACAGAGCCTCGTGCTTGATCCCGAAACGACTATGGCATTATCCATCTCTCGGGATTCTCAAGTGGTACTAATGGTGGCAAAGCTGTCCACCTTGCGATGAGTTCCCGTGTATATTGGTTAATTCACCGAAACAGGTCGGTGAGCTCCGCACGAAAGTACAAGATCGCACACTGTACCGAGATCGGAAAACCTCCAGCAAAAGCCAAACCGCTATCGTGAATCATTTGTGCCATCGGTGTAGGGTTTGCATCTGCCACCCTCGCCCAAAAATCACCGAAGTCAAGATGCCGAGCTTCGCTATCTCCAATATTGGGAACGGCAGATTCTAGTGGCAAATTTGTTCCTGTCCCTGGAACTTGATCTTCATATTGATAGCAATAGAGCTGCAACCTAAACTCGGGAAGGAATTACAGAGAAAAGGGATACACGCGCAGGGAATTAGGTTGCTAGGGTTCGAGCAAGGATAACATGGAAACAATGTGAAAAATGCAAAGGGGGATGCCCGTTATATAGCCGTTTAGGAGAGAGAAAGGCCATGAATGCGCATTTAATACATACCCACCAATTTAAATAAGCCGATATTCGGGAGAGCGGCAAAAACTAGCACGAACGACACTTGGTTCATTAGGGACATGTGAGACGCGAATGCGCGAAACACGCGGCTCGGCCGATTCGGGCGAAGCGGGGAAAAGACGCACAAATGCCTTTTGGGACACGCGGGACATGAGTGCGCGAAGTACGCGATTCGGGTGAATCGGCCGAAAAGGTTACAATGGGTCCGAAAAGTTTGGGACATTTGGGACGAAAATGCGCTGAAGTACGCGGTTCGGGCGAATCGGCCGAAAATGGAACAACTTGCACAATTTGACTTGGGACATTTGGGACATGAAAGTGCGAAGTACGCGGTTCGGGTGTTTCGGCCGAAAATGGAACAACTTGCCCGATTAACTTTGGGACATTTGGGACGAAAAGTTCCGACGGGCCCGAAAATGGAACAACTTCGGGGATTTCGGCCGATCGGGGAACAGAACGCACTTTTGAACTTGGGACAGTTGGGACAAAATTGTCCGACAGGCCCGAAAAACACACAAAAAGACCCAAAATGCAGACTTTTCTCAATTTCACGACTTTTAACAATTTCAACACAAAAGAGAAGACACTAAAACTCAAAATTCCATTGAAAGTTCCTTGTACTACATATACCCCTCACTCCTCATCATTTTGTTTCTACCGTAAGATCACCTCCTCGTAATAATATGGCTCAGCCTCCACCTAGACCTCCATTTGTTGTTAATACTTTTGGTCCCATCAGGTGTTAGAGGTATGGTTAGCTATCCAAATGTTGTGCCAAAAGATGTAAGAAACAAATTGCTTAAGTTTCCAACAAATAATGCAATCATTTCGATCAACACTTGAAACTCTTTGTCAATATGATGGAGGACTTCAAAATAGAATTTGAGGATATATACATTAATTTATTTATCCATACTCTAGAAGAAGATGTAAGGGATTGGAATAAATCGTCCCCAGATAATTCCATTGATTGTTGGAAAGAGATGAAGAATTATTTTAGAATGCAGTATAGTGATAAAATAGACCCTAGGTTTCTTTTATCGATTTTGAAAATATAAAATAGAATCCTAATGAATCAATGCATGATTTCAATACTATATTTAAAAAACATTGAGAAGAATACATGTTAATTTGAGGCCATGTGATGAATCATGTATAATAAATTATTTATATGCATTTAATAAGAAATTTGCTTACTATTTGAGGGATAAGAACCCTAGGACTTTGAGGTAGGCCTTTACCATGGCTCTGCAAATTGAGAACAACATTAAAGAAGTTGAAAACCTCCTAAGAGGGAGGGTGTTAAACTAATCAACCCTCGAAGCCTTAATAAAGTAAGGTTGTGGATCTTGAGGAAGTTATAAAGACTTTGGCCGAGTCCAAAGATATATCTTACAAGCTAGCTGGGCGAAAAGGAATTGGACAAGGTTCTCAAGGTCAACATAGGCAACAAGGACAAGAAAAATTTACAAATCATCCTAGAAATTATTAGAGGTATGATGACAGAGGTAAAGGACCCATGGGAGCTAGACAACCCCAAGCTAGGGAAAATAGAGTAGTTCTTGGTCCTCTAAATGCCGAGTTGCTGTTGTTGAAGAGAAAATCAAACTGATTTGTGTGACAAATGTTTCTTTCCCCACCTGCCATGTGAAGTAGATTAGCAAGTTGAATAATTTGATGATGATGATAACAATTATGATGATGATACATAGTGCATTGCTCTACAAGCTCACATCAAGGAGCAACTTCAACTGAAGTAATAAGTGCAAGTATTGCTGCAAGTTTTCTAGACTACATTCACTGGGGTACCTCTTCTTCCTTCCTCTCATGCTTTAGAAATAAATATGGTACAAGAATTTGAACTTCCTAATAATGATTTTGAGTACCTAATAGATCTAATTATCAAGAACTAGAATGGAGGAATCCCATCATAAGAGGATAGACAGCTTGTTAATGAATGTTGTTATTGCCCAAGAAAAGAGTATAACACAAGAAGTAAAGTTGTCAAAGGGGTAGGGCCTCAATTCAAACCAGAGACCCCAGCTTCTCACCAATTCCCCAAAATAAACTCCAAAGAAAGATGCATCTGGAAAATTCCTAGTTGTCTCAAGTAGAACTTGTGTTCCCACCCATGCCCAAAATGTGAAAAATCTTGTGCCATCTGATGAGTTTGTCAATATTTCTCCAAATGTTGCTTTACCCAAATACATTCCCTATGAAATTTACCAATTCTTTAGTCAGATCAATATTTCTATTCCTATTGTGGAAATGCTTAGGATTCCTAAGCACAAGAAGAGGGATTTTGAGTATTTGGGATTGGAAGAAGATATGAGTACCCAAGGTAGAAATATAAATAATGTAAACACTCCTCCTCCAACCATTGCAAACCTAGAAAACCACTAGTATTGGAGGATATAGGGGAGCCACTTGAAGTTTACTTGGGAACATCTTTGGTTGAGTCTCAATTAAATGTTGATCCATTTTTTACAACACTAATTATTAAAGATAGACTGCTGCACAATTGTATGTTTGATTCTAGAGCATCATGCAATGTTATGCCTCTAGAATTCATGAATGAATTGAACATTAAAGTGACAATAGCCTATGGCAAGTGTACTGCAATGGATTCTAGAGAGGTGCTTGTTGTAAGATGTGTAAAAGGTTTGGTGGTACAACTTGTAGCTTATCCGGGTAAGAACTTAAAACTTGATGTTATCATTGTTGATTGCCTTGCCAAATGGGGCATGTTGTTATCAAGAAAGTGGGTTGCAATTGTTGGTGGAAGTGTTCAGATGGATATGTGTTTTACCAAAATTCTAATTGAAGGTAGTCTTGTAAAACTTTATGGAGAGAAGAAGATGTTGCACCTCATCAAGATCCCAATAACACTTCTTATGAATTTTTGTATGCTGATGTAGATGTTGATAACTTTATGGGGTTTTCTCATGGCAAAGAGTATAAGATTGATCAATGTAAATGTCTTGAACAAGTACGTTTACCTTGGACCCCGTTATTCGATGGAGCTTGTTCAAGTTTGGAAATGGTGTTGGCATTGTTCTTATTTCTCCGTGTGAAGAAGAGTTTGTATTTTCTTTCAAAGTTAGCTTTAAATGCACTAACAACATTTTGAATATGAAGCAATCGTTATTAGGCTTGATAATCGTGCATCTAATATGGTATAAAGGATATCATTGTCAAATGGGATTCAGATTTGATTGTCAATTAAATTAGAAAACTGTATGCTACTAACAATAAGAGAATGAAAAATACCAAAGATGTAGTCTCGCATTTTATTGAAATGTCCGACTTTTTTTAATATTGTGCACCATGACTGAAAATTCAATGTTGTTGTAGACAAGTTAGCAATGCTAGGATCCGGGTTTGGGAATTGTGAAGTGTCTCCATTTTATGAGTATGATGTTGAAATACTAGCAAGGCCATCTCGTCCCTAATAACATTAAAAATGGCAAGTGTTCGATGATGATGCCCAGTGAAATAGTTTCGTAAAACCAAGGTGAGTTTGTGAGCAAAATATAGATTGGGAATCAATGGTGTGTGTTGCTTAAGGAAAGGAAATTGTATTTGGAAAATAAATCATCCAACTGAAGACAAACACGATTCCTAGACGTTTGGTGGCTCTTGAATCAAACTTTGATAATGTTTATTACATTATTAAAAGAAGTATGTCAATTTCAAGAGATGTGGAAGAGAACAACCTGGGCACAAAGGTAAAACCACATAAAATATGGTTAGGAAGCAATCTTAGCAAGGAAGAGAAGCAGTCCTATGTTCAATTGTTGAAGAAATATCAATACTGCCTAGCTTGGTCTTACTCTGAGTTGAAGGCATACAAGGAAGATTTGTTCCAACATGAAATTCCTCTTGAATCTAATGCCATGCCTTTCATGAAAAAAATGAAGGTATACTCCTTTCTTTGAAGATGCAAGAAGAACTGAAGAAGTTGAGGGATGGAGGGATCATTCAGCCCACAAGGTACTCATATTGGGTTGTAAACCTAGTGCCTATCAAAAAAAAGAATGGTGTTATAAGGTTGTGGGTAGACTTCAATAACTTGAATAAAGATTCATTGAAAGATAATTACACTCTACCAAACATGGAGAATATGCTATAATTGGTAACTGGTTTTGAATTTTTATCCACTCTAGATGGTTTCTCTAGCTATAATCAAGTTGTTGTGAAGGAGTCAGAAAGAATAAAGACTGCCTTTACCACTCCTTGGGGAACTTATGTCTATGTCAGGATGCCTTTTGGCTTAATGAATTCTAGAGAAACTTTTAAAGAGCTATGGATGTAACATTTTCTCGGTTATGTTAAGGACTTCATTTTCTTTTATCAAGATGATGTAACTATGTTTTCCACTAAAATAAATGATCACTTGCAACACTTGGAGAGAATGATGTTAAGGTGTGAAGAGTATGCCATATCAGTGAATCCCAAGAAGTGCCAGTTTGGAGTGTAAAAGGAAAAGATTCTCGGTCACATTATATCAAAGGAAGGGGTCATGATTGATCTAGAGAGAGTGAAGACATCAATAAGGTTCCAATTCCTAGAACTAAGAAGGGAGTTCAATCCTTCTTTGGAAAAATAAACTTTATCAGAAGATTTGTGTCTAACTTTGCTGAGATGACCATCCCCATTACTAGCATGCTGAAGAAGGACCAAGTTATCAAATGGGAAGAATCTTCCATTCAAGCTTTCAATGGGATCAAGGAAGCACTAAAGCATGCCCCTGCTTCAAAGCAGCTCCAAATTACAAAAAGCCTTTTTAAGTGTTTTATTTTTCTTCAGAGAAAACTATTGCATCTGTCTTATTGCAAAAGGATGATGAAGGGTATGAGAGACCAATTTCCTTTTTCAGTAAGGCATTGCAAGGAGCCGAGTTGAAGTACACCATCATGGAGAAGCAAGCATTTTCCTTAGTGAAAGAAAAAAATCTTTTCAGACCCTACATCTTGAGCTCTAAAGTTGTTGTTTATGTTCCCCACACCATGGTAAAAGACATCTTATCAAAGATGGAGGTCTCAAGAAAAATATGCAGATGGGTGAACAAGTTGCAGGAGTATGACATGGATATCCAAACCACAAAATTGGTAAGAGGTTTGGGCCTAGCTAAGCTTATGGTTGAGAGTAACTTGCAACTATTGAGGTGAATGAAGTATAAGGAGAAAGGGTGGATGTCCTTGAAAATTTGGTAAGTTCTGAATGGTAAAAGGATATAATATTTTATCTCATACATCTATGCTGCCCTGAATATTTGAGTAAAAATCAGAAAATAGCTCTTAAGTTAGCCTCTCAAAAATATGTCATTACTGATTTTGGGTTAGCTTGGAAGAACCCCGAGGGAGTGCTCTTGAGATACATTACTGAAGATGAGGCCCCAAAATAATTGTTGATCTCAATGGAGGAGTTTGTGGGGGACATTTTTCTAGAAGAGTAACAACACAAAACCTTGAGGGCTAGTTATTGTGGCCAAATATCTTCAAGGACACAACTCTACCGGTTAGGAAATGTGAAATTTGCTAGCATTTTTCTGGAAGAATGAAAGCTTCATGCTCCCTTCCTTTGCAGCCTGTGTTAGGTGAAGCCCCATTTAAGAAATGGGGAATGGATTTCATTAGTGAAATTTTGATCCTTCCAATGCTGGTCATAAATGAATTCTCGCAGCCACTATTTATTTCACTAACTGGGTGGAAGCAATCCCCCCAAGAAGGCAACACACCAAGTTATCATGGACTTCATGTTGAATCAAATCATATGTAGATTTGGAGTGCCAACTAAAATTGTTGTTGATAATGCCATGAGTTTCAGAGCCAAACCTTTGGTGGCAATGTGTAAATAGTATGGAATCAATTTGACATATGCTTATAACTACAATCCCCAAGGAAATGGACAAGTTGAGTCCAGAAATAAAAACTTGTTGAAGATCATTAGAAGAACCTTGGAGCTAAACAAAAAGAATTCGGGTGAGCAACTGAAGTTTGTTGTTTAGGATGAAAAAATTACTATCAAAAGAGCTACTGGTAAAATTCAATTTGATTTGGTATATGGAACCCAAGCTTTGTTGCCCCTTCATTTGTAATTGTCTTCATTTAATTTTGTTCAAAAAATTGAAGATCAAGAAGTTAGTCCATATGATGCTGGAATCAATCAGATTATCGAGTTGGATATAGAAATAAGGGCATCCCATTAGCGGCATGTGAAGTTCAAAGAAAAGTCGAAGAAGTTATTTTACAAGAAGGTGACTCCAAGAGCTTTCAGCATTGGGTATCTTGTGATTTTATGGGATAACAAGCATGAAGATAAGGGAAAGCATGGAAAATTTGATGCATTGTGGATGGGCCCTTATTCAATTGATATTCGAACGTGTGAAATTAGCTTCTTCCTAAAAGACTTAGATGAGGAACTAATTGAATTATGTGTTAATGGCAAACATTTGAAACATTTCCTTGATTGATTACTCAAAATCAAGGTATACTCCATTGTATAGTGTATAGTTCTTTGTTTTCATTCTGCTTTTATGTTTTTGTTCATTCTTTTCCTTTGTGACTTGGTTTTGCTAGTTTCTCGGTTTGTTTTTTGGAGGATGGTTATGGTTTCTCTTCTCTGCAAGGTTATTCTTTGACTTCGTTTCCCAATGGTTTGTTTTTGGCACTTGGTTTGCTATTTTTTCTTGTGGCACTCATAGAGTGACCATCCATGAGTCGAGCTAATGTTAGTGCTCAAATTAGTCTCGCCATGATTTATATTAAAATTCTTCAGCCAGTGGGCTCTATCATGTTTTCTATCTCCACGTATTGATGCATGAAAAATATGTTCTCCATTTGGTTTCCATGATCAGTCCTTGCCTTGGTCGAGGATCACTTAAAAGTCCACAATTTGTTTTTATTCCTCTGTCCATATGAAAAAGTCTCAGAATTTAGGCGTAAAACTTGGGTTTTTCTTTCCTTCCATTTTCCATAGTCACGTTTTTTGTCCCTATCATTTGTGTCCCAAATACTATGGAAACGTGATTGGATGTAGCTTCGAGGATCACATTTGGGCTTTGTATCATTTCAAAACTCTGTCTGTGAAGAAAGATTCATTTCCAGCTCAAATGGTGATTTTCTACATTTTGAGGTTTGACGATTTTATTTTTCCTAGTCAAATTCATATCTTAGCATCGGTGGGAACGTGGCTCTTTCGGTTGAATGCAACTTTTTAATGCGGGGCACTTTAAAAACTCTAAGGCTTGCTTCAACTCAAAACTTGTCCACATGCAGAGCGAGCTCATCTGAAAAATCACCTTTTGGTTTGGCCTTGGAGTTGCGTCTGGGAGAAACGTGGAGATTTCCGATACCTTTCCCAGACTTAGACAAATTTTTCATGCAGCTGGTATAGTTTTGATGGAACATGGACATGTGGAGGGTAGGCACTCATTTGAAGATCCACCTCAGGGTCCCACCTTAACAATTGCGATAGGGAGACATGTGGAGGCTTCCGCCTACTCCACTCTATACTTAAGCTTTCCAAAGAAATTTTGAAAGGATTGGGACATGTGGAGGGACCACACATGTTTGGGGTTTGGCCCCTAAGTTTTATTTTGAAGAAGCGCCATGAGGACACGTGGAGGGTTCCACTCACTCGCCCTTGGACTTTTCAACGGCCAAGGAAAATTGTCTCAGACCCTCGACATATGGCACCTTCTATTGATCCTTCAAATTTTTTAACAACTCTGCTGAATCGAGACATGTGGTGAGCCCACGCTTGTTTGGGTCCCTAATTTTGAGGGCCATGCTAAAGGTGTGCCAAGATGACACATGAAGGCTCCCATTGGCTCCTTTTTCTTGAGACTTTTCAAAGGCCAAAAAGTAATTTTTTTGGGCCTAAGACATGTGGAAGGCCCGTACTTGTTTGGATACTTACCTCTGAGTGTCACCTCTTTGGTTGCACTAAGGAAACACGTGGATGGATCTGATCTAAAATTGAGAAAGGGAAGAATCAATGGTTGATGTGTATTGCATCTATTTTTCTGCCATTTTTGCTCCAAGACTCCTGGAGATGTGAATACGCACTATTTTTCATCATTTTTGATGAAATTCCTTGTTGTCTCTATCAACAAAGTGCCATTGAATGGATTCGAACTTAATTTATGAGTCCAAGGATTGTTAAGATTGATATTTTGAAGCGGAATTGCTCGAGCACTTGCAAAAACATAAATTACTAGAAAAGATGGATGCGGGGCAGATTTGCAGAGAAAAGAGAGTTGAAAAGGATGAAATGATGAAAGTGTAGTTGCAAAAGATGAAAAATGTTTTGCCTCGAGAGTGAAAAAGGATTACTCATTCATATCCAAATATGCAGGTGTCCGAAAATGATTAAAAGGGGGATTTCTCACATGACATAATCAGAATGATTAGAAGGATTGCCAAAAAGTTATGGCATGGCATCCTAGTCATTATTCGAGGGCCCAAGAAACATGATCAGTTCACAATTGGTCCACTGGTAGATTTTGGATCTAAATTTCATAAATGTAACTTTCTCTTCAAACAAATTGGCAACAAGCAAAGGTCCCTTGAATATTCTTATTTTTAGGGGGAAATTTGGGATGAGTGAGTAAGTGAAATGTATAAATTTAATGGGAATACTCTTGCAAAGGTTGGGTGTTTAATTTTTAAGAGAAAATTTGAGAAATTCATCTTCCGAGAGGCTAATCCGAGATAACTTGTTATTTTCTACTATGTTTGATTTTTTATCATGTCAAGTTAGTTGCAGATGTATAGCCATTGACGAGCACTGAGATTTCTCTAGAAGCTTTCCCCTACTAATGAATCTAAGCAATTTTGAAATTAATTTGTGTCCAATCTCTAGTAATTTGTTTCATAATGTCTACAAATGCTTTCTTTTGTTCCTATTGCAATATTACATTGAAATATTTTTGAAATCACATAGGATCTTTTCCCTGTGATAGTTTAGTGGTATTTGAAATTTCATTTCAAGAAGAGCCTTCATCTTGTGATGAGATAAACAAATTTAAAATCAATTCATTGTCATTTGTTGATAAATATTATCTGTAAGTCTTTGGGTCTACCTTAGGCGTGATTGATCAGAGATTTTGGTGTTTAATTGAGTCTTTCAATTCGAGCCTACGTGTTAGAGTCTTAATTATTATGTGAAAATGTGTTGATCTGGGCCTCCATTGAAGCATACCTTCTAGTTGAAGGAACATCTTAACTATTCTGAATCTTTTTTTTGTTGAGTTGTTCATTGTTGTGAAGTACCTCAAAGATTTGGTATAATCAAATTTATCCTGCTTCATCTCCCACCAAAATCATTTAAAAACCATGAATCCATCTTTAACTACCCTAATTTTCCTTGTATATCAATAAAGGAATAAAATCTACTTACTAAATATGCGAACAATCAGGATTTCTTAATGTATTCAATAACCTTAGCCTTGTGTTGAAAGTATCTCCATCTTTTAGAAGTGACAACTCTTGAGAGTTAAATTATGGAGTATTGACCATATTTTCCCAAGGTTCTCTTCATAAAATTTGTACAAAAGATGGATACCTCCATCTCCTTCATCAAACATAGGTTACACTACGGGTCCTGTTACCCTAGTCGATTGGCACAGCCTAAAGTAGTGAGGATAGGTAAAATCCTCTTGAAGGTGTTATCCATCTCTCCAAAATCTAAGTGACAAAGGGCCAGTTAGATCTCATCTCCAACTACAAAATGACAAACATTATGATCTATCTATCTCTAAGCTCTATGTCCAATTTGTGTTGCTTCTCGTCTTAAAAAGGAGAACAAATTTGGATACCAACACCCTCGTTCTATAACCTTTGATCTCCGACCCTCGGTTAGGGTTTGCGATTTGGCATTTAATGTGCAAGCTATTAATGTGACGACGGTGATTTTATTTAATGGTTGTTGATTGGTTTCCAATCATTGATCTTTGTACCTTAGGATTTCAAGCCATTGATATTTCACTCATTGTTAGGGTTGAAACCCTATAATTAATTAAAAACGTGTTATCGCAACCATGGTGGTTTCCTTAAAAGTTGATGTCAATCTGAAGACATTGATCTTTTTGTTGTTTCTTCTCTTCCATTAACCATCTTACTGTGGTAGAGTTTCATTAACTCACCTCCCGAGTTTGCATGGTAAAGGGTCACTTTACCTTAATGATTACTTCATTTTAGATTTTTGGCTTATGGGCAAAGTGCTTTGGAAAAAAAAATCACAACATTGTTGAAGTCTTTGGAGCTCAACCCCATGTTATTCTTTGGGTGCTTGTGAGTTTTATTTTAAACAGCCATCATTTCTTGTCCTTTCAAGCTCTATTACTTTATGAGGTCTTATGATCGAAGGCTTGAGCACTTGTATATTTTGGTCTTTCACCTCCATTGTCGAGAACTTGAAGCTTGAAACTAAGTGGTTTGTTTGGTTTCTAAACATTTGTGCATGTATATTATTATTGCCTCTAATCTATTTTAAGTTCATGATGTGAATATTTAAAGCTTGTCATTTTTAGGGTAACCCTCGAGCTCGGTTCCCTACTTTGAATACATTTTCTGATTTTGTAGAACTCAGTGATGTTTGTGGACACCGTTTCTATCCCTTTTGAGCTCTGTTAATCTAGCTTTATGAAAGAATGGTTGTCATTATCGAAGTCTTTTGAGCTCGGGACTGTGTAACTAGCATCATTGTTTGATAAGGGATGGTAACTTTTCAATCTCTGAGCATAGTAACTACTTTGTAATTATCACTTTGACTTCAAGATATTGATATTTTTCTCCTTCTTTGCATTTTCTGTGTCATCTCTTGGTTCCCTTGGAGACTTTGAGTTAAAACTTGTTCTGGGTCCTCATTTTTTGGCTCTGATCTTGATCATCCTTCGAGGGTTTTCTCAACTCCAATTCAAATGGTGAGTTCTTATTTCTTATTCTGATTCTTGATACCCATTTAATGGGTTCTTCAATTAAAGCTTGAATCTATACTTTTCTTCCTCGACATCACGTAACTCAAACCGATTTTAATGGAAATGATAATTTATGAAATACTTGAATATTTCTTCAACTCGGATGTGCATGCATTTTTTATTCAAGATTTTCCATTTGATTTTGTGTTCTGAATACTAAATGGGTATCCCTATTTTCTCGAAACTTTCAGATCCGAATGTTTATTGATGTGGGTATTCAAACTCCTTCATTCTTTTGATTATGCAATTTGTTCTTGAGGATTATAATGGTTTCTGAAAAGTAAAAATCCACTTCACATTATTTTAAGTTCTACACTACCTAATTCGATTCGACCTTAATACTCACCGAGTTTGTATTCTGAGTAATATTTCAAGATTTGGTTACTTGCTACTTTATTCATAAAGAATCCCTCTTGAATATAGATTGTTTATACTTTTTCCTTTTCAACTACATGTACAGTGATATTTATGAGTTTTGAAAACTCCCTTCCTCTTTACATGTAAAATTAGGAGCTTTGGTTTTCATACGTTCCCGTAGTTCCGCAACATCATGTTTTTAAGGTGTCCTTTGGTTCTCATGATTTTGTAGTAGATTGAATCTCTTGTTCCCTATTTTTTTAAGTAACTGACGGATCTCATTTTATAACTCCTCTATTATGGAGCTTTGTTCTGATATGAAATTTTCTTTCACTCAACCTTTAGAACTAGAACAGTGGTTTCACTTTGATAGTTTCCTTCACTTTCCTTTCTTTTCTATGTTCATATTTACTTCCTGTTGTAAATATCTTCCCCTCGGGTAGATATAGACAAGTAGAAGAATATGAAAATCAAAAAAATTCACGCCTTGGCGCAGGTAAAGGGCGCATGACACGAGTGTTGACATGACAAAATTTGCACCTCAAGCGCAGTAAAGGGTGCATGACACGAGTGTTGACATGAAAAAATCCGTGCCTTGGCGCAAGTAAAGGGAACATGACACAGAGTGTCGACATGACAAAATTTGCGCTTGGAGTAGGTAAAGGGCGCATGACACAGAGTGTTGACATGAAAAAATTCGCACCTTGGTACAGGTAAAGGGTGCATGACATAGAGTTTCGACATGACAAAATTCACGCCTTGGCACAGGTAAAGAGCGCATGACACAGAGTGTCGACATGACAAAATTCGCGCCTTGGCATAGGTAAAGGGTGCATGACACAGAGTGTTGACATGAAAAAATTCACGCCCTGGCATAGGTAAAGGCCGCATGACACAGAGTGCTGACATGAAAAAATTCATGCCTTGGCGCAGGTAAAGGGCGCATGACACAGAGTGTCGACATGACAAAATTTGTACCTTGGCGCAAGTAAAGGACGCATGACACAGAGTGTCAACATGACAAAATTCGCGCCTTGGTGCAGGTAAAGGGCACATGACACAGAGTGTTGACATGAAAAAATTTGCACCTTGGCACAGGTAAAGGGCACATGACACAGAGTGTTGACATGACAAAATTTGTGCCTTGGCACAGGTAAAGGGCGCATGACACAGAGTGTCAACATGGCAAAATTCGTGCCTTGGCACAGGTAAAGGGTGCATGACACAGAGTGTTGACATGAAAAAAATTGATCCTCGGCGTAGGTAAAGGGCACATGACACGAGTGTCGACATGAAAAAATTTGTTCCTTGGTGCGGGTAAAGGGCGCATGACACAGTGTTGATATGACAAAATTCACGCCAAGCGCAGTAAAGGGCGCATGACATAGAGTGTCGACATGAAAAAATTTGCACCTTGGCGCAGGTAAAGGGCGCATGACACAGAGTGTCGACATGAAAAAATTTGTGCCTTGGCACATGTAAGGGTATGTCAACATGAAGATGGATGCACCAAGGCGCATCTTCAGGAGGCGCAACATTTTGAGCACTGACAGGAAGCAGACCCTGACCCAGATATTCAGATGGCCATAACTTTTCACAGGGAGCTCAGATTCATGCAAGGTTGGACTTTTCGGAAAGCTTACGAGGTCCTCTATCCAACTACAACATGATATCTTTAATGGGTGAGAGAAAATTATTAAAAATGCAAAATACATTTTGCCACTTTTTGGGGTTTGCTAGGGTTCTCACCTAGCACCATAATAAGATGAATTAAATGCAACCCAAGGTGGTTGGGGTAGATTTGGAGTTCCTCTCTTTTCCCTCTCTCATTCTTCCTATAAATTGTAAGGAGGGGCTTCTTTCTAAAGGTTGGAAATTCTTGTTTCGCCCCTCCCTTCTTCTCTTTGGCGAGTGAATTTGTGGAGTTCAAACCTCCCATTTAAAACTCAGTAATGCAACTTTGCCTCTTGGCATTTGGTAGTGTGTTGTATCAATCTTTGGAGCAAATAATACATTTCTATGGATTATTATCAACCCTCTCTGTGTTCATTTGCATCCTCTTGATCTTTCACTTTGCAAATCTTGTTATCTCAGCATGATCTTGCAATGCATTTTTATGATTTATGTTTATTGGCAAGATAGGTGTTCTTCATTCCTGGTGCATCACCTTTGTAGTTTAGGTTTTATTTTATGCATCTTCTTACCCTATCTCCTTGGCAAGTTAGATTAGATTTTTGAGTAAATCCTCCGCATTTTTATGTGTGCATCTCAACAAAGGAATAGGAAACGGCCTTCATCCGAGAGCTTTCCCGATTCACAAGGTCCTGTTATCCAAAATTCACCCCTCAAGGTAATTTTGATAACATGCATCAAATTCTTTAGTCCCAAGCAATTAAATTGATTCAAGGCAAAAATCATGTTTCGGGTCCCCCTGGTTCTTTCTAACTCTTCTCGTCCAAGAAGAAAACCCAAAGAAGTTTTAAAAATGTGAAAAAATTGCAAAAAAATAAGCTCGGGCCAGAAAAAATCATGAAAAATGGCTAAGTCCTAGTCCTCGCAATAGTCGGGACATGAGGGACATCTAGGCGCGAACCGGCCGAAAGGCCGCCAGGTGGTCTGCGCAGCATTTGGGACATTTGGGTCAAAGGGACGCGTGGGACACGGAAATCCGAACTCGCCAAAAATGGAAAAAATTGACTAATCACAAACAGGCGATGCAGGACATCTCAAGCGATTAGTACGCGGAGGATGCAAGTCGGCCGAAAAGACTTAAGGCATCCGGAACAGTCGGGCCAAGGTATGTGAGAAGTACGAACCAGCCAGATCGGCTGAAATGAGAACTAACAGTTCGGGACAAGCGGGACAAGAGTACGCGAACCGGCCGAACCGGGCGAATCGGAAGAATTTGTCCCAAACAAACGATCAAGGGACAGCTGGCAAAAGGGCGCGAACAGGGCCAACCGGGTGAAACAGGGAATTTCATACTAGGACATCCGGGCCAAAGGGACGCGTGGGACATGAAAAGCCGAAGCGGCCAAAGGCAGAGAAGAAAAGTCAACGTTTGGCCCGTGGAACTTCAAACGGCCATAACTTTTGACTCCGAGCTCCGATTTTCACAAAATTGGACTTTCTGGAACGAGCACGACGTCCTCTATGCCACAAAAATTGGATTTATTATTTTTAACAAGGGTAGATATATTTAAATAAAAGAAACATATTCGGCTCCGTTAATGCTCATTCCCGTCAAATGACAAAAAACCGCTGACCCAAAATAGCTGCCCGCACTCAGAAGGCCATAACTTTTGTATTTCTCAACGAAATCGCACAAAATTGGTACCATTGGAATCGTGGTTCCGAGCCCAATGCACAGAAATCAAGAAATTCCAGATTTGATCAGAAATTTATTGAGATTTTTAAGAAAACGTGGCTGGGTTCACAACAGTGTTTCATTTGGTGGTTGGGAGTGCAATTAAGAGGCATGGTCATCATTCTTTCTCTGCTGCAGCACATGGGACAGTATGGGGAGCCTTTTGCAAGTAATGTATAACCATTTCACTCAATTTAATGCCTCTTACAGGTGGTTGAAGGACAGATTTCAGGATTTCCATTTTCCCTTCTCTTTTCCTTCTCATTTTCTATAAATTAGAGTGTTGGGCTCATTGTAAAGGGAGAGTTTTTGGGTAACAAAGCTCTGCCAAAATTGCTTTGTGAAGCTTAGTGTTGCAGGCCCTTGTAGTGGACTCCTTGTATGGTGATCCGTGCCCTTATCTTGTAATAGATTGAATCTGTATATCATGCAATAAAATACCGGTTGTGGATGTATCTTCCTCTTGCTGTTTTTTCTTGCATTCTTCTTGCCCCTTTGATCTTTCTATAAGAAAATTGTGTATATTTATTATGTTCTTGCAGGGATTCATTATCATTGTGTATGCTTGGAATATTGTTGTGAATGCATTTTGCTAGATTATGGTGAATTGTCATCACCTCTTCTAGTGTGCACTTTGCCTCTCTATTTCACACATTTGGAGACTACTCTCACACCCTCCTTTTCTGGTGTATCACCGCTTTAGTGTAGGCTTTCATTTTATGCATTCTCTCTCCCTGGTCCCTTAGAAATTTAGATTAGAACAGTTAGCTTATCCTGCATTAGAGTAGATTGTGGCAGGTAGTTTAGGAGCAAGAACCAGCTTTCTCTGGAGGTCTATCTCAAGTAGTAAGTCCCACAACTTGGAGATAGTACCCATGTTATCCAATCACACCGTGAGTTCAAGTATATGCACTTGTATAAACATAAGGGTGTTGTGATTCGGTGATAACAGTCCCACACTTTGGAAAAGCTCCATGTTATGCGATCGCACCGAGAGTCTCAACCCATCGAGTTGCAGACATTCGGGGTGTTGTGATTCGCCATCAATAGTTTTGGCACACCCGGTGGGACCAAGAGGTCATTCTGCAAGATTTGGAAGGAATTTTCAAGAAATTTGGACTAAAGAATTGCAGGTTTTACAATTTCAAAATTTTCACCTTCCAGCCGAACTTTGAAATTGATTTTCAAGGGCTTAACTTAACTTGCTCAAAACAAGTCAAAATGTCACCAGTGATAGATCGGGGATAATCTTCAAAAGGGTATTCTTAGATTTTGAGATTTTGACTTTAAAAATTCCATGGTTTTTAGTATTTTGGGTTTTCCTGAAGTATTGAGCGTGTCCCAAATTCCGACACTATGTATTTCGTGTTTTGTAAGTTACCTTACATGACTTGAGTTTTGCCTGTACCTTTTGGGAATTAGTAGCTTGCACAAAAACTTGATAACCGAATTGAAGAACTATATCTTCTGGGTCCTTCAAGCTTTTAAATTCTATTTTTTAATATTGTCAGGTTTGGTGTGTAACTTGGCAGAATCTAGCCTTTTGAGGCTCATTATCTAACACATCTGGCGGCTCCAAAGGGGATAGAATTCAATGGTTTAGCAGCAATAGTTTCCCAGGTGCATGAGAAGAATTCAAACCAGGTCTGATACTCGAGAAGAGGGGTTATTTGTCCACTTACAGCTATCACCAGGCAGAGGAAGGAGAGGAAGAGGACCACGAAGATCACCATCTCCACCTAACCGGACTTTGTCTACACCTCCACCTAGTAGACCTTTTCTCGCATCAACCAGAGTTCTTAGGCTAATCATAATGGCACATCTACCACTGAATCCCTTTGTCAATTTCACTGGCAGCAGCCCACTTGCCCTCAATGCACATAATCCAGTTCCAATTACAGCATTGAAGAACATTCCATTTTTCACTAGAGAAAATCATACCACTCCTGGTGATCATGTCAAAGACATTGCTAACATTTGTGCAATCCACAAGATAAATGAAATGGATGTTGTTTGTCAAATTGCCGCATCTTCGCTCAAAGGGAAGGAATTGCAATGGTTTAGGAGCCTTGGAGCTGGTTCTATCAAAAATTGGAATCAGTTATGCATAGTCCTCCATGAGCAGTTTGGAGAAAAGGGAGATAATTTGTCTCTACTAGAACAATTGATGACTATCAAGAGAGCTCCCCATGAGCAAATTGACTGACTTCAACTTCAGATTTCAAAGGTCTTGGGATAGAATTCCAGTGGCCATTAGGCCAACAGCTGAAGGTGATTTTCTATACTATCTTAAGGCTTTGAATTCTGATATTTCTATGTTAATTCAATCTATGGGAGGCACAACCTTACCTGCTACTTATAGCATTGCCATTAGGGCTGAAAATTGTCTTATTCAAGCTGGTAAGCTGGCTCCTAGGCCTCCCATGCCCTTGTATCCAAACTTAGAAAATCCAAGCACTAGTCAAGCACCCACTTTGGCTCCTATTCCCACTCCTAGAAATCAAAGTTCAAATGAAACTTCTACTTCATCCTCTAGTGCTTCAAATGAACTCCAAGAGGTTATGAAACAATTGCAGAACCTTGGAAATGAGCTGGTGACTATCAAAAGACAACAAGCTCAAAGTGCTAGACTATATCAGCCTCAAGCACAGTACCAGGCTAGGCCACCATACCAGCCCAATAGGCCACCCAATCCAGCTACAAATCAAAGCCAAGTAAGGCCTCCCACCAATAGACCATTTCAGCCCTATAACCCCAATGTTGCATCTACTTCTAAAGCCTTAGTGCCAGTGCAAAACAACATAGCTCAAGAGTATGATTGGTGTTTCCCATGTAATGAACCTCACAACCAATCTATGTGCTTCAATGGTGCTTTGAACCAAGCCTTGATGGTGACAACTATTGGCGTAGAGGGTGAAGTGAGTCAAGAAACAAATCAGCAACAAGGACATCTCAAAGAAAACACAGCTCCAAATGATACAACACTTGCGAATTGGCAAGCCGAGGATTTTGTGGCATGAATCAAACAATTTCTCGAGTGTAGCAGCTAACACAAGATCGAGAAGAGGAATATTGGTGAAGGGAAGTCATTGGCTCCAAGTGATCTACAACCTTCCATCACTCTACAAGGTGTTGGTAAGCAAAATATAGTTCCAAACACGCAAGGACAGCCCAAACCACCTTCTAAACCAACTCAAATGCCACTTTGCTGCCCATGCACAAGAAAGGAATGCACAGACTAAAGGACAACAAAGAGATGTTTCATCCCCATTTAGCATCATTGATCAAATGAAGAAGACAAATGTGAATATATCAATGTGGGAATCTTTATCCATCCCAGGCCAAAGAGATCTTCTACAAGCTGCCATGAAGAATTGGTCAACTTTAAACCAGCATGTCCATATGCAAGAGAAGGTCCTCAAAATGTTGCTCAGCCTGTAGGGAATAATGGAGGACAACAAGGTAAACTTTTTAAACCCCCTCCATTCTAAGTTTCATTAATCATTAGGAATAAACTAGTACACAATTGCATGATTGATTCTGGGGCAAGTAGTTCTGTCATGCCCAAGCAAATAGCTGATCAGTTGGGTCTCCAATATGAAGTCATATCAAAGGGGGTAGTGCAGTTGGATGGGACAGCAGTAGAAATGGTGGGAGTGATTAAAGGTTTGAATCTTACCTTGCATGCATGCCCCAATGTTACCATTTTGCAAGATGTGTCAATGATAGATTTGCCACCACTCTTTTCCCTATGCTTATCAAGGGATTTCACAGCTAGAATTAGAGGCTACTTATCTGCTGACTGGTCACACATGTTGTTTAGAACAAGATATGGTACTAAGGTCACAATCAGATCCAAACCAATTACAAACTTTCATATTGAGCCTCATACTCCAAGCCAAATCAATGCCAATTGTTCAAAGATTTGATCAAGAAGATTATCAAAGCACGATGATGAAGGTGACACCAAAGTTGGAAGCATCCCATTTGACTCTTGGTTGAATGGGCAAGCAAGGTACATGCTTTTGAACCCTACCAAGAAGAAGAAGAATCTGAGCTAGGAGTCTATTGCATACATGAAGGAAACCAACCTATTCCTAGCATCACCAAACCAGACCATAAGGATGAAAACGAGGTATGGCAATTATTTTTTTATGGATCGAGTAGGCAAGGTGCGGGAGGAGGAGTTATGCTTGTTTCACCTCAAGGCATCAAATATTATTCAGCTTTCCGTTTCCAATTTTCCTGTTCAAACAACACAGCTGAATATGAGGCCTTGATTCATGGACTTCATTGGGCCAGGAAAAAGGGCATAAAGAACTTGCAGGTGTTCGGGGATAGCGAGCTGATTGTCAATCAAGTTAGGGGACAACATGCTACAAAGAATGACCTACTGAAGAACTACAAGAACAGGGTATGGGACCTCGTTGAGGATTTCGAAGCTTTCAACATCGTGTCCATACCTAGGAAGAAAAATGAAGCAGCGGATAGGCTCACAAAGCAGTTGGAGCAACGTTTGATGTGGTTGACAACATCAGAAGGGAAAAAACACAACCACATATCCATGTGATTGTGAGGCCAAGCAGTTCCAGATAATAACACAAGCTGGCAAGTGTTTGAGAACGATCAACAGATCATCAATTTCTTACAAGAAGAGGCTGAATTCTCAGCTAGGAATTAGGATAAATTAGAGCAGTAGTATGGAGATCAAGTAGTGCAGCTGCAGAAAAACAAGCTTCCAAAGGGTTTAGTAACATTAGAGTCTGTCTTCAACCCTAACGACCAGTTCCTTAAGGAAAAGGATAACATACAGGTCAAGAGAGAAGATTCAGAGCCAATTCTGTTGGGGAAGGTAAAACACTTCAAATTGGTAAAGTGGCCACTGAGCAGGAGAAATCAAATTTCATACAATTTTGCCAAGAATTTCTAGATGTCTTCGCTTGGAGCTATGAAGACTTGAGAGGATTCAATTTGAAGTTAGCACAACATACCATAGAATTGGATCCAGATGCTAAGCCCATCAGGTAGAAGTAGAGACCAGTCAACCCTCACATTGAACCTCTAATGAAGAAAGAGCTAAACAAGCTAATAGAGGCAAGCATTATATTCCCAATCAAGCACTCAAGCTGGGTTGCAAACTTGGTTCCAGGTTAGGAAGAAGAGTGGAGAAATCAGGTTGTGCGTGGACTTTCGAGACCTCAACAGGGAATCTCTCAAAGACCATTACCCACTTCCTTCAATGGAACAAATATTGCAAGTAGTATCTGGTTTGGAGAGATTCTCTCTCCTAGATGGCTCCTTAGGGTATAATCAGGTAATGGTGAAATAGGATGACCAGTTCAAGACGGCTTTCACCACCAAATGGGGTACCTATGCCTACAAGAAGATGCCATTTGGGCTATCAAATGCTGGAGCCACTTTCCAAAGGGCAATGGATATGGCATTCAAGGGGTTGATCAATAAAATAGTTTTGATATATCTTGATGACATCACTATATTCTCCAAAAATGTAGTGGATCACCTCTTTCATTTGAGGCAAGTATTTCAGAGGTGTAGAAGATTTGGGGTATCATTGAATCCCAAAAAATGCATATTCTTGGCTCATGAGGGAAAAATTCTAGGCCATATTGTTTCAAAGGAGGGGTTGACGATCAACCCAGAGAGAGTTGAAGCAATTCGAGCGTTATTGCCATTGCCAAGTCATAAGAAGGCTCTTCAAAGCTTCTTAGGAAGGATCAATTTTGTCCGTAGGTTTGTTCCAAACTTTGCAACTCTCGTAAAGCCAATAACACTGATGTTGAAGAAGAGCATGGCATTTAAGTGGACATCTGAAGGTAGGGAAAGTTTTGAGGCAATAAAAGAAGCTATATCTCAAGCTCCGACTCTCATCAATCCAGACTTCTCCAAGGATTTCATGTTATATGCCTTTGGCGGTGGAGACACAATTTCTGCAATCCTGGTACAACAAAACAAAGAAGGATTAGAACAACCAGTCACTTTCTTTAGTCAAGGCTTGGAGGAATACGAAACTAGGTACTCTTTCATTGAAAAACAAACAAGATCCAATAGAAGCTTAAAGAAATTCAAGCACCTAGTCTCAAACAACAAGATCCAATTATTGGTCTCTCATGCGGGAGTCAAGGACTTCCTTCTAAACAAGGATCTAAATGAGAAATGTGTAGGATGGATCACTCGTGTCATGGAATATGACATCGAAATTAAGGTCACTAAGCTAGTACGTGGAAAAGGACTATGTGAACAACTAGCTAGCTTTGAGCTAGAAAGTTGAAGCAGGTGATGAAAAAGAGACTAACTTCATACTGTAGGATGATCAAGAACAAGAAAATGATGATGTGGCTACTCCTTGTTGGACTCATAATATGATACACTTCCTACAGGCAGGCCTATGCCCTCAGGAAATGAGAAAAGCAAAAAGGAGATACTTCAGATTACAAGCCATTCCATATGTGCTTGTTGATGGTGTTTTTTTAAAAAAGACATCAATGGAGTTCTATTGAGGTGCATTGGGACAAGTCAAATTGAGAGGGTGTTACGAGATTTTCATGATGGAGATTCCAGAGGACATTTCACCCCATGAGTAACAGCTTTCAAGATAATGAAGGCAAGGTATTATTGGCCGACGGTGTTCAGTGACTGCTATACATGGATAAGAAAGTGTAAGAAATGTGCACTCTTCATAGGAAAAGAAAGACTAGCAACACTTCCATTGCACCCAATTTTGGTTGACCAACCATTTATGCAATGGGGATTGGACTTCATCGGGGTCATCAATCCAAACTCAAGCCAAGGCCATAAGTGGATTCTCACGACAAAAGACTATTTCACCAAGTGGACCAAAGCAGTAGCGCTCAAAGAAGCAAATGAGTCTAACATACTAGAATTTTATGAAGGAATAGTGACCAGGTTTGGTGTGCCGGTCACTATCATATTAGACAATGCATTGGCATACATAGGTTCCAAGATTACAGAATGGGCTATCAAGAATGGAATCTATTTAAGCACCTCTTCAAATTATTACCCGCAGGGTAATGGATAAGCAGAGTCCACGAACAAGAATTTTCTAAGAATCATCAGAAGGACTCTAGATGAAAACCAAAGGACATGGCATACCATGCTAAAATCAGCATTTTTATTTGTGACAGATAACGCCAAAGAGATCTACAGTAATTCACCCTACAAGTTGGTCTATGGGAAAGAGGCGGTTGCCTATATCATTAGAATTGCCAAAGATTAGAGCTCATGAAGTAGTTGGAGTTGTTTGAGTTCGAACCAATGGAGCCTATGCGAGAGTTGATGGAATTAGAAGAAATTAGAGAATATGTAGTTCGATTTATTGAGAAGGATCGTGCCTTAGTAAAAGATGGTTTGATTAGAAGGCAAGAGCAAAGACCTTCTAGGAAGGGGACCTAGTTCTAAAATGGGATGTAGATCGGGAAAAAAAAGGAAAGCATTCCAAGTTTGATGCCATTTGGAGTGGCCCTTACATGGTCACGGGATGTAAAACTAGTAATGCCTTCCAATTGTCTACATTGGATGGAGAAGAACTCCCGATTCCGGTTAACGGAATCTATCTTAAACATTGCTACTAAAAGGAAAAGGTTTACCCTTGTAAATATTAGCCTAGATTTCAATTCCTCTAAGCGCGTATGCACATTGTCTTGTTGTAGTTAGGTTTCAATTTCCCTAAGTGCTCTGGCACAGGTTTTTTTGCTCTCAGGTTGAATTTCTACAGTTCAGCATTCTCTTGAAGAAGGGATTCTGATATCAAGCTCAGGATCAGATATCAAGTTGGTTTCAGGTTATTGCTTATGACTCCATACCCAATGGATTGCTAAAAGGTCATTGATCTTCTACCTAGCAGGTGATCCCGTTGAGTCACCAAAATTGTTTTAAATATCTTCCCCCCGGGTAGATATAGACAAGAAGAAGAATATGGAAATCAAAAAAATTTGCTCCTTGGTGTAGGTAAAGGGCACATGACACAAAGTGTCAACATGACAATATTTGCGCCTTAGCGCAGGTAAAGGGCGCATGACACGAGAGGTCGAAATGACAAAATTCGTGCCTTGGCACAGGTGAAAGGGCGCATGACAAAGAGTGTCGACATGAAAAATTCATCGCCTTGGCGTAGGTAAAGGGCGCATGACACAGAGTGTTGACATGACAAAATTCACGCCTTGGCACAGGTAAAGGGTGCATGACACGAGTGTCGATATGACAAAATTCACACCTTGGCACAGGTAAAGGCGCGCATGACACAGATTGTCGACATGAAAAAATTTGCGCCTTGCATAGGTAAAGGGCGCATGACACAAAGTGTTAAAATGACAAAATTCGCGCCTTGGCGCAGTAAAGGTGCATGACACAGAGTGTCAACATGATAAAATTCACACCTTGGCACGGGTAAAGGGCACATGACATAGAGTGTCAACATGACAAAATTCATGCCTTGGTGCGAGTAAAGGGTGCATGACATGAGTGTCAACATGACAAAATTTTTGCCTTGGCGCAGTAAAGGGTGCATGTCACAAAGTGTCGACATGAAAAAATTCGAGCCTTGGCACATGTAAGGGTATGTTGACATGAAGATGGATGTGCCAAGTGCATCTTCGAGGCGTAACATTTTGAGCGCCGACAGAAGCGGAAACACCCTACCCCAAATATTAAGATTCCCATAACATTTCACAGGAGCTCGGATTCATTCAAGGTTGGAATTTTCAGAAATCTTACAAGGTCCTTTGTCCCACTACGAAAGGATATCTTTAATTGGGTGAGAAAAATTCTTAAAAATGCAAAATACAGTTTGCTTACTTTTTGGGGTTTGCTAGGTTCTCACCTACCACCATAATAAGATGAATTAAATGCAACCTGAGGTGGTTGGGGTAGATTTGGAGTTCCTCTCTCTTCCCTCTTTCATTGTTCCTTTAAATTGTAAGGAGTGGCACATACCAAGCTAAAATCAGCATTTTGGGCTGATAGGATAATGCCAAAGAGATCTACTGAGTAATTCTCCCTACAAGTTGGTGTATGGGAAAGAGGCGATATTGCCTATATCATTAGAATTGCCAACATTGGAGCTCATGAAGTAGTTGGAGTTGTTTGAGTTTGAACCAATGGAGGCCAGGTATGCAGAGTTGATGGAATTAGAAGAAATTAGAGAATATGCAGTTCAGATGATTGAGAAGGATCAAGCCTTAGTAAAAAGATGGTTTGATAAGAAGGCAAGAGCAAAGACCTTCTAGGAAGGGGACCTAGTTCTAAAATGGGATGCAGATCGGGCAAAACCAGGAAAGCATTCCAAGTTTGATGCCATTTGGAGTGGCCCCTACATGGTCACGGGATGTAAAAGTAGTAATGCCTTCCAATTGTCTACATTGGATGGAGAAGAACTCCGATTCCGGTTAACTGAATCCATCTTAAACATTCTCTTGAAAGGAAAAGGTTTACCCTTGTAAATATTAGCCTAGATTTCAATTCCTCTAAGTGCGTATGCACATTGTCTTGTTGTAGTTAGGTTTCAATTTCCCTAAGTGCTCCGGCACAAGCTTTTAGCAGATTCGGGTTGAATTTCTACTGATTCAGCATCTTTATGCTATGAAGAAGGGGTTGCGATATCAAGCTCAGGGATCAGATATCAAGTTGGTTTCAGTTATTGCTTATGACTCCATACCCAATGGATTGATAAAGGGCCACTACTCTTCTACCTAGCAGGCGAGTGATCCCATTGAGTCACTAAAATTGTTGTAAATATCTTCCCCATAGGTAGATATAGACAAAGCGAAGAATATGGAAATTAAAAAAATTCACGCCTTGCACAGTAAAGGGCACATGACATAGAGTGTCGACATGACAAAATTTGTGCCTTGGCGCAGAGATAAAGGGCGTATGACACAGAGTGTTGAAATGACAAAATTCGCACCTTGCACAGGTAAAGGGCACATGACAAAGAGTGTCGACAAGAAAAATTCGTGCCTTTGCACGTAAAGGGCACATGACACATGGAGTGTTGACATGAAAAAATTCATGCCTTAGCACAGGTAAAGGGCATGACACGAGTGTCGACATGACAAAATTCATGCCTTGGCATAGGTAAAGGGCACATGACACAAAGTGTCGACATGACAAAATTCACGCCTTGGCATAGGTAAAGGGCGCATGACACAGAGTGTTGACATGACAAAATTCGTGCCTTGGTGCGGAGTAAAGGGTACATGACACAGAGTGTCGACATGACAAAATTTGCACCTTAGCGCAGTAAAGGGTGAATGACATAGAGTGTCGACATGAAAAAATTTGCGCCTTGGTGCAGGTAAAGGGCGCATGACACAGAGTGTCGACATGACAAAATTCACGCGTTGGCGCAGGTAAAGGGCGCATGACACATAGTGTCGACATGAAAAAATTTGCACCTTAGCACACGTAAGGGTATGTCGACATGAAGATGGATGCCCCAAGGCGCATCTTCAGAAGGCGCAACATTTTGAGCGTTGACAGGAAGCAGACCCTGACCAAGATATTCAGATGGCCATAATGTTTTGACGAGATCTCGATTCATGCAAGGTTGGAATTTTCGGAAAGCTTACGAGGTCCTCTGTCACAAATACGATAGGATATCTTTAATTGGGTGAGAAAAAATTCTTTAAAATGCAAAATACAGTTCGCCACTTTTCTAGGTTTGCTAGGGTTCTCACCTACCACCATAATGAGATGAATTAAATGCAACCTAGAGGTGGTTTGGGTAGATTTTGAATTCCTCTCTCTTCCCTCTCTCATTCTTCCTATAAATTGTAAGGAGGGGTGCATACCAAGCTAAAATCAACATTTTTAACTGACGGGATAACGCCAAAGAGATCTACAGGTAATTCTCCCTACAAGTTGGTCTATGGGAAAGAGGCAATATTGCCTATATCATTAGAATTGCCAGCATTGGAGCTCATGAAGCAGTTGAAGTTGTTTGAGTTTGAACCAATGAAGGCCAGGTATGCAGAGTTGATGGAATTAGAAGAAATTAGATAATATGCAGTTTAGACGATTGAAAAGGATCAGGCCTTAGTAAAAAGATGGTTTGATAAGAAGGCAAGAGCAAAGACCTTCTAGGAAGGGGACCTAGTTCTAAAATGGGATGCAGATCGGGAAAAACCAGAAAGCATTCCAAGTTTGATGCCATTTGGAGTGGCCCCTACATGGTCACGGGATGTAAAAGTAGTAATGCCTTCCAATTGTCTACATTGGATGGAGAAGAACTCCCAATTCCGGTTAACGGAATCTATCTTAAACATTGCTACTAAAAGGAAAAGGTTTACCCTTGTAAATATTAGCCTAGATTTCAATTCCTCTAAGTGTGTATGCACATTGTCTTGTTGTAGTTAGGTTTCAATTTCCCTAAGTGCTCCGACACAGGTTTTGTTGCTCTCAGGTTGAATTTCTACAGTTCAGCATGCTCTTGAAGAAGGGGTTGTGATATTAGGATCGAGATCAGATATCAGGTTGGTTTCAAGTTATTGCTTATGACTCCATACCCAATGGATTGCTAAAAGGCCACTGATCTTCTACCTAGTAGGCAGGTGATCCCTTTGAGTCGCCAAAATTGTTGTAAATATCTTTCCCCGGGTAGATATAGACAAGCAGAAGAATATGGAAATCAAAAAAATTTGTGCCTTGCACGAGTAAAGGGTGTATGACATGAGTGTCGACATGAAAAAATTTGCACCTTGACGTAAGTAAAGGGCTTATGACACAGAGTGTCAAATGACAAAATTCGCACCTTGGCGCGCAGTAAAGGACGCATGACAAAGAGTGTTGACATGACAAAATTCGCACCTTAATGCAGGGGAAAGGGCGCATGACACAGAGTGTTGACATGAAAAAATTCACACCTTGGCACAGGTAAAGGGCACATGACATAGAGTTTCGACATGACAAAATTCGTGCCTTGGCGCATGTAAAGGGAAAATGACACAGAGTGTCGACATGACAAAATTCGCACCTTGGCACAGTAAAGGGTGCATGACATAGAGTATTGACATGAAAAATTTGTGCCTTGGCACGGGTAAAAGGCACATGACACAGAGTTTCGCATGACAAAATTTTCACCTTGGCACAGGTAAAGGGCGCATGACACAGAGTGTCAACATGAAAAAATTCGCACCTTGGTGCAGGTAAAGGGTGCATGACACAGAGTGTCGGCATGACAAAATTCGTGCCTTGGCGCACGTAAAGGGCGCATGACATAGAGTGTCAACATGACAAAATTTATGCCTTGGCACATGTAAGGGTATGTTGACATGAAGATGGATGCACCAAGGTACATCTTTAGGAGGCGCAACATTTTGAGCGCTGACAGGAAGCAGACCCTGACCCAGATATTCAGATGGCCATAACTTTTCACAGGGAGCTCGGATTCACACAAGGTTGGACTTTTCAGAAAGCTTACGAGGTCCTCTATCCAACTACGATTGGATATATTTAATTGGGTGAGAAAAATTCTTTAAAATGCAAAATACAGTTCGCCACTTTTTTGGGTTTGCTAGGGTTCTCACCTACCACCATAATGAGATGAATTAAATGCAACCTGGAGGTGGTTGGGGTAGATTTGGATTTCCTCTCTCTTCCCTCTCTCATTCTTCCTATAAATTTTAAGGAGGGGCTTCTTTCTAAAGTTTGGAAATTTTTGTTTCGGCCCTCCCTTCTTCTCTTTATCGTGTGAATTTGTGGAGTTCAAACCTCCCATTTAAAACTGTAATGCAACTTTGCCTCTTGGCATTTGGTAGTGTGTTGTATCAATCTTTGGAGAAAATAATGCATGTCTGTGGATGATTCTCAACCCTCTCTGTGTTCATTTGCATCCTCTTGATCTTTCACTTCAAATCTGTTATCTCGTGCATGATCTTGCAATGCATTTTTATGATTTGTGTTTATTGGCAAGACAGTGTTCTTCATTCCTCGGTGCATCACCTTTGTATTTTAGGTTTTATTTTATCCATCTTCTTACCCTATCTCCTTGGCAAGTTAGATTAGTTTTTGAGTAAATCCTCTGCATTTATATGTGTGCATCCGAACAGAGGAATAGGAACCGCCTTCATCCGGAGAGCTTTCCCGATTCACAAGGTCCCACTCTTTGGAAAAGTTCCATGTTATGCAATCGCACCGAGAGTCTCAACCCATCGAGCTGTAGACATTCGGGGGTGTTGTGATTCACCATCAACACTTCCTCAACTTAAAATTCCATTATATCAAGGACACTATAATTCTTGTACTATCGGTTTCTAAAGATATCTTAACTTGGTCCTTGAATGTCTTGAATCTGATATACCTTTAGTACAAAAGTTTCCCCTTCATTTAGGAAACTATGACTTAATGAATCAAATGCATACTATTCTACTGAAGTGTTGTAATATTTTAATGCATCTGTAAAAACATGCATCTAAACCTAGCTTTGAAACTATACTGTAGCGTTATGTTCACTTGATACTTAAGTTATTTCTGAAAACAGTAATCTAGGATGGCTGCAATTTGTAAAATTATGAACTTGATTTCTTGATTCCTCACTATTTGGCCTTCATGTAACTCTGTACTAGACATCCTTCTTCATTTTCAGTTATAAAATGACTTTGAAATTTTGATTCTAAAAACTAAAAACTGTAGAAGTTAATCATTTACTTCTTATTTGAGAAATTGGGCAAGATATGTTATTTCTAGACTTTTCTGTTCACTATTCCTGTATGCTAAACATTGAAATTTTGTTGAGATGTTGTAGTTCCATTTATTTTATGCTTAAATATTGTATTTGATCTTCATTACAACTTTAGTATGCATGCTGGAAAATTTAAAATATCAATTTTACATGGCGAAGCCCTGTCAAAATTTTCCCAGATTTCTTTCTTTATTTTGTTTCATCTGTAATCTTATCCTTCCAGTTAGCTTCAGCCTTTATCTTCTAATTTTTCTACTTCAGGTTGCAATCTAAAACATGTAATTTTATCTCGTAAGTCTCTCCTCTTATCTATAATGTAACTTCTTATATATCTAGAATAGTTTCTAAACTTTGACTTGCATTCTTGTTTTATACCAATATGTGTTATTCCTATTTTTCCCCCTTGAAAAACTGTATAAACATGACCCCACAAAGAAGAAAATAGGAAGGGTCGGCTTTGTGCTATGAGCCCACATTTCAAATCTAATAGTTGGTTTACTGGTGGACTCTGCATAGATAGAGGAAAGGGTCGGCAAAGGAGGCTAATAAAGTAAAAAGGGTCCAAAGTCTCACAGGGAGGAAAACGGGAAAGACTCAAAGTTTTTAGACTTAGACGCATATGAGACAACTCGGGAGAAACAGAGACTTAAAAAGGCACCATGCATCATCTTTGTGTAATTATAAAAGGCACATCGAAACAGAGTCTCCAAATCAGCATGAACCCTCCACATGTCCAAATTCTCAAAAGGTTGCAAGGGACGGCAGCAAAAGTCAAAGGACTTGTGGAGGGAGCCACGTGTCTCATTGGTGCAACTTCAAAGGTAAATCCAAATTTGCGTTTCCAGGAAAGTGTGGACCCTCCACATGTCCAAGATTAGACATATGACCCGTGCAAATAAAACGGACACGTGGCCATGTTTCAAGTCAAAGTAGGAACACGGTCACCACCCGAGGCGGTTTGAATTTTTTGGCTTTTGTTTGAAAAAGGTGTAAAGTATAACAGTAAGTCACACCTCCACCAACACCTAGAGAAGCCACATGTCAGGCATAAATTACATGTAGACAAGTGGGCCTCGAAGGGATTTTTTATGGTAAGCGCAGGCTGCGAGGCTAGGGAAGACTTTTTGTCCAAGTGGAAAATACGGGCCGGTGGGCCCTGAGATGGATTTTGGGAAAAAGTGAATTGTAGGCTTGCATGGGGATGTGGGGTGTTTTTTGCACTTTTGTAATTTTTTTCAATAGGCACAAATCAAATTTCGGTCCCATGCGGACCCATTTTGCAAAACTAGTTTTTCGCCATTTTTGTACATATTTGATTCAAGTATTCAAATAGGTGTATGTTTCGATCCAGTGCTCAAAATTCAACAAATTTTGTACCATTGGAAAGGTATTGACCTCCTCTACACCATGGGATCCTAAAAAATTTAATTTTGAATAGGTTATGTGGGTGAAAAATGGGAAATCATATTTCGTGCCATTAATGTATGATCCAATTGCTTCAACAACCAGATCAGATTTGATTTGATCCACCGTTCTTCCTTCTTCAACATGCCAAACAGACATAGAGAGGCATACTTGATAGATTGTAGGAAGATTTGTAGGGTCATTGATGGCTGGTAGCTGAAATTCTAAATCAGATTTCCCACCTCATTTTCTTCTCCTCTATTTGTTTCATCTATAAAGGTAAGAGCTTGGCTCATTGTAAAGGGTTGGACATTTTTGTTTTATGCCCTCCCTTCTTCTCTAGTCTGCAAAAAAATCATGGAGATTGAACCTTTAATTAAGACTATAATGCAAGTTTTTCACCTTTTGGCCATTGTAATGCTCTGTATCGGTTTATGAAGTAATAATACATGTCCATGGATGATTTTAACCCTCTCTTATGTTCATTTCCCTTACCTGATCTTTCATTACAATATTGGTTATCTATGCATGGTGGTTGTATTACATTTTAATGGTCTGATGTTTGATAGCAAAGTCGGTGTTCAACATTCCTTTAGTGCATCACCTCTGTTAGTTTAGGTTTAATTTCTTGCATCTTCTTAACCCTGTCTCCTTGGAAAGTTAGAATAGATTTTAGAATAGATCCTCTACAAATTTTATGTGTGCACCTGAATAGAGGAATAGGAACCAACCTTCATCTAGAGAGCTCTCTCAATTTCAAAGTCCCACACTTTGAGAGACACTCCATGTTATGTAATCACACTAAGATTCTCAACCCATCGAGTTGCAGACATTCAGGGGTGTTGTGATTTTACACTAACAGTTTTGGCATGCCCTGGGACATGTCTAAGCACCTTACCATTCATCTTAGTAGGTCGGTGTTTTTCCTATTAATATTCAGCCTTTTAAGGCACATGCGAAGCACATCTGGTGATTCCATCTGGTCAACAACCCATTCTCTAAGTTACTGACCTTCTCCCATACATTTTTATCCATTATTCTTTCCATATCTTTCATTTTCTCCCATTCCATAAAGTTTTGCAATTGTGACTTCATTCTCCTCATGGAATTCACACCTACAATAGTGTAGCCTACCACTAATGTATTTCCCAACTCCTCCAGATCAGCATTATGATCAGATCCAGGACTATTATGCTTACCCATATGAGTAAGGTAAAATCTAGTTTGGACATGGAGTTTATCAAGAACAAGGGGAAACATACAATGGTAACAGCTACACAAAGGATGCTGATTTACAAGAGGAGATTACAAAATTTGAGGCACGCACGATACATTCAAGGGCCAAAGCTTAGATGATAGTGTTTAGAATTGGCTATAGGGCACCTTGTCAATGGGTTGACCCTATGCCAAGACATTACAACCCTCAGGATAATATTGACTTCATGGTTGAAATGATACCTCACCTTACACAGTGGATTGAGGATATTGAGGCATATGAGAAAAGTGTGAGATAACCTTGTCAATGGGTAAGTTAGTCACCATCTCCTTTTCCTTCATTTTTTCTTTCTCAAACTCTATCATTTCAGCATGGTCAAGAGTCAATCCCCCCACTTTCTACCACAAGTGTTGATTTCCCTTCTCCATCCCCTAGCCTTCCATTTCACCTCAATTCCTCTACCCTTTTCCCTTCTAATAGGTCATCCCCTTCAAACAAACGAGAAGTTCCACTTCCCTCTCCACCACAAACAATAGCAAAACTGGTTGAATCCCAACCTACCACTCCTCCTACTTTCCCAAGTCCATGTTGGGAAGAGACTCAAGAATCTAGTTAAGGAGAACAACAAAGAAAAGAGGAACCCAATAGAGAAGAAATGATAAAAATATTAAGATTTGGGGTGCCGATTCTAGATTACAAAGATCCCTTGATGTTTAAGCTAACATAGGAGGTCAAGGTTGAAGATCTAGTGGTGGCTAAGACTAAATTTTTAACTAAAGAAGAACAAGAATAAGAAGAAGAAGATAAAAATCTATTTGATTTGAATGCAGTATCCATAATGGTATTTTATCTGAAGAGGATGATGATCTAATCCAAGCTGCACAATCATTCAAGAAGGAAGAAGAACAATCAGCTCCATGTCCTACTTGAAGAGGAGAAATTGGAAGAGATCAAATCAGAGTTGAAGCCACTTGATGAAGGAAGCATTATTGAAGATTTTTTGCTTTCATTTGAAGGGCCTGATTTGATTGATGAATCCATGAAGGAAGAAGAACAATCAGCTCCAAGTCCAGTTGAAGAGGAGCATATGGAGGTGACCAAGATATATTCAAAGGCACTGAATCATGAGCCAGTTGCACAAGAGATTACATACCCCTCTCCCATTCAACCTCTCCAAAATTCTGATTTTTGGAATAGTTTGAACTCACTAGCTTCATATTTAAAGATGAAGCTTCATATGGTGAAAATAATGAAGATTTTAAGATCACCATGTAAGACGGAGAGACCTTGATACAACAAGATAATGAAGAGTTTGATTTCCTATCAAACTTAAAAGAATGTTTTGATAAGGAGGAGCTAGTTAAAATTGCAATATTTTCTCCCCCATCATTCATCCTTCAACCACAAGAACCTACTACCATGGAAGAGAATGTGAAAGAACAACCTACAGTTTGCAACATGCCTCTTGAATCAAAGTTGGAAGATTTTGATCTTCTAAAATCCACACCTACTGTAGAGGAAGGGAAAGAGTATGAGGCTATCATCCCTCTCACATCATCCATCTAGGAAGATCTGCAAGAAGACTCCATTTTTGGAGTTAAATATCATAGCAGTGGGAAAATTCAAAAGACCAGACCTTTCCCAATCAGATACTTGGCTTCATTAGAGCCAGCGGAGAAGTCATAACTAGTCATGCTTGCTTCTAAGCATGAGAATGAGTGTCAAAATACCAAGGATCAGTTGCAATGCCTCTTCAATCCAAATACAGAGCAACTAAAAGAGGTATTTGTCTTGTTTCCAGTTGACACCTTGATGATTTGGGTGGAGTATTGGCCTATTGTCAATTTTTCACTCATACCAATAGCCAGATTAAGTGCCAAATCATCTTCATGGCTGCAAATTGTAAAAAGGGGCGCTACTTTACATTGCTAGTATCAGGTTTTGTTTGAAATTTCTTGTCTCTTTCATTAGTGTAGGGTAGCAGTAGGTTTTATTCCTCTAAGTGCGTATGCACATTGTCTTGTTATAGTTTAGGTTTCAATTTCCCTAAGTGCTGGTGCACATGCTCTATTGCTTCTGGTGTATGCTTGTATACAGTTCATCTCACTCATGGAAAAGACTTGTGGCCACAAGAAATTAAATCTATAGAGTATCCATATTGGAGTAGGTCTAGATGTTTTCATTGCACTCCAACAGATCAGGTTTGCAGAAAATCAAATGAGGGAGAAGTTTCTAGGTTTCAGACAACTCTCTACTCTCACAAATCTTGAATCTAAGATTTTCTTACAAAGATAAGAGTGCATGTAGTGGAAGGTAGTTCCGAATAGATTTGAAATTACCGTAGACTCCATGCCCAATGGATACTTCCAAGGAAACTAGACTCTTCTTCTAGCAGAAGATGTCCCCATGAGTCGCCAAACTATTATCCCAATTTTCTCCCTGGAAAAATTGGTCAAACATGACCCTGCACAGAAGAAAATTTGAAGGGTTGGCTCTGTCCTGTGAGACCACATTTCAAATCCAATAGTTGAGTTACATGTGGGCTTTGTAATGAAGGAGCAAGGTCGGCGAAGGAGTCCAATAAAGTCAAAAAGGGTCTAGAGGCTCACAGGAGGAAAACAAGGAAAGGCTCAAAGTTTTTAGACTTAGCCACATACAAGTCAACTCGATGCTGAACAAAAAACTTGCATAAGGTGCCACGAGTCGAGTTAGGTGCATTGAAATAGGGTCTCCAAATGAGTGCAAACCATCCACGTGTCCAAAGTCTCAAAAGGTTGCAACAGCCATAGCAAAAGTCAAAGGACTCGCGGAGGAGGAGCCACGTGTCTCATCGGCACAACGTCAAAGGTAAATTCAAGAGTGGGTTTCCAATCAAGTGTGGAGCCTCCATGTGTCCAGGATCGGACATATGACCCCCACCAAACAAAAGGGACATGTGGCCATGTTTCAAGTCAAAGCGGGAAGGCAAATTGCCAAAAGTAGTTTGAACTTTTTAGCTTCTATTTTAAAAAGGTGAAAAGTATAAAAGTAAGTTGCACCTCCGCTGATGCCTAGAGAAGCCACGTGTCATGCCTAAATTACATGTGGATAGGAGGGCCCCTGAAGGATTTTTGCCAAAAGTAGGTGGTGGGCCTAGGGAAGACTTTTCGCCCAAGCGAAATGCGGGTCAAGAAAGCGTGGAGATGGCTTTTGGGAAAAATTAAATTGCATGCTTGTAGGGATGTGGGGCATTTTTTTCATTTTTGTAATTTTTCGTAAAAAGTGCAAAGTGAAATTGAGCCACGGAACCATTTTGCAAAATAGTTTTTTTCGCCATTTTTGTACGGATTCGATTCAAGTATTCAAATGGGCATATCTTTCAATCAATTCCTTGAAATTCAACAAATTTAGTACCATTGGAAAGGTATGAACCTCCTCATGCCATGGGATCTAAAAATTTAATTTTGAAAAGGTTAGGTGGGAGAAAAATGGGAAAACATTTATCTTTCCATTAATGTATATTCTGATTACTTCAACATTTAAATCAAATTTGATTTGATCTGCGTCGTTCTTCCTTATTCAACATGCCAAATAAACATAGAGAGGCAGACTTAAAATATTGTAGGTAGATTTGTAGGGGCATTGATGGCTGGTAGCTGAGCTTCCAAATTCGATTTCCCACCTCCTTTTCTTCTACTCTCTTTTCTTCATCTACAAAGGTAAGAGCTTAGCTCATTGTAAAGTGTTAGACATTTTTGTTTTGCGCCTCCCATCTTCTCTAGTTTGCGATGAATTCATGGATTCTAAACCTTTTATTAAGACTATAATACAATTTTTCTTCCCTTTGGCCATTGTAATGCTCTATATCAATTTGTGAAGCAATAATACATGTTTTTGGAATATTTTAACCCTCTCTTGTGTTCATTTCCCTTACGATATTTCATTGCAATATTGGTTATATCTGCATGGTGGTTGTATTAAATTTTAATGGTCTGTGTTTGATAGCAAATCCGGTGTTCAAAATTCCTTTCCTACATCACCTCTATTAGTTTAGGTTTAATTTCTTGCATCTTCTTAACCTTGTCTCCTTGACAAGTTAGAATAGATTTTACAATAGATCCTCTGTAAATTTTATGTGTGAACCTGAATAGAGGAATAGGAACCAACCTTCATCCAGAGAGCTCTCTCGATTTCAAAGTCCCCTAGTTTGAGGGACGCTCCATGTTATGCAATCACACTCAGAGTCTCAACCCATCGAGTTGCAAACTTTCGGGGTGCTATGATTTTGCACTAACAATATGTACTTGTGACTTATCTGCTTCATGTACCATAGGATAGAAGTCATTGAACTATGCAATCTTTATCTACGGTGAGGATCGTAAGACATGATTTATTTCTTCTTTACTGCAACCTTTACCTGCACCTTAAGAAAACAATTAGAAAATATTTGAGCTTTTGGCCTCTCTTATGTCCATGGTTTTTATTTTCTTCTCTCTCCTTCTTTCTGAGTGAGTAAATCATGTATGTTGTTATAGAAAAGTAATTCTATTAGTAGTGCCTTTGATCTTCATGTAATTTATATCTCCTGTTGTTAAGAGATTCATCTGCACGAATTTGGATAGTATAGGAATATGGATTAACCCTAAGCTCGTAATTGATAGTTTCTACTTTTCTTCCTTTCAGGTGCACCACTTTCAGCACTAAAGATGGAGATGGAGATACATCAACTGAAGAAGAAACCCCAAGGCAATGATGGGTTCATTCATACTCCTCTATTTTCTCTTTCATGCATATGTACCTCTTTCTTTAGTAGTTGTATTTTACTTTTCAGTTACATCCCATGGCTTGTGTGGGAACATTTGAAATTCCTTATGAATAAAACATTGAATTCTGAAATTGAGTTGTGTATTTATTTCTACATTTCAGCTTTCTATATGGATTGTATGATGAATTAAACAACTCAATAATATAATTTAATGTCTTAACCATGAAGGAGAGAACATAAAAATACGTGTAATCATTTAGCAATGAACTCAGTTGTTGTAATCTACAATTATGATTGTTATTCCAAAACTTAACAATTCATCTATTCTACAAATTTGATTTTTTCATCAAGATAACACAGCTATCCTTCAAGGATTTGTGTTCTTTGCTTTGAGATTGTCATGAAATTACTGAGACTATGTGATCTGTTACATTTTGTAATAGCACACATATCTACAGATTTGATGTAATCATTAATTAATTCAATAGAAACAATATTGACTAAAATAAACTCCCCTACCTTATGTCCACTTCACCAATGTTATCCATCGTAATGATGTTTTGAGTTGTGAATTTTTGCACAAGTGTACAAAATTTCAACATTTCTGGTGATCCTATGGGGAAATATTCCTACTCGCTTGTAAACTAGTGCCTTGCTCTTGTCCATTAGGCATGGATTCTCGATGCATGTAACCAAAATCTTCCTTTCGAAGGTTCAACCCTTCCAAAACAAACTAAAACTAGGAAAGATATGATAAAATAGATCACCCGCACGAATGCACTTAATGAATTGAAAAACATTGCAATGTGCAGGAATTGCACTTATTGAAGGGAAATCCTACTCTAAACATACACCGTAGGATTTCCAATAACGATGTTCAAGAAACATGCCATTTAGAGGAATGGGAAGTTCCTCTCCATTCAACCTTGAGAGCTGAAAAGCATTATGTTCTTTGAAATCTGAAATCATGTAACGACCACTCCAGTTGTATCATCAAACTTCGTGTGTCTTCCGGGGTTTGCACGATCAACATCCCACTTTAACACAATATCTCCTTCATTGAAGATTCCTGACTTGGATTTCTTATCAAAATTCTTCTTAATCTATTTTTGATTGTTTTTCATGTTTACATGAGCTTGATCTCTTAGCTCTTGTAATTCCATTAATTCTACATAACAAACCTGCAATGGTTCATTCTCAAGCAACTCCATTTGATGTAGAAAATCTAATGCAGGTAACTCAACTAAAATAGGAATTCTTGCTTCTCTTCCATAAAAATTTTATATGGTGTTTTACCAACTGATCTTTTAATAGTCCCTCTATCATCCCAAAGTGTTGGATTCAACATTAGATGTCAAGCTATCTCTGTTATCTATGAGTGTTCTTCTAATGATCCTTAAAATATTTTTTTATTACTTTCAGCTAGCCCATTATGTTGTGGGTAATAATTAGATGAAAAACTTAAATAAATTTTGTGGTTGATAGCCCAATCTATCACTTTGCACCGAGAAATGCTAAATCATTATCTGAAATGATAGTTGTTGGAACACCAAATCTGTAAACTATACCTTCATAAAAGGATAGTATCAAAGTTTCATTAGCATCTTTCAAGGTTATTACTTCAGTCCAGCATGTAAAGTAATTTGTAGTAGTCAAAATCCACTTGTGTCCTTATGACGAAGGTGGGTTTATCATGCCAATAAATTCAAGACCCCACTGCATAAAAGGATGATCAACTGAAATAGGCTGTAAGGGCAGCGAAGCTAAACATTCTTTTCCAACAAAGAAAGCACATTTCTTACACTTTTTGATCCATTCTAAAACAATCCTTGAATATGTTGGGCCAATAGTAACTAGATTTCATAATTTTTAAGGTTGTGGTACGTGCTGAAAAATGACCTCCTACAGGTCCTTCATGGAATTCTAATAATAATTGCTGAATTCTATCATAATCAACACATTGTAGAAAGATTCCATTTATATCTTTTTTGAATAACACACCATTAATAAAAACATAGGGTACAACTTGTAATTTGAAATACCTTCATTTCTTCTTGTCCATACCTTCCAGATAGAGACCATGGTGTAGATAGTTAACTCAATAAGTCCTCCATATTGATTCCTAAACTTTTTGAGTAAGATAAGGTTGCTAATTTTCCTACTTGCACCATGATATATAATTTTTGATACGTAATTTCAGCATGTTGTTTTGAATCTTCTAGTTCCATAGCTTGTTGGTTTTCCTTATCAGCAATTACATGTTCACATAAAACTTTACCTCGAATTGTCTTCGCAACATGAATATCAACATAATAATCAATGACCTTCGTTATCTAGCCTTCTCTTTTCTCATTCAATTCTTTATTTAACAAGAAAGATTTCACACTTGGATGAGAAACAAGAACATGAATTTTGTTTTTGAAAGCATGTAATTAAAATTGTTTAGTCCTCGACTACCGAAAGTACTTTTTTCAAGAATAGTATACCTTTTTCATAGTCATGCATGATTTGTTCAAAGAAAGCAATTGGTTGCTCAATGTTTTCATCATTAACTCCGAGTTAATATGGTGGCATTGCTTCGAGTTCTGCAAGTGCATACATTATAAAATATTTATCAAAATTTGTATTTCTAATAGTAGGAGCTTGAGAGATGGCTCCTTTAATTTCTTTAAGCCCTTCTCTCCCTTCACTACTCCAAGAAAAATTCTTCTCTTTCTTTAACATAGCATCGATGGTTTAACCAATGCAATAAAATATGGAACAAATCTTCTAACAAAGTTGATTTTTTTGAGAAAACTTTGTAATGCCTTATTATGATGAGACAATGATAGTTGTGATATGGCTTCGATTCTGAAAGGATCAATTGCTAAACCTTACTTAGAAACAATATGACCAAGTAATTTACCTTGATGTACCGAAAAGATAGATTTTTGGGATTCAAAGATATTCCAAACTGTCTGCATAACTAAAAATTTTTCCTTAGATGTATTAGATGCTCATCTGAATTTTTTGAAAATACAATAACATCATCTAAATAAACAAGGATGCATTTATTTAACAAGTTACTGAAAAATCCATGTCCATTACACGTTGAAACATTGCACCAACATTTGAAAGGCTGAAAGGAATTATTTTGTAAGCATAAGTACCCCACTTGGTGGTAAAAGTTTTTTTGTACCTATCTTCTTCTCAGACTAAAATCTAATTGTATCTCTGTAACCATCTAGAAGAGATAGTCTATCTAAACCAGATTAATCGTTCTTAAAATTTGATCCATATTTGGAAGTGGGTAATGATATTTTAATGAAGCTTTATTAAGATCTTTGAAATCCACACATAATCTGATTTATCCATTCTTTTTCCTAATAGGAACAAGATTGGCTACCCACCTTGAATGCTTAACTGAAAAGATAATACCTGATTCGATCAATTTAGATAACTCTTTCCTCATTAGAGGTTCTATTTTGGGATTTACAGGCCTCTGTTTATTCCTATCTAGATTAGAATTTGGCTACAATTCAATAGTGTGTTGTGCCAAATTGGGATCAAACCCTTTCAGGTCTTGGTATCTCCAAGCAAAAACATCTTTAAATTCCTTGAAAAGATTAATAAAGGATTGTTTTGTAGCTAGAGAGCATACCTTTCCGAGAAATTTTTTTTACATTCATCAACTATGATCTCTTAATAGTTATCAGCATTTTTGACATCTTTGTTTTGTCTTTCCTTAACTATTCATCAGTGTTGAAGATGTCTTCTAATGTGACCAAGCCTTGAGGTAGTTTATTTGTCTTTAACTAAACAATCTGGTCACCATACAAGTGTTGTAATTTATCTTGATTTACTGCAAAAAATTCATCTTCTTGCTATAAAAACCTATAGATTTGTTCATCATTTTTAAAACCTACCAATTCAAATCATTATCAGGTATAGAAGGCTTGACAATCAACTTTATATGAGGTTGAATCTCATTATTTTTAATCTGTTCTAACACTTCAAAACTAGCACCAATTGTTGCAAGTCTATCTACATGCTTATTTTCTATTCTAGGAATGGACTGGATATTAATAGCTTCAAAATATTCCATTAAGTCTGAAACTCTATGTCTGTAAGACTTCATTAATGGATTCTTACAAACATTGAAATTTCTTACTTGATTAATAACCAACTCAGAATCACCAAAAATTTGTAGCATGCTAATACCTCTTTTTTTGGCCCAAAGTAAGCCATGAATTAACATTTCATATTCAACCACATTACAAGTGCATGAAAATTGGAGACTCAAAGATGAAAAATACCTTTCATTTGTTGGGGAAGTGAGCATCAAACCTGCTCCTTGTCCTTTCTTGTTCTTAGCTCCATCAAAATGAAGCTTCCAAATCCCTTCTGTTGCATTTTTTGTTTTGGACAACAAGGGAATTGGTGTGTTTTCTTCATGCAAGCAATACACACAAAAAAATGTTCTTCAACTTATTTAAAAGGATCATGAGCATGTTCTTCATGTGTATTTTCATCCATAAACATGTTAGAAACACCATCCAATGCTAAAACATGAGTTGTATTATCAAAATCAAACTGGTCTAAGGCTGCATAATTAGCTAATGCATTAGAAGCATGAGGCTCAATGTGAAATATGGCCAATGGTTCTGAATTGATAGTAAATTTGGTTCCATAACGTGTAGTGAAAAACAAGAAGGACCAATCTGAAGAGAGATAACCTCTTATTTTTGCTGTGAAATCTCTTGATAAACATATAGCAAAGTAAGGAGGTAAATCCACAACAATAATATCTTACAGAATGGAAACATTTGGGAAAGCATGCAATGTTACCTCTAGATTTTTGATGACACATATTATATTAGTTTCAGTCCCATCAAGTTGTAGAACATTCTTTTCTATAGGTTCATACTGCAGACCCAATTTTTCTTGCAATTGCTTTTGGCATAACTATACTACTTGCACCGTTGTCCACCATATAGTTATGAACAAGATATTCTCCAATAATCAGTGATAGATAAAATGGTGGTGGCTTCTTGATGTCATAATCATTTAAGACTTTTTGAACCATCCATTTAACTTCTTTTATGTGGTCTTGTTCCATTGTTCCAACGACCATGTGTTTTTTCTGAACTTCTTTTCCTGTGTTTTTGAAGAAATCTACAGCTTAGCTAGTTCATGAGAAAATAATCTTGTTGTCATGAAATAATTAGAGTGTCCCACATTGATATGTTAACATTATGATTTTTCATTACATCAACAATGTTAAAAGAAAAAATAGTTTTAGAGATAGATTCTACTATTTTAGCATAGGATTTAGTGAAAATTGATTCCACTTCAGCTACTTTTGATATCTGAGGTATAGATAACCTTCTTGGATCAGGATGTAGCTATTTTTACTACTCTTTATAAGCTGACACACTTGTTTTGTTAGGAACAACTGTCATCAAGCTGGTTTTGGGCATGTAGTGTTGTTTTATCTGTGATGAGTGGGTAGAACATGCATGTTTTATTGTTTCTTACTTTCTCCAAATTTTTCTTGAGCTCTAGTAGTAATTGCAATGAAATCATCCTCACTTTGAAACTAAGTTCTACTCAGTGCCTTCGAACCTGAGTATCTTGCTACCCACCCTTCATTTGAGGCATGACAAATGTCTCAGATTGAGGTTGTGCAACAAGACTTATGTTCAAAAAAGCATTTGGGAAACTAGTGGCTGAATGAGGTTGATTACAAGGTTGACACCACTCTTCTATAGCCATATTAACTAGGACTAAAGCATTAGATGAACTAGGATCCTTTGGGTTAAACTACCTTTGCTGATAAGGTTGCTTATAATTTTGATTTTGTTGGTAAAGCTATCTATTTTTCCGGTTTGCTAATAAGGAGCCCGACAAGATCTCGCTAGGTAATGCAATCATATTCTCAATTGAAGTCATCTTATTCCCCATAGTATACAAAGATTTAAAAACGTCATCTGATGGGGCTGCAACAACAAAATCTATAATCATGATAGGGTGTGCGATAGGTGCTTTGAATCCGCCAGAAAAGGCATCGAAGGCCTTGGTGCTAATTTTTGGCTTGAATAAGGTTGTTTTCATCTCTTATAGCAATATCATAAGCATCCGGAAGAGTTTCACCTCCCATAGACTAAATCATAGTTGAAATATCATTATTTAATGCTCTAAGATAATAAAGGAAAGCATGGTCAGCTTGTGGCTTAACACTTGTTGGGATTCTTTCCCAAGTTCTGGAAAAATGAATGTTGAAACTAGACATAAATTCATGGGGAGCTCTTTTAATGGTAGCCAATTGTTCTATGAGAGATAAATGATCTGAATTATCTTGAAATTGTTTCAGCAATTTTCCACCTAAATCATCCCAAGTTCTTATGCTTCCAATCTCTAAATTTCTATACCATTACAAGGCTTTCCCTTTGAAGGATGTAGCTAAAATTATTAAGGCCATGTCTTCATGGGTTATGTTATGAAATGCACATAGGGCTGCAACATCTTTAATGTGCTCTGTAGATGTAACCTGATTTTCACCAGTGAATGATGGCAAATGTTTCATGGAAACATTAGGGATATCATGATAAATTTGAATTACTAATGGGCTGCCATTAGTAAAGGTCACAAAATTCCTAGGTGGTTGAATAGCCATTGGAAAAATTGGGATCTAAATAAAGAAATTAATATGTGGTGAAGGAATATTAGGAGGAGGGTTATCAAAACCAAGCCTATTATAAGGTAAAGTATTACCAACTCTTCTCCTTCTTGCAAAATTCAAAGGTAAGGAAACAAAATCAAAAGAAATTCCTCTTACCGATGATCTTGTAGTCACTTCGGTATGGAACATGCTGCAATACTAGTCTAAAATCAGTTTTGTGAAGTTGCCAAATAGATCTTTAAATCTTTAGAATAAATTATTGCAGCTTGTTGTCCCGAAAGTAACTTTTGCTTGTTGTAAATCTACCGTAAATCTCTCAGTAACTTGCATACAAATCTGATTCATGGTCCAACCAAGTGTGCCAAAACTGTTCTCTCGAAAGTGCACCATGTAGAGAAATAGTTGCAGTGTGTTCTAATATTGAAAATATTATCTCTCTCTTTCCTAGATACAATAGAAACACCTCAGTGTCCGTAGGTATACCTATTTTGAGGTGAGTCTCTGTATTAAGGTTGGTTCCTCATAGATGTATCCTAAATTCATTTTGTAGCATTTAAGGGTAAAAGATGACTATAAATGAAATTAAAATTGAGGTGACACCAAACTTGTATGAGGTCTTTGACTAAGTACATGCACAATTGATATGGGAATGGATTCTTGATGCACACGTTGATAGTTTTATGTAGAATGTTAAAGGAAAACACTTACAGGTATTTGAGGAAAATATCATAACAATACTACTAAGTTAAACATACACATTAATATCATGTAGAAATTACTGAATTTACAATAGGGTAAGATGATTAATCAGGGAATTCACATTCACAAGATTAATGGAAGCATACACAAGACTGCAAATAACTCGAAAGGCGAGAAAATACTTCACATTCAAAGGGTAAAACCGCGCAGAAACTACTTCAAAGCACTCTTATATCTAAAAATCCCCATCTAATGCTTTGTTAAGGCACAAAATATATAACAAAATTAATTCACCCACCCTTCCTAAAAATAGGTTAAAGTTGTACTCACCCATACATCCTATTTTATCCTTTATTTATTAATAAATAAGGGAATTGTTGACCAAAATAAGCTCACACTTATGTTTTAGTCAACTAACACCATTTTCCCCTTTTGTGCTTCAATCTAAATTTTTACATATTTTAATCACTTAAGGCCCCCGAAAGCATTTCCATTAGATAGGAAATTTCTTCCCCTTTCCATAGATATAAATAAGTCCTTCTAACTCTTTGTATTTTTCAAGTTGCAAGGCCGACAAGCTTCGGAAGGAGTTTTTGCCAAAAGCGGGCGAGGCAGGCTAGGAAGATATTTTACCCATGGAAATTACAAACCAAAGGGGTGGCGAGAGACATTTTGACATTTTTGCATTTTTCGTACAAAGGCACAAGTATAATTATGGGCCCTGCGGGCCCAAGAAGGATTTCTTATGAAAAGTGGAAAAAGCGGACTGATTTGCTCGGAAATGTCTTTTTGCCAAATGTGGAAAATGTGGATTTGCACGGTAGGCCGGGATGTTTTCTCTTTCCAAAAGTAGGTCTGTGGGGCTACGGGGGAAATTTTTCCCAATTGTAAATTCAGGCCGGTGGGTCTGTAGGGAACTTTGGAACTTTTACACTTTTTGCAAAATGGCACAGTTTTCAAGTGCGGGCCCACAAGCCCAAGAGGTCTCATCACTCGTTGAAAAGTCAAATTGGGACAGAGCCAACTAAGGTGCCATGTGTCGACTCAGTGCAACTTCAAAGATCAACTCTGAAGGTGGTATCCCAAAGAAGCGCAGGCTCGCTGTAGTTAGAGTAAAAAAAGGGCCAGAGCGGACTCAAAACGACTAAGTATGAAAAACTTGGCGAAAGCCTCCACATGTCTCTTTGGCGCAACTTCAAAGTTGAAATCTGGGGTAGTTTCCTAAATGATCTTTGATCCCCCATATGTCTCATTGGCACGCCTTCAAAGGAAGGATCAAGTGTGGAAACTTAAAGGAGTGCTAACTCTCCCGTGTCTAGGGTCCAACAGAGTCAAAAGGGGATAGAGACGGCTGAATCGACTAAGTATAGAGACTCAAATGGATGATTCCGCGTGTCTCATCGGTACAATTTCAAATGTGTAACCCAAAGAAAGACTCCCAAATAAGTGCGGGCCTTCCACGTGTCCTAGGTATGAAAAGGGAGCAGGCTTGAATCGGCTAAGTAAAAAGGGTAATAGGAAACCTCCACATACCTCATCGGTGCAATTTCAAAAAGAAAAATATGGAGGTAGCCCCCAAATGAGAGCAGGATCACCATGTGGTTAGAATCTAAAAAGGTAAGGTCATCCATTGAAAATTTGAAAAGCCTACAGAGGCCTCCATGTGTCTCGTCCATGTAACTTTAAAAGAAAAATCTAGGGGAAATTTCTTATTGAGCACGAAGCCTCCATGTGTCTTAGGTCGATCATAGTGTCTCCACAAAGAGGAGGGACTTGGGAAAATACAGAGGAAACCAAGGAGGCCGTGAAATTTGCCACGTGTCACCCATCATAATTTCAAGAGAAAAGTAAGGGGCTTAATCTTCAAGATGCACAAGGCTTCCACATGGACCCTGTATGGATAAATTGTCTTAAAAAGAGGAGCCCACATTAAATGCTTGACCTTAATCTTAAAAAGCCATATCTTTCAACTCAAAGCTCAAATTTATGTGGGAAAGGACATTTTAAAAAGTTCTCAATGTCGCTTCTTGCCTCGCCTTCATTAATGTTTTCACTTGCCATTTTCGAGGCTATCAAGTCTCCCACCTACCACCATGATGATGAATGGGCCTCTTTCTTTCCCGAAGAAGGAACAACAATGTAGGCATGGGTGTTGAAGAAAGAATCTTCATTATGTCGGGGAATTCAATGCATTGCAAGGGTGGTTGGAACAGAATTTGATTTTCCCTCTCTGTTTCTCTCTCATTCTTCTATATATTATAAAGGAGGGGCATATTCAAAAGGTTGGTCATTGTTTCTCTCCTGCCCCCTCTCTCTTTCTTCCCTAGGGTAGAATGTGGATTCTAAGCCTCCTCTCATGGCTTTGTAATGGCCTTTCATTTCCATTTTCCCACTGATGATGTACCATGCAATGTTTGGAGTAATAAATCTATTTTGTGATGCATCTATCCATCCTTTGGTTATTTTATTTTCTCTTCTTGCCTCTCGTGATTGTAGAGTATATTGTGCATAATTTGATGTTTATTACGGGTTCTGGGAGCTGTGCTTAATGGGTATTGAAGTGGTGTTTGGTGTGACCTTCATCTTGGGTTGTGGTGCATCTTGTCCACCCACTCCTCTACTCACCTCTCTCCACTTCTCGTAGTTTGGATCTGTGATCAGCCACTTCCTTTCTCGGTGTATCACCACTTAGTGTAGGCTCTCATTCACCCTTTCTCTCTCTCTCCTATCTCCTTGAAAGGTTAGATTAGGATCAAATAGGTTCTACCTACACTCGAGTAGCTTATGGCGGTATAGATTAAGAAGCGTGAATCAACCTTCTCTAGAGGGCCATCTCAAGTTTGTAAGTCCAATAGCTTGAGAGATGGTCCAATGTTGTGTAATCACACCATATGTCCCAATCGAAACCGAGGCCATTCGAGGATGCTATGATTTTTCACTAACAATTTTGGCATGACCGGTGGGACAAGTCTCAGCAAGACCTTACCACTTCATCTTAGTAGATTGGTGTGTTCTTGTTAAGATTCAACCTTTTGAGGCACATGCAAAGCACATCTAGTGACTCCATCTGGTCAACAACCCATCATTTGATTTGCATACCTTTTTCCCATCCATTTTCATCCATTCTCTTTCAATATCTTTCATTTTCTCCCATTCCATGAAGTTGTGCAATCATGATTTCATTTCCATATTTGAACTCACACTTGTAGAAATAGTAGTGCGTCTACCTCCAATGCATTTCTCAACTCCTCCGGATCAACATTATTATCAGATCCAAAATCATTATACTTACCCATATGAATAGTGTCGAGCTAGTTTGGCTATGGAGCTTATTAGGAACAAGGGTATGCATGTAGTAACAAAATTCATACTTTTGAGAATGTTGGTTCGTTGGAGAAGATTCATAGAATAGAGGCTAGCATGGTGCATTATCGAGTTCCATCTCAGATGAAGGCATTCAGGATTGGTTGTAGGGAACCTTGTTCATGGGTAGGCCCTATTCTAGGACATTTCAGCCTGCATGATAATTTGGACTTCATGATTGAGATGCTTCCCCAACTTTCATAGTGGGTTAAGGAGATAGAGGCCTATGAATGTGGTGTCAGGAGCCTTATCAATAGGTAAGTCCTGCACCATCATCTAGTGATTTCCTCTCCATTCCCTAAGAAGCACTATCTCAACCTGAGCTTCAATTTTCAAGCTTCCCATCTTCTGCCCCAAGTGTTGATTTCCCTTCCCCATCTTCTAGTCTTCCATCTCATCTTTTTCCTCTCCCCTTTTCCCTTCCAAATCTAAGTCCCCTCCACAAGATCCAAAAGAAATGCCTTCCCTCCACCAAAAACAAGGAAATAACTAGTAGATACCCCATCCACCACTCCTCCTACTCTCCCAAGTCCATGTTAGGGAGATACTCCAAAAACCAGTCAAGGAGAATAACAAGTAGAGGAACCCAACAGAGAAGAAATGATAGAAAATATGAAGAGTTGGGTTGCTATATTTGAGTTTACAAATATTCCCTTGTTGGTTAAGCCTATGGAGGAGGCTAAGGTCAAGCCACAAGTGGTGGAAGCTTCAACTACAACACAAGCATGGGAAGAAGAAGCTACTCCAAATCCAAAAGAAGAGGAGTACATTCTAGATCTGGAGGAGAACCATAGAGTTCCTGAGGCTACAAGTGTGAAGCAGGCCACAGAAGAACCTTCAATTCTTCCTCCCACTTCATCCCTTTCAATATCTAATGTCGAAGAAGAGTTTGAATCTTCAAAATTCATTTTTGAAGAAGAGGGGAACCATGGTGAGCAATTTATAGATCAGGAGGACACCATGGAGGAGGTCAAGCACATGCAGTAGGACAACAATGAGGTAGACTGTCTGTCAGACTTGGAAGATTTCTTTGATGGAGAGGATCCTAAGGATATCACATCATTTGCTTTTCCATCATCCACCTTACAAGCACATGAGCCTACTTCCATGAAGGATAGAATTCAAGAACAACATCTTGTACTTCATAACAACCCTCTAGGACCAAGGTTGGAAGATATGAATCTTCCATTTTCTTCACAGGAGAAGGAAGGAAAAGAGCAAGAGGATGTCATTATCTCTCTCACACCATCCACCCAAGAAGGTATGCAAGAAGACTCCATTCTTGGAATTGAAATTTAGAACCACATGCACATGCATCAGATTAGATTGTGCCCAATTAGGTACAAAGCTTCATTAGAGCCAAGGGAGAAGCCAAAACTAGTCATGCCCACTTTAAGGCATGAGGATGAGCTCCAAAGTACCAAGGATCAGCTGCAATGCCTCTTCAATCTAAATGAAGAGCAACTAAAAGAGGCATTTTTCTTGTTTCCAGTTGATACCTTGATGATATGGGTGGAGTATCGACCTCTTTTCAGTTTTTCACTCATACAAGTAGCCATATTCAGTTTCAAATCATTTTTATGGCTGCCCCTCTTAAGGAAGGGAAGCTACTTCTCCTTGCCAGTTGCAAAATTTGTTTGAGTCCCCATTCTCTCTAGCTAGCGTAGAGTAGGTTTAGGTTTGTTTTCAATAGAAGAAGTTATTTTACACACTTTTTATGTTGCACTTGGAGCATGTATGATTTCAAATTTTATACATAGTGTGTTGTGGTGTTTTGTTTCTCATGCATGTGACATTGGATGTAGCATTTGGTGAGGTCAACTCTAGTTCAAACTTAGTTTCTAAGTGGCTTAGGGATAATATTTTCAAAGTTCAGATCAGATTTTTGTTTACTGTGTAGACTCCATGCTCAATACATGCTTCAAGAAAACTGATCATTTGACCTAGTAGGCAGGTGATCGCCATGAGTCACCAAATTGTTGACCAAAATAAGCTCACACTTATTTTTGGTCTACTAACTCCATTTTCCCCTTTTTCACTTCAATCTTAATTTTTACATATATTAAGTATTTAAGGCCCCCTAAGAGCATTTCCATCAGCTAGGAAATTTCTTCCCCTTTCCAGATATATAAAGAAGTCCTTCTAACTCTTCATATTTTTCAAGTTATGGGCCAACGGGCCTGGGAAGGATTTTTTTGCCAAAAGCGAGCCGATGGGCCTAGGGAATATTTTTGCCCATGGAAATTGTGGACCGGAAGGGCATTGGGAATCAATTTTGACATTTTTTCACTTTTCCCAAAAAGGCACAAGTATAATTGCGTGCCCGCGGGCCCGAGAAGGATTTCTTATGAAAAGTGGAAAAAGTGGGTCGGCGGGCCCAAAGATGTCTTTTCGCAAAATGTGGAAAATGCGGGCTTCATGAGCCCGGAGATGTTTTTTCGCCAAAGGTTTGTCTACAAGGTTGTGGGGGAAATTTTTCCCAAGTGTAAATTCAGGCCAGCGGGTCTGCGGGGGACTTTGGAACTTTTACACTTTTCACAAAATGGTGCAGTTTTCAAGTGCGGGCCCGCGAGCCCGTGGGGTCTCATCAGCCATTGAAAAGTCAAAATGGGACACAAACCCAGTGAGAATGTGCCACGTGTCAACTCAGCACAACTTCAAAGATCAACTCCGAAGGTGATATCCCAAACAAGTGCAGCTCACCACATGGTCGAGTAAAAAAAGGGGACAGAGCGGGCTCAAAATGACTAAGTATAAGAAGTTCGGCCAAGCCTCCATGTGTCTCTTTGGCACAACTTCAAAGGTAAAATCTTGGGGTAGTTTCTTAAATGAGCACTAAACCCCCATGTGTCTCATCGATGCAACTTTAAAGGAATGATCAAATGAGGAGACTCAAATGAGCGTCAACTCTCCACGTGTCTAAGGTCTAACAGAGTCAAAAGGGGACAGAGAAGGCCCAAATCGGCTAAGTATAGAGAGCCAGTCCATGGCTCCACATATATCATCAATGCAATTTGAAAGGTGTGACCCAAATAAATACTCCCAAATGAGTGTGGGAATTCCATGTGTCCTTGGCCCAAAAAGGAGCAGGCTCAAATCAGCTAAGTACAAAAGTTAAGTAGAAGCCTCCATGTGCCTCATTGGTGCAATTTCAAAAAGAAAAATCTAGAGGTAGCCCCAAACGAGCGTGGGCTCACCACTTGGTCGAGTCTAAAAATGTAAGGTCAGCCATTGAAAATTCCATAATCCCGTAGATACCTCCATGTGTCTCATCTCGCACAACTTAAAAAAAAATATGGGGGTAGTTTTCAAATGAGCGCAAAGCCTCCACGTGTCTTGGGTCAAGGCATAGTTTCTCCACCAATAGCAGGGGACTTGGGAAAATACAGAGGAGACCAAGGAGCTCATGGAATCCACCATGTGTCATTCGTACACAATTTCAAGAGCAAAAGGAAGGGGATGAATCTTCAAGATGCGTGAGGCTGCCATGTGGACCTTAGTATGGACATACTCTTTTAAATAGAGAGGATCCTATGTTAAACGCATGACCTTGATCTTCATACAGCCATAACTTTTGACTGGGATCTTAGATTCGAGTGGGAAAGGACATTTTAAAAATATCTCAACGTTGATTTCTCACATACCTCCATTAATGTTTTTCAACCCGCCATTTTTGAGGCTTTCAAGTCTCCCACCTGCCGCCATGATGAAGAATGGGTCTCTTTCTTGCCCAGTAAGGGACAACGACAGAGGAATGGGTTTTATAGTGAGAATATTCATTATGGCAAGTGGAATTCAATGGATTACAAGGGTGGTTGGAATAGAGTTTGATTTTCCCTCTCTCTTTCTCTCTCATTCTTTTATATATTATAAAGAAGGGGCATATTCAAAAGGTTGGTCATTGTTTCTCTCTTTGCCCCCTCTCTCTTTCTTCCCTAGGGTAGAATGTGGAGTTTAAGCTTCCTCTCATGGATCTGTAATGGCAGTTTCTTGCCCCTTTCCCATTGATTATGTACCATGCAACTTTTGGAGCAATAAATTTGTTTCATGATGCATATGTCCATCCTTTGCTTATTTTGTTGTCTCTTCTTACCTCTTGTCATCATAGGTATATCGCGCATACTCGATGTTTATTGCAGATTCTAAGAGTTGTGTTTAATATATCTTGAAGTGGTGTTCCATGTGACCTTCATCTTTGGTTGTTGTGCATCTTGTCCACCCCTCATCTGCTCACCTCTCTCCACTTCAGTGCGGTTTGATTTGTGATCAACCACATCCTTTTCTAGTGTATCACCGCTTGCTTATCAGTAGGCTCTCTTTCACCCTTTCTCTCTCTCTCTCTCTCCCCGTCTCCTTCAAAGGTTATATTAGGATCAGATAGGTTCTACATTTACTCAAGTAGCTTGTGGCGGGTAGATTAGGCAAAGCAGAACTAGCCTCCTCTTGAGGGCCATCTCGGCTTTGCAAGTCCCACACTTGAGAGATGGTCCAATGTTGTGTAATCACACTAGATGCCCCACTCGTAACCGAGGCCATTCGGGGTGTTGTGATTTTGCACCGACAAGAATAAAATAAAACAAACTAATACAAAGAGGGATTAATAGCCTTTGATTCCATCACAATCAACAACAATCGGCTATTCTATTTTTAAGAAAAGCATGGGTGAATAATTTTCTAATATTAAATCTTGCGTGATGAGAAAGTTTCCTTCCTTGTACATGTAAATTTTCCTTTGTGTCTATTTTGTCCTTTTTTGAAGGCATGCAAAAATACTCCTGTGTAATAAAATAAATACTTTTGACCTCCAATAATCAAAAAAATATTCACCTCACTGTGGGGACCACCGGAGCACATGTGTAATGATAATCAACTCTTATTTTGTGAAAAATAAGGTAATTAAGCCTTCAAAATTTGCTTGCATTTTGATGTTGACCTCTACTCTATCCCTTGTGATCACATGGAAAATTTGCATTTCAAGTCATATTCAATCCATCAAAATTTGTGGGGACCACCTTTGTAGTTGACCACTAGTCTCCATTTGGTTTGGCCACCCTTGTGGACTTAGCACATTATTATGTTTTGAAATAAGAAAAGGGGGAACTTTGTAAAACATCACCATATTATACTCAACCACCTTTGATTAATACATGATCATGCCATTTACTTGGTTTGATTGATCACCTTCGCATAACATATGGTCACCATAGTGTTAGGCCACTTGATTACTAGGGACATATATTATGGTTTAGACTTCGAAAGTTAATATGCAAGTTCTTTTGTTTTGATCATGGGGTTGATCCCCATGTGATGATGAATCACCCCTACACATGCTTTTTCGATGACATGGTATTTGGTGATTGATTTTTAACCATTGATCAGTATCCCCTCGATTTGTATCCTTTGATCTCTGACCCTCAGATAGGGTTTTTGATTTGGAATTTAATGTGTTAGCTGTTAATGTGACCATGGTGATTTGCTTTGATGGTTGTTGATCAGTTTCCAATTTTTGATCTCTTTGCTGTGGGATTTTAGGCTGTCTATCTTTGACTCATGGTTACGGTTTAAACATTGTAATTAATTGGAAAGGTTTTATCACAACCATGGTGGTTTTCTTGAAAGTTGGTGTTGATTTGAATACGTTGATGTTCATATTATTTCTTCTCCGTCATTGATCATATTATAGTGGTTGAGTTTCATTAACTCACCTCCCAAGTTTACGTGGTAAAGGGTTACTTGACCTTAATGATCACTTCATTTTGTATTTTTGGCTTGCAGAAAAGCCTTGGAAAAACTAAATTCGCGCCATTGTTGAAGTCTTTTGATCTCGGCCTCGTGTTATTCTTTGGGTTCTTCTTAGTTTCATTTTAAGTGGCCACCATTTCTTGTCCTTTCAAGCTCATTACTTTGTGAGGTCTTGCAGTTGAAGGCTTGAGCACCGATATATTTTTGTCTTTTGGCTGCCATATTTGAGAAATTGAAACTCGGGCGAGTGGTTTCTCTGGTTTCTAAACATTCATGCATCTCGTATTATTATTGATTTTTATCCCTTTTGAGTTCATGATGTGAATGGTTGATGCTATTCATTTTTACGGTAACCCTCGAGCTTGGTTCCTCACTTTGTGAATACATTTTCTGAGTTTTTATAACTCAGTGATGTTTTTGGACACCATTTCTATCCCTTTCGAGCTCTATTATTAATCTGATTTATTAAAGAATGGTCGCCATTGTCGAAGTCTTTCAAGCTTGGGACCGTAACTAGAATCACTATTTGATAAGGGATGGTAAGTTTTCAATCTCGATCACAAGAACTACTTTGTAATTATCACTTTGACTTCAAGATATTGATATTTTGCTCCTTCTTTGCGCTTTTGTGTTATCTCTTAGTTCCCTTGGAGACTTTAAGTTAAAACTTGTTCTAGGTCCTCATTTTTGGATTTGATCTCGATCATCCTTCAAGGATTTACTCAAATTCAATTAAAGTGGTGAGTTCTTATTTCTTATTCTAATTATTGATACCCATTTAAGGGGTTCTTCGATTAAAGATAGAATCTATACTTTTCTTCCTAGATAACCGTAACTTTGAACTTGATTTTAGTGGAAATGATAATTTCAAATAATTGAATATTTCTTCAACTCGATGTGGATATATTTTTTATTCAAGATTTTTAGTTTGATTTTGTGTTCTGAATACTAAATGGGTATTCCTATTTTCTCAAAACTTGCCACATCCAAATTCTTATTGTTGTGGGTATTCAAACTCCTTCATTCTTTTGGTTCTTTAACTTGTTCTTGAGGATTATAATAGTTTCGAAAAGTAAAAATCCACTTCACATTAGTTTAAGTTCTTCACTACTGATTCTATCAACCTAAATACTCACCAAATTTTTATTCTCGAGTAATATTTCAAGATATGTTTACTTGCTACTGTATTCATAAAGAATCCCCCTTAAATCTATACTATTTATGCTTTTTCCTTTTCAACTTCCTGTACACTAATATTTATCCGTTCTAAAACTCCCTACCTCCTTACATGTAAAATTAGGAGCTTTGGTTTGTATGCTGATTCTTGTAGTTTTACAACCTCATGTTTTTAAGGTTCCCTTTGGTTATAATTCTTTTGCAGAGATTGAATCTCTTTTTCCATGTTTTTGTAAGTAATCGACGGATCTCATTTTGTAACTCATCTATTATGGATCTCTCGTTACGATATGAAGTTTTCTTTCACTCATCCTTTAGAACTATAACAAAGTGGTTTCACTTTGATAGTTGCCTTCACTTCCTTTCTCTTCTATGTTCAGATTTACTTCCTCAACTTAAAATTCCATTATATCAAGGACACGTAATTACTCTACTATCAATTTCTAAAGATATCTAAACTTCATCCTTTAATGTCTTGAATATGATATACCTTTAGTACAGAAGTTTCCCCTTCATTAGGAAACCTTGAGTTAATGAATCCAATCCATAATATTCTACTGAAGTGTTGCAATATTTTATTGCATCTATAAAAACATGCATCTAAACCTAGCTTTGAAGCTATATTGTAGCAGTATGTTCACTTGATACTTGCTTTATTTCTGAAAATATTACTCTAGGATGGCTGCACTTTGTAAAATTATGAGCTTGATTTCTTGATTCCTCACTGTTTGGCCTTCCTGTAACTCGTACTAGACATCCTTCTTCATTTTTAGTTATAAAATGACTTTGAAAATTTGATTATGAAAACTAAAAACTGTAGAAGTTAATCATTTACTTCTTATTTGAGAAATTGGGCAAGATATGTTATTTATGGACTTTTGTTCACTATTCCTGCATGTTGAACATTGAATTTTTTTGAGATGTTGTAGTTCCATTTATTTTCTACTTAAATATTGTATTTGATCTTCATTATAGCTTTACTATGCATGCTGGAAAATTTAAAATATCAATTTTAAATAGCGAAGCCCTTTCAAAATTTTCCCAGATTTCTTTCTTTATTTTATTTTAGTTGTAATCTTATCCTTCCAGTTAGCTTCAGCCTTTATCTTCTAATTTTTCTACTTCAGTTGTAATCTGAAACATGTACTTTTATCTGTAAGTCTCTCCTCTGATCTGTACTTTGTAACTTCTTCTATTTCTAGAATAGTTGTTGAACTTTGAGTTGCATTCTTCCTTTATACCAGTATGTACTTGTGACTTATATGCTTCATGTACCATAGGATAGAATTCATTGAACTCTACAATATTTATCTACAGTGAGGACTATAAGACATGATTTATTTCTTCTTGACTGCAACCTATACCTGCACACTTAAGAAAATAGTTAGAAAATATTTCAGCTTTTTGGCCTCTCTTATATCCATGGTTTTTCTTTTCTTCTCTCTCCTTCTTTCTAGAGTGAGAAAATATTGTATGTTGTTAAAAAAATTACTTCTATTAGTAGTTCCTTTGATCTTCATGTAATTTATGTCCTCTGTTGCTAAGAGATTCATCTGCATGAATTTGGATAGTATAGGATTATGGATTAACCCTGAGCTTATAACTGATAGTTTCCTCTTTTCTTCCTTTCAGGTGCATTGCTTTCAGCAGTGAATATGGAGATGGAGATACATCAACCGAAGAAGAAACCCCTAAGGCAATGATGGGTTCATTCATACTCCCCTATTTTTTCTTTCATGCATATGTACCTCTTTATTCAGTAGTTGTATTTTATTTTTCAGTTACATCCCATCACTTGTGTGCGAACATTTTAAATTCCTTATGAATAAAACATTGAAATCTGAAATTGAGTTGTGTATTTCCTTTTGCATTTTATCTTTCTATATAGATTGTATGATGAGTTAAAAACTCAATAATATAATTGAATGTCTTAACCATGAAGGAGAGAACATAAAAATACATGTAATCATTTAGCAATGAACTCTGATTGTTGTAATATGTAATTATGATTGTTGTTCCAAAACTTAACACTTCATCTATTCTGCAATTTGATGTTTTCATCAAGATAACATAGTTTTACTTCATGGCTTTGTGTTCTTTATTGAAGATTTTCATGAAATTGTAGACTATGTGATCTGTTACGTGTTGTAACAGCACACATAGCTATAGATTTCATGTAATCATTAATTAATTCAACAAAAATAATTTGACCTTGAAAGAAACTCCCCAAGCTTAGGTCCACTTCACCAATGTTATCCATTGTAATGAAGTTTCGAGTTGCCCATTTTTACACAAGTGCAAAAATTTTCAATAGGATTTGTTTCATGATGTCAAGGAATGATTTTAAGGCCATCGAAGACAAGGATAAATGAACTCGTTATGCATTCTTATCGGTAAATTAATGCTACGAGTTGTATCATATCCTTGAATTATATATGAGGTATGTCAAAATGTGTTTATACTTTATGGAGATAGTATGAATAAGTGTAACAGTTGTGAAAAGTGATGATGGTGCTTTAATAAGGTTTTCAATTAGTATGATGCTTCAAGTTAGTCCGATAATACTTCAAGGTAGTTATAGGGCTAATCCAAGAAGGTATGATTCCTATCTATGTCTTTGATTTCATGAAGGTATGATTCTATACATAAGTTGGTGATCATGAGATAAATTTCTTAAAGTATGGACTGTGTAAAGTATGGTTTTTATAGTTGATATTGTACACACCAAAAATTGCATGTGCTACATTATTGGAAAGCGGTTACAAAATTCCCCAATGATGATTCATGTCCTTTCAAAAGATGTTTGAGCTCCTAAAACCATTTGCATTGTATATTTGTAGCTTAGACATCCTTACTTACATTTTCCACACTTTTTCCATCTTCCCACTTCGCTATATGCATGTTTTGGCCTTTAGTACTAGGATTGCCATTCGCCCGGGGTGACGGTTACTCCGAAAGGCTAAGTGACAGCTCAAACCCCTTCCTAGACCTAAGGAGGAAATCTTGTGACTTCCACTCTACGTAGGGTGGCAATACTTGAGGTATTTTTCCAAATTTTGTGATGCATGTTTTTAACATGCGACACTTCACTTAAATTCACTTTTAAGATGCACTTGTAGAATCGGTTTGTCTAAAACTAGTTTTGATTGTTTGGTTCTCCTTCCCTCTTCTATGTTTTCATGTGTTTTAGTTAGTTGAAACATCCTTTTCTATCCTTTTGCAAGAAGGCACATCTCAGCCCAAATTCTTATATATTCCATGCTTGTGCTCAAGAAAAATGCCTTATAATTTTTGTGTACTTTGCACAACATTGCTACCACAATCCTACTAGGAATTGCATAGCCAAGCTCAAATCTCTTGTGCTATCTCTCTTCTACTTGCATTGCAACTAGACTACCTTCAAGCTACCATTGCTCAAGCATCTTCTTCTATTGTTGTTCTTGCATTCCCAATCCCTTGGACTCTTATGAACACACAAAGAAAGAAAGGAACAAACTGAGGGGATAGATATAGATACAACCAGATTTGTCAAAGCTCTTTCTTGTCTAGGTTGGAATTACTTGTTTGTTTGCTTCATTTGTCAAATTATCAATTTTGAATCATTAGTTTCAATTACATATCAAATAGAGTAGTAAAATTGTTCATTTCAATTGATTAGGCAATTACAAGTAGATCAAATCATTAGAAAGCTTTCTCTTTGACATTACCAGGGAAGTTATGGGGAACAATATCTCTTTTAGGGTTATGATTTGTTCTTCACCTCTAAGGTAGGGTTTGAAGGGTTTTTATTAAATTAGGTTATCTGTTTTAGATTTATATTTACATATTCACACAAGTAATTGGATAAATTTGGATAATTCCTTATATTTAGTTTGTTTATTAGATTAGAAGTATTGCTTAAAAACTAGAAAAGATAAAAAACATTTACTTTTGTTAGATTAGTTTACTTTCATTATTTTTCTTTGATATACTATGAAAACACCAAAATAATAGATTAAAATTCCTTTTATAGTTTGTTTTTTTTTTTTTACCAAATTCATTTCAATTCAGTTTGCATTACCATCAATGGTCCACAACAAGAAAAGACGTACATTTGTGATCCTTTTGTCCCATAACCCAATAGGCCCAAAATTGTTGACGGACATTGATATAGGTTTACACTTACATGTTTTACACACACACGCTAGGTTTTTTGAGAAAATAGAACATTTAAACACACTAAACATCATAGTTAATCAAGAGTACAATTATTGGACTTCTCCTGACAACAACGGGTTTGATTACGCACATGACCATAACAAGACCACAACCTCCACATGTTTTTGGTTGTGATCCTTAGGTCCCATAACCTAACAGAAAGATAACTAAATAGATATTGACACCGGTTTACATGCATCATTATTTAGATCATCACCACTTCTAATTGATATCATTACACAACGTTCATTATTAAACAAAGCGAGTTGATTAGGTTAAGACTTTCGGACTAGACGAGGAATCACCAATAATACTTGTGGTTTCATTATGCCTCTTGTTATCACTTACCCGACCTTGTTTGGAAATCCATACAAGGTGCTCACAGTGCCACTTTCCACGTGTTCAACAACCAAAGTGAATATAATCTTGACATAGCTTGATATTAACTTGAGTTTGAGTAGCTATTATATCATATCGATCCATCACACCACTTCAGGTTAGGAGAGCTTTCTTTTCTTTAGACTCGCAGATCTTGATATTGCATGTTGGAGATATAAGCCTGAATCATTAGCTTATCCACCATCACCACACATACACATCCATTTTTATTCTACACTAGTTGTCTCCACACAAGCTCAAGAAGTTAGGTGTGAAGGTCACAAGTTGATTTTCTTTCGTCTAAATTGGTGAACCCAATGTGAAGAGCTAGTCTCTAAGCTTTCAAATTTCTTCATCCATCATTCATTCTGTGAGTATTATTATACCCCGTGAATATGTCGAGATATGAAGAGTATGATCGACCCATCCTGGGTTGTGACATGCAAAATTATCGAACATGTATACCAAAACAATCACTTTCGCTCTCAACATGAACGGATAATCACTCAACTACTCAAAATCCTCTTCTTTGGGGAACCAATGTTGGGTCCTCTGTGTGTATTGAGGAACTTGAAAAAATCACACAAATATATCCTTGGGGAAAATGAAGTTCAAATAACATGAATTTCACTGGGGAAGAAAGTCCATCTCCTTAGGTATTGTTTTGACTACCCGTTAGAATGCAATCGGATCAGATACCACATCTAGATGAGGAGTAATTATCAAGATACGCTAGGAGTGAAAAAATATTCTAGAATATGAACCATGATTTTGATAGGTTGAAAGGACATGGCGATGTCTTGCTTCAAAACAATAACACTACCCCTCTAACAACGGAAAACATTACCAATGAGGGGTGGAAGCATACTAAAAATTCATTGTAGGATACCACACTCCTCAAAAAATCCAAATGTTTAACTACAAGCACCTAGGATAAACACCATCCCATCAACAGTGATGTCATCTCGGTATTAAATTATAGAAATATGGACAAGGGCCTCACCGAGAATCCTCCAATTTATACGGGCACTCCAAACCCTAGATATTTTCTCGATAGGGATGGGCACGTTGGGTATGCCACCTCATGCCACATATGGATATCTACAAAAGTTCCCACTCGAAGTGTGTTCTCAAACACCATACCAGCTAGAAATGCAACATTCCTTGGCTTTGTGCCTTCGAATCCATATAAAATTACTCAACCCACTTATGTGTACACATGTACTCAAAATCACCACAGGGAATATGTACACTTACCCAGTCCATATGAACAACTAAAGGTGATTCCATATTCCCCAATGAGTTTTTATGACATACCATTTCAAAAACTGATGCAACCTCCACCTCCCTAACATGGATCTTTAATGGTTAAAACATACATAATGGGGACCTATTCTAAATATCTAAAGGAGTTTATAGACTTCTCCATCCGAAATTCATGCTCCTAAGACCCCTGGTTGAGCTTCCAAATTTAAAATGGGAGGGCAATCCTAATGCTCAAATCAAAGCTTATGCAACGGCCATTCGAGAGCTGCTCCCATGGGACATATATGTTGTGAAGATTTTACCTAAGACGCTAGAAGGTATTTCTCCCGATTGATACTATATGATATAGTAGGATTCAATACATTCCTTTAAGCAACTCGTATCGAGTTTATTAAGGATTTTTATATGAACAAACTCTTAATAATATGAATCAAAGAACTTGTTCATATCAAACAAGAGCATAATGAGTCCACATCCCACTTCATTGAAGGTGGCGATAGGTTCTTTACTCCTCTGCAAGTGCTCCAAACATGGATCGAGACAATGCTTTGTGATTTGTTCCTCCACTCTCTCAATATGGAGACAAAGGAAGAAGTCCAAAAGTTCACGCTAAAGAGCTACAAAGAGGTTTTAAAAGGTACTATTTGAATTGACCAAAATACCATTTACAAAGTGGTCATAAGAATTCTCAAGAAAATGGAAGGTTAGTCACTCCTAAAAAAAATAACACTAGTTACTCCAACACCACTAGAAATAATCAAGGACTAAAGGTCCTTATAAAAAAGCGTGGGGTCACAACTTATGGTGTTATTGATCAGCCAAAGAAACCCAATGTTGTTAATTCTCCAAATACAAATACCACGAATAACAACAACGACAATAATTAGAGAAACAATAAATTCTCACCCTCGGTCAATGTTGGAGATTTTAATCATCCTCAACAACAAAAAAAGAAACAAAATCAAGACAACTGCAGACCTAATGCCCTAACCAATACCCGGTGGGTATCTAAACCAATTTTAAAACTTATGGCGAGGTTCCCGATTTTAACTATAACAAATAAAGAATCGAACAATAATCATAACTGCAGGCCGTAACAAGGCGGCAACCCAAAGACCTTGAGATTATGATCCTAATTTGTATTACGCTTCAATTGGATTCATGAAAATGATGCAAGAACGTGTCATGATTGCAATAAGTTTCTACAATGTTTGCCAGAGGATCAAAGATAGTTTTTTGTTTATATGTTTTTGTAAACCCAAAGAGCACCAACTCGTAACACCTACATGGCACCGATACCCCAATATAACATGCCACATGGAATATTTAATGATCCTCTCCCCAAGCATCCAAAACATAGTATAATTGATCCCAACGGATCAAACAAGGGTATTGTAATAGGAACCAACAATTACAAGCGTTGAATTCATCAAACCCATAGGTGGCACCTCCTTTGGATGGCCACCATCAAAAAAAAAATATTGGGATTGCTAGAGATTGACACTAAATGTCAAATTAATGTTGCCACTAGAACCATAGATTATTCCTCACATCCTATCATGATCTACACAACTATATCGGATGACACTCGTGATACACTAAGTAAGTGAGTAATATCTTATGACTTGATCAATGATCTAACAAAGACCTTATCTCACCTTTCCTTCTTGGATATGTTAAAGAATTCCCCTACTCACCGGGGGCCTATTTATTAGAATCACTAGGTCTTTTCCATTTGATTAACGTCACCCCTCCTCCAAAAGTGTAGATAAACCACATAGATTTTGATGTCTATCCTCCAGGGAATCTTGAAAGAGATGTCGGATTTGTATTTGACATCAACAAGATGCCCATAAATGTTTAAATAAATCGTAGAGGTGATATGGATTTTTTTTATAAGTCTTGATTTATAACAACTATGTAAAATGTGTGATGATTGATGATGGGGAAGTGATTAATATAGTCCCCTTCTCATTCCTCCAAAAGTTAGGTCATGGAGAGACCAATTACTCCTCAATGTGAAATATGTTGAGAGGCTACAAAAACCTCAAAGCAACATCAATCAAGACTATACTTGTCGGTCACTCTTGGACATAATATGATGCTAACCACGTTTTATATTATAGATAAGAAAATTAACTATAACATGATCATTGGACATTCTTGGATTCATCGCATGAGGGTTATTCCCTCAAATTTGTTTTAGGAATTCATGTTCCTACACTTAGGGAAATTCTTTGTGGCACCGGGTGATCCAAGACCATTTGATATAAATCTAACTAACTTAAAGAAGAGGCCAGGGGTCCACTCAGAGTGTGAGCTTCCCAAAAATCAGTTAAATAAACCTATAAGCTCAGTGCTAGAAGAAAATTTGGTTCTTACAACGGAATTGGAAGTCATGGGATTGATCGAAGGCATTCCAAAAGTTAAGGATGAAACCATCATCATAGAGATAGTGTCATTAGGAACCACAACAAATATTGTTGATCTATTGGAGAAGGATTTACCTATTCTCCTTCCATTCGATTCCATGGGTATGGGTCATACCCTGGGACTTGGTTCTCTTCCAATAGATGAAGTTTGTATGGTTGAAGTAACTAAGGTAAAGGAGGAAGATACAAAGGATGATCCAACATCCATTTTTCCAAGTGTCATTTTGGAACTAGGGCAGGTGTGATCCTTACCTCTCATGAGGGAAGGATTCTACCTTTTGCCTTTAAGTTGAAATTTGAATGTACAAATAACGGGGCTGAATACAAAGCTATCCTACTCAGTCTTATTGTAACCAAAATAATGGATGCTCTTAATATTATGATTCACAACTGGTCCGGAATCAAATATCTGAGGTATATGAGACTAGAGTTGAACATCTAAAAATCTACAAAACAACAATGATAATCCTAACAAAGGGGTTTTAATTCATATCGATTGAAGCATTTCCATGAGAAAATAATCTCCTCACAAAATCTATAGAAATTTTTACTTCTGCTTCACTCCAAGAAGTGAGTTAGAGGATATAAAATTCACGTTCTTGGTTTATGTTGAACGTTTGGTTCATAATACACCGATAACCCCAATATTTATATATATAGAAACTGAGAGTGAGTCTATCATCTCGAGATCACATTTATAGTGATAAAGAAAATTTGGGATATCTAAATGCTTTTACATAATTGCATCTTACTCATCACGAGGTTTATCTTTCCCTAATCCCATACTCTTCTTCCTATTTTAGAAATCCCATGATAGAATCTTCCCCTACAAAGGAGCTTGAAATTTATAAGGCAAGAGAAGAGGGGGATTTAGAGTTACCTCCAAGCCCACCTGAGTTTGAGGAAGGAAATTTCTCCTTAATCAAGGAAACAATTGACATAAACATTGGGAGAGAGGAGGAAACAAAAACCTTGAAACTAGGATCCTCTCTAACTCTTGAGGAGGTTGAAATACATACCCGTATCCTTATGGAGCATAAAAATATTTCACATTTAGCTACAAGGAAATGATAGGAATCACACCACACATTGTAGTTCACAACCTCATCACAAAGCTAGATGTTAAGCTAATTAAGAAAAATTCAAGACCCATGAAGCCAAAGGTTGCCCTCATGGTAAAGGAAGAAGTGACGAAACCCCTACAAGTAGGGTTCATCAAGCCAGTTGACTACTCACAATGGGTGTCTAATGTCTTCCCTATTATAAATAAGAATGGAAATATCCGTATTTGCATAGAATTTCAAGATATCAACAAGGCTTGTTCCAAACATGATTTCCCATTACCATCCATCAATGTTATTTTTGATGAAACAACTAGTTTTCATTGTTGTCTCTCATGCATGAGTTTTTAGGGTACAATCAAATTAGAATCTCTCGAGGAGGATCACCTAAAACTACATTCATAACTCCTTGGGAAGCTATTGTTATGTTGTCATGCCATTCAAGCTTAAGAACGCTAGTGTCACATACCAAACAGTGATGAATCGGTGTTTTGACATTGGAAATAATAATGCAAGCTTTGTGAATGAGTTTCAGTCCTTTGTTTGTATTATTTGCTTCATTTCAGATCCTAAATTATATCTTATCAGCCTGTGTATGTTTTATGTTGCAATCTCTAGTTTGTGTCTATTTGCTTGACAAAATATTCACCACTCCTTTTGGTGCATCACCACCTTTAGTTAGTTTCATTTTTGCATTTCTATCCCTATCTCCTTGCAGTTTAGAGTAGGATTAGGATCTGAACCTCTGTAGTTTTGCAAAATATAGATCTAAATCAAAGGAGTTTGAGGAACCAGCCTCTAATCTGGAGATTCCTCTCTCAATTTCACAAGTCCCACACTTGGAGAGAGGTTTCCATGTTGTGCAATCACACTGGATGCTAGAGTGATCAACCTAGAAGCCTGATCTCGCATCCGGGGTCTTTGTGAGTTTGCAACAATAGTTTTGGCACGCCGGGTGGGAGTCGAACCTCTTGACAACCCCTGATGCTCTTTTCAACCCCTGGTTGCCATTCATAACCCCGGATGCCATTCATAACCCCTAGATGCTCTTTTCAACCTCGGACAGAGAGTTAGAAAAATCGAGGGGACCCTAGAAACATGATTTTTTTCCCTGAATTAATCTATTTTCCGGGACTTGAGAATTCTAATGCATGTTATCAAATTAACCCCAGGGGTGAATTTGGATAACATATATTTCACAATCTTATACATAAGATTGTGGAATCCTATGTAGATGACCTTCTAGATAATGACATAAAATGATTCGATCACCCAAAGGTGTTCTGCTATCCCAATTTTGTGGCCCCAATAAAATTGGTCAAACATAACCTTGCATAAGAAAATTAGAAGGGTTGTTTCAATTCAGCAGGGTCACAATTGCTCCCAAATTTGAGGGGTGGGGTGGCTCGAAAATGGAGGATCAAAAAAAGACAAAGGAGGCTAAAGGTTCACAAGAGAAGATTGAAGAAAGGGCTCGAATTTTTTAGACTTCACATATGAGTCAAGTTGGGGCAAAGTAACGAACTCGCAGAAGGTGCCATGTGTTAGCTCGACGTGATTCCAAAATGGCACATCAAAATGGAGACCCTAAATGTGCACAGACCCTCCACATGTCCAAAGTCTCAAAAAGTTGGGTCAAAGCATACAAGTGTGTCCCACTTTTTGGCCATAAATATTTTAAAATCTGACTAGTAAATAAATAATTAAAAAATACTATAAAAATTTAAAAAATCAGGTAAATTGTGGATGCCCTGCACCTTGGTATTTATAGCCTCTTAAAAATGCATTTTTGGTCATTTTATATGTGTTTGGTCATGTTTTGGTTGTCAGACATAGTTTGCTGAAAGTACAAAAACTACAAAAAAGTGGGACACAGTTATATGCTTTGACTCAGTTGCAATGGCTATAGCAAAAGTCAAATGGCTCATGGAAGGCACCATGTGTTAGCTTAGCGAAACTTCAAAAGAAGAATCAAAAGTTGATTCCCAAATGAGTGAGGGCTCATCACCGGCTAGAGTAAAAAAAGGGGGTAGAGCAAGCCCGAATCATCTAAGTACAACAAGTTTGGCGTAAGCCTCCACATGTTTCAATGGCACACCTCTAGGGGTCAAGTCCAAATAGGGTCTCCAAATGTGTGCGGACTCTCCATGTGTCTAGGGTCTAACAGTTGTTCCTAAATGAGTAGTAGGCCTGAATTGGCTAAGTATAAAGTAGTGAGTGGAAGCCTCTACATGTCTCATAGGTGCAAATTTAGAGATTAAAATCTAGAGGAAGAACCCAAATGAGCATTAAGCTTCCATGTGTCTCATCGGTGTAAATTCAAAGGCGCAGCCCAAAGAGAGACCCTGAACTAGCGCCATCTCTCCACGTATCCTAGGTTCGAAAAGGGGAAATCAGCCGTTCAAAATTCCAATATCGGGATAGGCTGAAGGAAGCCTCAATACATCAGTTCGGTGTATCTGTAAGGTTAAAATCCAGAGGTGGTCCCCAAACAAGCGCAGGCTTTCCATCTGGTCAGAATCAAAAGGAGGCAGAGCCAGCCATTGAAAAGTCCAAAAACATGTAGAAGCCTCCATGTGCCTCGTCTGTATAACTTCAAAGGAAAAATATGGAGGCATGTCCCAAATGTGTGTTGAGCCTCGAATTGTCCAAGGTTAGACATAATGTCTCCACTAGTAGGAAGGGCTTAGGCATAATACAAAGGAAATAGAGTAGGCCCGCAGATGACACCACATGCCTTAACAACACTTCTTAAAGAATGAAAGGAAGGGGATTGAATCTTCAACACACATGGGGCCGCCACGTGGATATGTGCAAACAGAATCTAGACCCAAAGTACCTTGAAAGTGCCATAACTTTCAACGGGGAGCTTAGATTTGAGTAGGAGGGGATGTTTTGGAAAGCTTTCAATGCTGCTACTCACCTACCACCATTAATGATCTAGTCCACCATTTTTGAGGCTGTCAAGTCTCTCACCTATCACCATGATGAAGAATGGACTCCTTTCTTGCCCAACAAGGAACAACACATGGAGGCATGGGTCTTGCAATGAAGCCCATCATTGTTATAGGAAGATTTAAATTCTTTCTGGAGTGGTTGGAGTAGGTGGATTCAATGCATTGCAGGGGTGGTTGAAGAAGGATTCAAATTTTCCCTCTCTCCTTCTCTCATTCTTCTATATATTATAAAAGAGGGGCATATTTCAAGAGTTTGGTCATTGTTTCTCTCCCGACCCCTCTCTCTTTCTTCCTTAGGGTGGAAAGTGGAGCTTAAGCCTCCTCTCTTGGCTTTGTAATGGCATTTTCTTGCCTCTTTCCCATTGATAATGTCTTGTGTGAACTTATGGAGCAATAAAATATGTTATTTGACGCATTTTTCCATCCTTTCTTATTTTATTATCTATTCTTACCTCTCACTATTAGGGTATATTATGCATATATCTAATGTCTATTGCAGGTTCTAGGAGCTATGTTTAATGGGTTTGAAGTGGTATTCTGTGTAAAATCTATCTTTGGTCCGTGATGCTTCTCATCCTCTCCATTGCTCACCTCTCTCCACTTTAAGTAGTTGATATTGTGACTAGCAACCACTACCTTTTCTTCATGCTATCACCTTTGTAGTGTAGAATTTCCCTTTCTATACACTTTCTCTCTCCTTGTATCCTTGAAATTGTTAAGATAGGTGTAGTTAGACGTCATTTCTGCATTAGGATTATTTTAGCATTAGGATTTGGAAGAATAATCCGACTTTATTCGAGGGCCATCTCAAGTTCGCAAGTCCCACATCTTGAAAGATGGTCCAATGTTATGCAGATCACACCAAATTCCCCACTCAAATCTGAGACCATTTGGGGGTGATGTGATTTTACACTAACACTTTTGGCACACTCGGTGGGAAATTAGAGTTAGATTTTTTCATCTTTCCAAGGTGTCTCATTATCAAACAAAAAATCTTAAGCCACCATGCGACCATATAAATAGTTTTGGAATGCCTAGTGGGATAGGTTTGAAGCACCTTACAACTTCACTTCATCATGTTTGATGTGCTCTTGACAAAGATTACAGCCTTTGGAGGCACTTTCAAGCACATCTGGTCACTCCATCTAGTCAACAACCCATTCTCTAAAGTTACATACCTTCTCCCATCCATGGAAGAGATCAAATTAGAGTTGAGGTCACTTGATGAAGAAAGCATTATCAAATATTTTTTGCTTTCATTTGAAATGCCTGATTTGATTAATGAATATATGGAGGAGTTTCATACTTTCACGGAGGAAGGGAAAGAGTAGGAGGATCCCATCTCTCCCATATCATTCACCTAGGAAGGTCTCGTAAGAAGACTCCACTCTTGGAGCTGAAATTCAAAGCAATGGGCACATCCATCGGATCGAGAATGTGCCCAATCAAGTACTTGGCTTCATTGGAGCCAAGGGAGAAGCAAAACCAGTCATGCCCACTTCAGGGCATGAGGATGAGTATCAAAGCACCAAGGGTCACCATCAACACCTCCATGAGTCTAATTCCAATCAACTTGAGGAGGTATTTTAGACTGATGTTGATACCTTGATGATATGGGTGGAGGATCAACCTCTTGTAAGTTTTCCACTCATAATGATAGCCATGATTATCTCCAAATCAGATACATGGCTGCCTATTTACGAAATGGAAGTTATTGAACCCCTTGCCTGTAGTAGGCTTGGTTTAGATTTTCTTTGTTAGGGTTAGTGTAGGAGTAGGTTTACTTTAAACAACACAAGTACTTGTGCACACTCTGCATATCCCACTTGAGATATGTATGATTTTAATTTTTGTACATAGTGGTGGCATGGTGTTTTGTTGCTCTAAGGTTGTGTCACTATGTAGTTTAGTGTGCCCACAGTCCATTTCTAGAATAGGCGAAGGCCTCGGGGTCACCAAGTGCAAGTAGTTGGGCTTAGGGTTTTAGGAAAAGATCAATGTCGGGTTATCGGTCATGACTCCATGCCCAATGTATACTTAAAGGAAAGCGGCCTTTTCATCTAGCGGAAAATGTCTCGTGAGTTGCCAAATGTTATCCCAATTTTTCCCTAGAAAAATTGGTCAAACATGAGCTTGTATAAGAAAATTAGAAGGTTCATTTTAGTGCGGTGGGCTCACAATCAATCCCAAATTTGAGGGGCAGGTGGGCTCGAAAATGGAGGATCAAACAACATCAAAGGAGGACAGAGGCTCACAGGAGAAGATTGAAGAAAGGGCTCAAATTTTTGTACTTTGCATATGAGTCGACTCGAGGTAAAGCAATGAACTCATGCGAAGGCGCCATGTGTCAGCTTGGCACAATTCCAAAAGGGAACATAAAAACGAAGACCCCAAATGTGTGCACAACCTCCATGTGTCTAAAGTATGAAAAATTTTCAATGGTCGTAGCGAAAGTCAAAGGACTGAAAGCACCACATGTCAAATTGGTGTAACTTCAAAAGTAGAATCAAGAGCAGGTTCCCAAATGAGTGTGGGATCGCCACGTGGCCACAGTAAAAAATTGGAGCAGAGCAAAGCCCAAATCATCCAAGTACAACAGGGGTTAGCATAAGCCTCCACATGTCTCAACAAAGTGCACCTCAGAGGTTAGGTCTAAATAGGGTCTTGAAATGTGCACAAACTCTCCACATGTCTAAGGTCCAACATTTATTCCTAAATGGGCAGTAGGCTTGAATTGGCTAAGTATAAAGGAGTGAGGGGAAGCCTCCATGTGTCTCATCAGTGCAACTTCAGAGATTAAAATCTAGAGGCAGACCCCAAATGAGCATGAAGCTTCCACGTGTCTCATCGGCACAACTTCTAAGGTGCAGACCAAAGAGATACCTTGAACTAATGCCATCCCTCCATGTGTCCTAAGTCTGAAAAGGGGACACCGGCTATTAAAAAGTCTAAGCTTGGGACATGCTGAAGGAAGCCTCCACACATTAGCTCTTTGTATCTTCAAGGTTAAAATCTAGAGGCGTTCCCAAAAAAACCACAAGCTCGCCGTGTGGTCAGAATAAAAATGGGGCATAGCTAGTTGTTGAAAAGTCCAAAATCCTACGGAAGCCTCCACGTGCCTCATCTACACAACTTCGAAGGAAAATCTGGAGCCAAGTCCAAAATGTGCACTAAGCCTCCACATGTCTAGGGTCAAACATAGTGGATATGCGCGAAAATACTCCAACACATGCAATTACACCACGTGGATATGCGTGAACAGACTCTAGACCTGAAGTACCTTCGGAAGCTATAAATTTCAAATGGGAGCTCAGATTTGAGTGGGAGGGGATGTTTTGGAAATCTCTTGATGCATGTTACTCATCTACCACCATTAATGATCTGGTCTACCATTTTTGAGGCTATCAAGTCTCTCACCTATCGCCATGATGAAGAATGGACTCCTTTCTTTCCCAACAAGGAACAACACATGGAGGCATGGGTCTTGCAGTGAAGCCCATCATTGTTATAGGAGGATTTCAATGCTTTCTGGAGTGGTTAGAGTAGGTGGATTCAATGCATTGTAGGGGTGGTTGAAGCAGGATTTGAATTCTTCCCTCTCTCCTTCTCTCATTCTTCTATATATTGTAAAAGAGGGGCATATTACAAGAGGTTGGTCATTATCTCTCTCCTGTCCCCTCTCTCTTTCTTCCTTAGGGTGGAAAGTGGATCTTAAGCCTCCTCTCTTTGCTCTGTAATGGCATTTTCTTGCCTCTTTCCCACTGATGATGTACTATGTGAACTTATGGAGCAATAAAATCTATTTTGTGATGCATTTTTTCCATCCTTATTTTATCGTCTCTTCTTACCTCTCATCGTTGCAGGGTATATTGTTCATATCTTTTATGTCTATTGTAGGTTCTTGGAGCTGTGTTTAATGGGTTTGAAGTGGTGTTCTATGTGAAATCTATCTTTGGTCTTTGATGGATCTGTCCATCCTCTCCATTGGTCACCTCTCTCCACTTCAAGCAACTAAGATTGTGAGCAACAACCACTCCCTTTTCTTGGTGTTATCACCTCTGTAGTGTAGGATTTCCATCTTTATGCAATTTCTCTCTCCCTTTCTCCTTAGCATTGTTAGGATAGGTGTAGTTAGAAGTCATTTCTACATTAGGAGTAGTTTATAATTATGATTAGGAAGAAGAAGATGAGTTTTTCCGAGGGCCATTTCAAGTTCACAAGTCCCAAATCTTGAGAGATGGTCCAATATTATGTAGATCACACAAAATGCCTCACTCAAATTTGAGGCCATTCGGGGTGTTGTTATTTTGCACTAATATTTTTTCATATCATCCTTTCTCATTAAATTGAATACGAAGTGCCATTGAATCCATGAAAATGTGTGTTTGGCATGATGGGGGAAATTTTTGGGACACATCATATCTTCATGGTGGATTGATGTAAACCCAACAAAAATATAAGTTGTGTAAGAAATGACTCAACCGTCAGGCTATTCTAACATCAAATATTTCCTTGGAAAACTTGGTACAATCCGAAGGTTCATCCTTGATATGATCTTTTCTATTCACCCAATCAATAATTTATTGAAAAGGATTTTTGCATTGATTGGATGGAAGAATGGAATGAGGCATTTTATTCAGTTAAACATCTCTTTTGTCTCCTCCCACACTCATGATGCCTAGGTTAGATCTCCTATTGATCCTATATTCATGAGCTACCGATGTCTCATTAGCCTACATGTTGTCATAAGAAGATGATGATAAATAACAACGTGGGGTCTATTTCATCAATTTCACATTGCTTGATTATGAGAGAAGTTATACACAAGAAGAGAAGTAATTCCTTGCTATAATTTTTGTGAAAAATCACTTAATACATTACATTTTGAAACTAAGAAATAGGGGTTATTGTTAAATCAGATCGCTTGTGCACATTTCTCACACAAGGGTCCTTATCAAAGAAGGTTGGATGCTTCATAACTTTGATGGGAGATTTTGAGTTAACATTTATTAACCAATAATCATCAAAGGAAAAATCATTGCGGACTTTGCTTGGCTAATAACCTATTAGATGGAGGTGATTTAGTGAATTTAGACTTCCCCAATGAATGCTTGTATTTTGTTGAAACTAAGCCTTCTATTTCTGCATGTCTATGGTACACTAACATCATTAACTTCATACTAGACCATACATATCCAAAAAGGGTGACATCACAATGAAGAATATGGTTGCGTATTATAACCGCCAAGTATGTCATCTTGGAACAAGTTCTCTATCGTAGAGCCTTTGACAGAATGTTTTTAAGATGTGTTGACAAAGAATAGTATGAAAGGATTCTTTATGAATCACATAGCATAGTATGTGGAGGTCACTTTGGAGATCATACCACCGCTCGGAAGATACATCGGATGGCCTACTGGCCCATGGTAGAACACAATGTTGTAGAGTTTGTACGAAAATTCCATAAATTTCAAGAGTTATCCCATGAGATACACATACCAGCATAGGCTCTGCAACCAATGTTAGGAAATAAGGGATAAAATATGTGGAATAATCCCTCACAAAATTGCAATAGTAGAAAATAATATGTATAAAATATTACAGATCTCAAATAAAAGTGCAGAATAAAATAACACAACACAAAGAGATAGTATTTAACGTGGTTCACCCAATTTGGGCTACGTCCACCAAAAATCACTTGCTTAGATTTATTACAAGCCACTTTGCTCTCTCAATACAATACCCAAATCTATTTGGAGCTATGCTCAAAAAACTCTATAGAATTCACACCCAAATTCAAAGCACATTTGTAATGGTTTTCCATGCTTCTATCATATGCATAAAACCATATAAATAGACAATTGTTTAAGTAGTTTTAAAAATCGTGGGTATCAAAAGAATGGGAAAAAACCGTCCCATAAACCTATAGGTCAAAATCCCACCCATATGAGAAAATCACGTTTCTGATATATCGGACATGTTTTAAGGCCCAAAACCTTAAAACAACATGGAAAGTGTACATTACTCTTAGTGTATAGTCTTCAACACTTTCACACATGAAAACAGGATTCAAAACCTAACAACCAATTGCAACACAATGGCCCTTTTCCACATGGGTCCTAGATTTGATTGAGAAATTCTCTCCTTAATCAATAGATGGCAATAACTCCATAACCACGGCCACAGATTAATTTAATAAGTGCATCGAATTCATGCCTCGTACCACCGTGCAATGGATATGTAATCACTAAGTTCATTTTGAACTAGATCATTTGTAGGTATGGGTTCCCACAAGTCATTATCTCGATAATGACACATCTTTCAAAAATGATGAGGTATGTGAGTCAGTGTGAAAAATTTAAAATAAGTCACCACATTGCTTCTCTCTATTACCCTAAGGCCAATCGATAGGTTGAGGCTACAATCAAGATATTGATATCTTTTCTCCTTAATACCATCAAGGAGAACAAACTTTCCTTGCATTTAAATATTTTTCTGGCCTTGTGGGATTATCGGACATCGTAAGAAAGCCAACGATGCCAACACCCTTTAATTTGGTATTTGATGCAGAAGAGGTTTTAGTACTCAAATTCAAAATACCTAGTATATGTATCTCATTACAAGGAATTCTGAGAGAAGAAGGAAATCAAGAGGCATGACCCTCTCAATTAGAAAGTATTGATAAAGCTAAACTCAAAGCTCAACAATGGCATAGCAATTACATTGGTGAATGGCGAGCCAATACAACAATAAGGTCTACTAGCATGAAATATATGAGGGAGATTTGGTTCTAACACTTGATAGCTGAATAAACAAAAATATCGTTAAAGGAAGGAAATTTAGATCCGGTGGTTGGGTCCATAGTGAGTAATAGAATAATACAAAAATAGGGCATTTATTCTATGTATGCTAGAGGGTGAAGAGTTTAGCGGATCTATAAAGTATCTTCACTGAAGAGATATTACGCATGATCAATTAGCATTTTCATATGTATATTACTTCATCTGCTAGTTCATTCTGTAAAAATTGTAATCAAGGGACTTATTCTTATAGAAATTCCCAAAAAATTCAGAAAATATTGGAAAAACATTTTAATCATGCCTCTACAAATATTCATGGTATCATCAATTATTTCCAAATAATTTCATTGATCCAAATAAAATAAGACAAATCTTTGATAGTAACCATACCAAGGCATGCATACTTGGTTCCACTTATAGTCTCTTTCTAGATTAGGTGTCTTTTCCTATTGTCTTTTCTACAAGCTTCATGGTGTTGCATCTATCTCGTACAGATCTCTTTAGAATTAAGAACATTCTAAAAAAATTTCCTAGATAAATAAGTCAAACAAAAGTCCATAGAAAATTTTTATTTTACACATTTCTCTTCCCTACCAACCTTCGGTGTTGATCATGTGTCTCTTACTAGTGATGTACGGTTGGGAAAGGAGAAAAATTCCCTTAGTTTCCTATGCCTTATGCATGCATATAAGCCCATACTTCCTCTTTTGGTAGTTTGGGGAAATGTGTAGGGGGTCTCTTTGAAAAACTTGAAAGTTAGAAACAATTCATTCAAATATTGTGAAATCATAAATCAAAACAAAGTGAGCTAGATGTCAAAAATTCCAAAAGAGATTAAAACCTCTAAACTAGATTTTTTCAACCAAGTAGCCATCTACGGATCTAAGTCTAGATAAAATGGAAAGAATTTCATATTATAAACTATGAAGAAAACTTGTGTAGAGTGAGGTTGTAGTGTCTCAATTTGGTTTTGTCAAATTTTTGTCTTTCTCTCATCATTACCATTCAAAAAAATTCATAACTTCCACCCTTTCTGGCTCTCGGTGTTGAGCCCTCGCATCTTACTAGTTGTGTGGAGATATGAATGGGGAAAGTTCATCCATTTATCATGTCACTGTATCACCATGTTTTTCCAAAACAATACGAAGTACCAAAAATTGGTAAAAGAAACTAAAGTTCAACCTTACAATGTGTTTGCATTATCATATATCAGCATTATATAATACAAAAAAATCATTCTATTAGCATTCATATCCACTGCATACAATCTGAAAATCATATAACAATGGAAATTATAAACATCTAGATTACACATGCAAAGTGGGCCAAAAGGAATTCAACTTAGAAAGAATTACGGAACCAAAAAGAAGAAGTCGGCATTATAAAATACAAAAAGAAATCATTATGTTAGCATTCATATCCACTGTATACATTCTGAAAAGCATATAAAAATGGAAGTTCTAAACATCTAGATTACACATGTAAAGTGAGCCAAAAGGAAGTCAACTCACATACAAAGAATTGTGGAACCAAAAATAAGAAGTCTCAGTATATATCATAATGAATCAATTTTAGTGTACAATGCCATCATGTGTTAGGCGTGGTCGATGCTCACAATGAGCCCAAAATATACAAAAAAATCATATAATACCCAAAAAAATGGCTACAAAGGAATAAAAGGCCCAAAGTGGTCTATCGGTCCCTCTAGGATCCCTCGAAAATACATGGTCATGTCCAAGACTCATACTACGGCTCGACAATGAAAATTAACTGAATGGTGTGAGTTCTTGTTGTGGTAGCCACTTTGGTCATGGTCTTACTATAAGAGAAACTTCACCTCATCAATCTCTTAGTTGGCTCATACCGACCACTTGAGTATGAAGAGAGGTAATCACCTCTGCTACTCTCTCTAGAATGGTGCAAACACATCGGTATTTCTATTAGGCATTGGCGGTTGGCCTAAATCGTCGGTTAGCTAGCTCAGCTGAGGTCTTACCTAAGGGGACCAATAGGGTTTCAATGCACACCGATCGAATAAGTGTTGTCACTCCTTTACAATCATGCGAGCAAGAAAAGAAGAAAAAGAGCAATTTAGTAGCATACATCAAAGGATAAGCTCACCAAAAACATGAAAAAGCATCAAAATCCAAAAAAAATCAAAATAGCATGTGTTTTGGTCATTCTTCGAACCTCCACCCTACTTACGGCGGTGGTCTTAGACCAATTTCCCGAATGCATTTTAACCCTAGAAAATGCTAAAGAAACACGAAAAGGAGCATTTTAGAAGAAATAAAATCTTTGCCTCATGGGCACCCACTAGAGACTCATTTAAGACAAGAAATTTTTAAAATGATCCCCCTAGGTAAACTTTTCAACATTTTTATATTTTAGGTTTAAAAATGCAAAAGTGAAAAAAACCAACCTTAGACCACGCAGGTCGATCTCCCACTCATGGAGGCATGATCACGGTCTCGTAATGGCCCTTTTACTTGTACATGGGTCTAAAAATGGTCCCCAATGGGTCCATAGCTCTAAAATAACCAAATCAAATAAGCATAAATGTATAAGAAAATGAGTTTGTTTTTATATTTATATATTTTGTTTTGACCTCATTTTTAGTGTATATTTTCACAAGGCTAACATTGGCATAGATATATCTCTACATCCCCACACAAATGATAATTCCTCTTGTCATTTTGATTTAGTTTTTATTTTTATTTTTACTTGAGTCTTCACTCCCTCTTATAGGTAGTGGGAGCTCGAGACAACAACATTTCGACACACGGGAATGTCGGGTATAGCTTCTAACTCACCATTTCGAGTAACGCCATGTCGTATGCTTGGATTCTATGTTTTAAACCTCTTCATGGGTAAGATGCTTCTTCAAGGAGAAATATGTATACACCCAACATTTCATGTGCTACATTGTCAGAAAATAGTTACAAAAGTCCTAAATGATGATTCATGTCCTTTCAGAATATGTTCAAGTTCCTAAATACATATGTAATGTATATTTGTAGCTTAGACATCCTTACTTACCTTTTCCACACTTTTCCCATCTTCCCAATTCATTTTGTCCATGTTTTGGCCTTTAGTACTAGGACAACCGCCTACTGCTGGTGGCGGTTACGAAACCACCACCCGGGAAGGGCGGTGGTCTGAGCGATTTTTCTAGATTCGTCAAGCATGTTTTTAACATGCAATGCTTCACTTAACATCACTTTTAGGATGCGCTTGTGAACTGATTTGTCTAAAAATATTTTTGTTGTTTGGTTCTCTTTCCCTCTTCTATTTTTGTATGATCATTAGTTAGTTAGAACCGCCTCTTCTTGCCTTAAGCATGAAGGCACATACCAGCCCTAGATCTTATATCTTCAATTCTTGTGCTCAAGAAAAATGCTTGAGAATTTTGAGTATTTTTCAAAGCATTGTTTTTAAAATCCTGCTAGGAATTGCATAGCCAAGCTCATATGTCTTTTTATTGCTCTTCTACTTGAATTACAACTAGACTACCTTCAAACTACCATTGCTCAAACGTCTTCTTATACTAGAGTTCTTGAATTCCCAATCCCTTATACTCTTATGAACAAACAAATAAACAAAGAGAAAAACTAAGGGGAAAGATACAAATACAACAGATTTTCCAAAGATATTTCTTGTCGAGTTGGAATTACTTGTTTGTTTGCTTCATTTGTCAAATTATCAATTTTGAATAATTATTTTTAATTACATATCAAATAGAGTAGTAAAATTGTTAATGTCAATTGATTAGGCAATTACTGAAGTAGATCAAATTATTAGAAAGATTTCTTTTCAACATTCCCGAGGGAACTTGTGGGGAACAATAAATCTTTTAGGGTTAAGATTTGTTCTTCACCTCGAGGTAGGGTTTGAAGGATTTTTATTAAATTAGGTTATTTTTTTTAGATTTAGATTTCCATATTCACACAAGTAATTGGATACATCCAAATAGTTCCTTATATATATTTTTATTAGATTAGAAGTATTTCTTAAAAACTAGAAAAGATAAAAAACATTTATTTTTATTAGATTATTTTACTTTCATTATTTTTCTACGATATCTTGTGAAAAAACAAACAACATGGATTAGAATTCATTTAATATTTAGTTTTTTTCCCAAATTCATTTCAATTCAGTTTGCACGACCATCAATGGTCCATAACAAGAACAAACATACAGTTGTGATCCTTTGCTCCCACAACCAAACGGGCCAGAATTGTTGAGAGAAATTTATATGGGTTTATGCCTATGGGTTTTACGCTTTGTTTAGGTTTTACGAGAAAATATAACATATAAACACATTAAAAATTGTATCTAATCAAGCCTATGATTATTTTAATGCTCCTAGAAACATGGTTTGATTACGCGCATGACCATAAAATGACCACAACCTCCATGAGTTTTTGGCTATGATCCTCAAGTTCATGCAACCCAACACACATGATAACCAAATATATATCAACAGTGGTTTGCATGCATTGGTATTTAGATCATCACCATTTCCACCTGATATCATTGAACAACTTTCATTATTGAACATAGCTTGATTGATCAAGCTAAGAATTTATAGACTAGATAAGAGAATCACCCATAGTCCCCGAGGTTTCATTACACCTCTCATTCTCACTTCCATGACCTTGTTTGGAAATCCATACAAGGTTCCTATATGCCACTTTCTACATGTTCAAATAGTGTACAAAATCTTAGCGAACTTGATATTGACTGGAGTCTCTGAGAAGCTATTATATTCGATCCATCACACCACTTCAAGCTATGAGAGTATTATTTTCCTTAGACTTGCGAGATCACGATATTGTGTGTCAAAGATATAAGGTTTCCTCATTAGCTTATCCACCATCACCACACATACACATCCATTTCTATTCTACAAAGGTTGTCTGGGCATGACCTCGAGAAGTCGGGTGCGAAGAAGGTCATAAGTTGATTTTATTTCATATAGTTCTCTATATGGCTAAAGGTATTTACATGAGTTAACTATGATTACAAGATGATATTTGGTATCTTGGTTCCAATTTGTAGTGTGTCTAAGTATTTATGCCTCATAATATTTTTATTGAATAAATTCAAGGAAGTTAATTGAGTCCACAAGGTTCTCTTTCATTTCTACAACATATTTTCTCGTATAATTTTGTTGTGTTTTTGCTATGATTTAGCTACATTTTAACAGGTTATAGAAATCAGATTCTAAGTTTATTTGCAATTTTTCAAACTTACGTATGAGTGTCATAAGGTTGAGTATATTACATGTGTTGAAGGGGAGGTTGTGCAATCTCAACCTGTAGAAGATATGAGGTCAAATATGTGTGTAGGATCTGTATGATGGAAATTTTACACTTTGAGTAAACAATACAAAAGTATTGTAGGTGGTTATTTTTCACTAAAATGGTGTGCTACATGTCTGATGTATTCCATCAAGGAAAAGGGGCTTGTGTTAAATTTTAATAAAGTGAGAAAGGTGCTAAGAAGGCTTGTGTGGATAAGTTAGTCATAGTTAGCAAGTATACTTTAAGGGGTAGTAAGTCATGAGTTGATAAATTTTGATAGTAGGTAAATAATACCACTAGATACTGAAAATTTGATTAAGAGAAAAGCCAATATGGTTGAGTCATCTCTATGACTCATATCGCAAGGTATGCGGTCCTAATTTTTATTTTCTACAAAATATGGATGGTATGAGTCTAGAGGGGCTGTGAGGTGTTGAGTCATGTTGTAAGTAATTTTCTAGATCTTTCCAAAGTTTGTTCAAATTGCACTGAAGAATTAGTTTAGGGACCTCAGCCCTAAAGGAGGTATGTGACCAAAGTTTGCAAGAAAAAATTCAAGTATGAGCCTTATCAAGTTAGGATGCACTTTGAGAAAGAAGTGAGATGGTATTTTCAGCCCTGATACATGATTGTTTGAATGTTTTAGTCTATGAAGGTTTCTATAAATGGGGAGTTCCATGGTTTCAAGCTATGCAAGGTGGTCAAGTTAAGATAAGATGAAGAAAAACATGACGAATTTGGGTGATATTTCCAACCAATCGGTGACCCTAAGAGGGTGACAATGATGGATATAATTTTTACATGTATGCACTTTATCATCAATGTAAAAAGCAAGAGAATATTAGGTCATTTTCAATTAATGAAAAAGAGGTGATTTTTCGTAGATTGAGTTCTAGATGTTGTCATTGATGTAAAATCTCATTGATGAGAAAGAGGATGTTCGAGAATTTTAAGAGCATGATCATTATTTCAATGACATGGAGATTCAGGCTGTTTTAATAATTGTAAGAGTTGAATAATTGAGATTGGCTTGGTCTAACAAGCCTTATTAGGTGACCTAGCTAGCCTAGGCGATGGATCATAGTGGATGGAGATACATGGGGACTCGGTAAGCATGTAGAGGTTTGAAATATGTTTTCTTAGGTGTGTTAAGCCCTTTTGGAAAGTTTGGAAGTAGACCCATGAGATTTACCCACTTGGTCATGGTGCACACTAGAACTAATCTTAATCTTTGTTGGCCTAATTTTGCATGATATTCGATTCTGGTATGTGTGAGCTCTTGAGATCAGTTTTGGAGGTATGCTATATTTTTTCATAATTTAGAGGTATTTTTCAAATTTTTCATGATGAGTTATAATGTTGGTTCGATTATTCCTAGCCTAAATCATGCAAAACCCTAAGGTAGAGTCATGAAAATGAGATTGGTTGAGAATATGAAGAGTTATTTGTGACATGGAAATTATTGGAGTTGTTAGTAGGGTGTGTCATAATGTTGTAGGAAATTTTCCATTTTTCCTTGATGAATATTTTGCATGTTATGATGTTTTTGGATAAACAAGGTGCTTGAGAGTGTAATTCCATCTCGTATTGTGAACTTCGATGCTCACCATGAATTGTGTGCTTTTAATGGAACCTTGTGGATTTCGAGAGATGTTTTTACATTAATATAATAATATATAAAAAATATAATGAGGTCATTTCATTGTCATATTTTTATGAACAAATTTTAATAAGGTAAACTATTGTTTGTGAGTTTGAAACCATAGGTTAAAATCGATGGAAAATATGTTCTTGGTAAGTTCCCAAAATTTGTTTTTAGGTTGTAAAGGATTCCTTTAATTTTTTTAATGTATGATAGACATGTGACGATTTGTGGACCCTACTCAAATAGGAATGTTTCGAAGATGTTCGATTTGGGGAAAAGCGTTCTAAATGAGGTATGAAATAAATCGACATTGATTTTATCTTGGGATTTTAAAATGAAATCCATGATGGTTTTGGATCATGGTTGAGTTCCTATAGGGAAACGTGTGCCCTATTTATGAAGACTATATTATAGGCATTTTTGGGGTAGTTCTAGAGCAGTTTCAGAGATGGACCTGGTTGAAGAAATTCCACTTGGATTTGGGAGGAAATGTAATATATTATAAAAAGAGGATTAATAATTATGTCCAATGGTATAATTTTTTTCTCTTGATGATAATATTTGATAGGTGAGCCAACTCATTTTGTGAAGAATAATGTTGTTTGTTTCTCGGGATAGGGTTTCTCTAGCTAGAAGATGGAGGTAGAAGTATCATGTTTTGAATTAGTTAATGATTTATATCAGTCGAAACTGAAAAAGGGCATGAGGTTCCTATTAAAGAAGTTTTTAGGTCTTGAAATTGGTGGAAAGGGTGCAAACGAGTTGATTTTCTAAAACTTCTTTCTGAGAAGCCTAGTTTGGTAAAGAGGAAAGTTGGTGTTGTTTGTACATATGGATGTTTCACGAGCTATGGAAAACATAGAATTTTTCTTCATTCTATTGGAGTTCCAATTAGAGATTACAAAAATATTTGAGGTGCTAGAGAGGTAAGTGCAACAAGTTGGTGAACAAAAAAGGGGTCATAAGTGGACATCATATTGCAAAAACAAAGCGAAATCTCAACTTATAGGGATTATTAGCAATACACGCACTCAAAATTAGAAAAATTTATATCAATATGAATTATAGCATCTGAAATATAGTTTCTAAACTACTTTTTTTTTTAAATGGACAAGTTTAACTATATTAAACACTTAAAATTATATGACTTGATTTTTGTTTTTGAAAAAACCCACAAGATTGTAGTCTGTTTGCCTGTGATTTGGATGACCAAATCTTGTTTTTTTTCTTTGGTGAAAAGTTAGATGTAGTTGTCTATCTTGGGATGGATTTTATTTTGTATTTTTTCGAGCAATATTTTTTTTTTATGATTTTTCCATGAAAGTGGTCTGAAAAGATTTAGAAAACGGAGCACTTTCCGTTTTCCCGCCATAACTATATAAAAAAATATTGAAATCAAATATATATTTTTTTAACATGTATAGAATTTCTCCATGCTTGGGATGGTATAAGTTTTATCACATTTTGATAAGTGAAACAAAAGTTGCAGTCTTAAACGTAGACATGAACATTCATGGGAAAAAACATCTTAAAGACCTATTGTTGGTAAACAAATTATAAAATGACATTTATCTTATTCTATTCACTTTAAAATCAATATTTCTACCAAGCTAACAGTCTCCCTAATCGATGGCACCATTTTTGTGAATTTTTTTTAGTTTTTCAACATGGTTCAAGTCTGTAGAAGAGAAAATTTGAATTTTTTTGACCTTTTACACTTCATAATGACCTTTCATAGCTTTAGTTGGGGAAAAACAAATATTTCCCAAGCCTTAGGGTTGGAGTTGATGATACAGATAAAACCATGATCGCGGTTTACAAACCACGATCGTGGGTTTTAAAATAAGAACCATGATCATGCTTTATAAACTGTGAGTGTGGTTTATAAAGCGTGATCGTAGTCTGTAAATCATATTTACACACATCCCAATGTTCTAATTATGATGTGATTTTTATTTTTTGACTATACCATACGAGTTACTACAAAATTGTCATTTTCTCGCATGTTTTTCTTATCACCGGAATCAAAACATCATGGGAGACAAGAAATGAAGTCAAAAACGAAGTCATTAAGTAAAAAACACCAAACGAATTAGAGGTGACATATTTCAAAATGATGAGTGAATGTGGAATCTTCATGAATCAAGAAGAGATTCATCTTCAACCCCTACTATTGTAAGCAATGATGAACCGGGTAATGTTTCTACCACAATGTTGAAGTTGAATTAAATACTCATGATGAAGATATTTTTACTATCAATGTGGAAGAAGAATTAAATACTCGTGATGTAGCAAATGTTGAAATTGAAGGAGATAATGAAAATGTGAATAAGGAAATTTAGGTTGAAAGCGTAGACAAGAAAATTAGACAAAAACACCTCCTATGATTTTTGATAATAAACCTAATTACTTTATTGAAATTGATGAAAAAAATTTGAAACCTATGTGTGACAAACTTTCTGAATGACAAATCAAAAGAAAAACAACTGAAATTTGGGATAATCATTTTGAAATTTTAAATGATTCCCAAAGATGTCAGTTGTTGGTTAATTTGATGAAATTGATTAAAATGAGACCTACATTAAACACCTTAGGATTGACAACATCTAATATATGTGGTCAAACCTCTACAATTGTTGAAAACCTTCATGATGCATATCACACTATTAGTGTCAAGAGATGCACTAGGGATAGTAATATTGTGCATCATGTACTTGCTACTAGTGTTGTAAGTGAATCAATAAAAAATAATGTTTGATTATGCAAACAAGTTGAATGTTGTAAGTTAATCGAAAAAATCTAATGAAAGTAATTGAAAGATGTAATATCCTTCAATCACTCAATAACACCGATTTTTGGGCATTTTCTGCTAGAGCACTACGTAAGGACAAAGATAATTTTGATGCTATAAGAGAAGTTGTTATTCAATTTTGGCATGATAACACTAGAGTTTCACCTAATACAAGAGATGTTGTAAAACGGAGAGTTGGTTCTACTAATCGCGAACCACATCCAAAGCATTTCTTAGATATGACTTAAACTCAATTTTTTCGTAAGTTTGAACAAGAGCATCTGAAAATTAAAATTAGTCAACATTTTTTTAAAATGTTGAAACCATTCTATGTGAAAATCAACCACGCTCGCACCACTTGTTGTTATAGGCAACATGTTGAATTTGTGATGCATTATGCTAAATTTTTATGTATTCATTCTATTTTTCATTATGAAACTATGTTATCAGAATGTGGTGTTCAAATTCCACCAATATCTTCTAGGGATTTCATTCCTATGATATTTTGTGAAAAAGAAGTTGGACAATTTTTTTATAGTTAGGATTGTTTAGATGGAAGTTATGGTACATGTGGCAGATTACCTAAATTAGAAAGTTTCATCCATGAGAAAATTGAAGGTACAATAGGACATAATTTATTTGAGTTTGATAAATATAAATAAGTTACATACCTGTTGAAAGATGGAAAAGAGTCTAAACGGTGTGAGCTAGTTACAGAACATATGCTGTTTTTCAATTTATGAGAAAATTTAAGGATGAAATTGTTTATGAGTATGTTAGGCATACACACAAAACTTGATGGTTGGATGAATAGTTCAAGATATATAGGTACATATTTGATATTGGTACTATTGTTTTAGTGGTTGATTTTGCAAAGAATTACATATTGCAACCACAAATGGAGGTTCAATCACAATATTACAACTCAATACAAGTTACCATTTTTGTGCAAATAACATTTATACATTCTCCCGACAAGATGAGAGACTGATCCAAATTTTTAAGAGAGTACCACTTTTATATCAGTGATGATCGTACTCATTCTACTAAATTTGTGCAACGGTGTTTCTAGTTATTTTATGGAAACTTGTCTGATAGGGACATCCACTTCAAACAACATTATATATGGTAAGATAATTACACATCTCATTTAAGAATGCATGAATGTTTTATTTGATGAGTAGGATACATGTAAAGATGGGTGTGTAACATATTTAGATTTTCACCGAGGTTTGGACATGGAAAAAGAGAGCATGAAGGTGCGGGGCCTATGTGAAAAGAGCTCTTGCGGGAGAAGAGTTGAAGTAAAAGATGGTGCTAAATTGAAAGATGAAAAGAGCATATTGGAATGGTGTATTTACAACATGGCCCAAGGTTCTCAAGAAAATTCCACATTTCACAGATATTTTTGATTGATAAAGGAACAAAAAATTACTAACTACAAGGATTATATGACACTCACTGGGTCCAGTGATATGTACTCATTTTTTAGCTCAGACGCTACTTTGTGGGACACATGGACAAGAAATTTGACATGTTTTTTCTGCATCTTATATCAAATTTTTCACTACTGAGTGTGATTCACAAGAATGGGTGGATGGATGGATTTGTAGGCCTCTAACTTCGCTTCCTAGTTATCAACCTCCACAAGCATTACAACTTGTTTCTACAGATGAAGTTGCAACATCTAAGGACTTTGACAAAATTTTGATTTTGGTGTGACAAGGTATTTATGGTTATTTACAAATTTTTGTATTGAGTTATGTCCATTCAAATTTTAATATGTACAATTTAAATTTGAGTTGAAACCTTTTATAGGACATGTGTTGTCAGTTATTGCGACGCTAAGACAATGAAGAAGGAATGGACTATTTCTTATGTCGTTGCATCGAGGAAAGAGAGAGGTTGACTTCTCCTATTATAGATGGAGAAGATATTGAATACCCTACAGGGTCAGTGGTAGTTCCTGGAACTTGTATTTGACAGTATCCATTAAAAAACTCCTTTGTTTGGGTGTTTGAATAATTTGAGATACACAAGAAAATACTCTTATATTTGCATCTAGTTCTAGTGACAAATATTTAGCTGTATAGATATCGAGGAAGGCCTAATAACAAGATTCTTTGGAAGGTTCAAGAGTCAGATCATGAAGCAATCTTATCTACTATTCAGAGTAGATCTGATCCTGATGGTTCATTGGAATGAATTTACAATGCTCATGTCTGTATATATAATTTCTTTGGTATATATAAATTTGTTAGATAAATTTAAGCTCATATATTTTATTAAATTTCTATAGTTTGTATATATCTTGTATGGTTTCGATTTGAAACTTAAATTTCTTTGAATAACACTCTTATGTGTAGGTTAGTGGTGCCAGAAAAGCTTTCACCTTCATGTGGTTAGCATTGTTAGTAGAAAATTATAAATTCTTGAAGCTAAGAGAAGTTTTCATCGTTTAACAAGAAAAGAGAAGCAATTAACAACGATTTATGTACTGTGGAGGGGTTATTACTTTTGAAGGAGGTAGCCCGAAGGACCTGGAGCTTAGAGAACCAAAAATACCCCTCCCCAAGTGTTTACAAAACCATCCCTATGAGTGTGCACAGCCGGTTTGGTGCCACGACCCATCGTTTGCAAAATATACTTTTTGATAGCCTTACACTCGCTCAAACTACACTATTCCGCATGCTTGAAAAAAATAGGGCAGCAAGAGTACCGATTAGAGAAGGAAAAAACCAAGACAAGATATTGTAGATGGTCCCTAATCCGAGGTGTAGGATCAGATGAGACATCTCTAGGTGGCACGAAGTGCACATAACCACCCGTCGAAGTTGAACAATTTTTGGTCCCAAAGCTCTTAGGGGACTTCGCCTAAATGATGTAGCCCAAAATCAATGACATTTTTGTGCTCCAAAATGATGCCTAATCTAGTGTTCACCTAGCCACCTGGATGTGTCAGCGTAGTCGGTTTGGTGCCATGATCCACTGTTTACAAAATATACCATTTAACAATCTTACACTGGCTCAAACTGCACTATTTCATGCATTTGCAAACAATAGGGCAGTGTAAGCACCGTTTAGAGAAGGAAAAAAAGCTGAGAGAGAATATTATAGAGGGTCCCTACACCAAGTTGTAAGAATAGACAAGACATCTCTAGGTGCCATGGAGTGTGCGTAGTCACCCGTGAAAGTTGAACGATCTTTTGGTCTCGTGGCTCTTAAGGGACTATGCCCAAACGAGGTAGCCCAAAAGGTACAACATTTTTACACATTGAAACAACACCTCCTCTAGTGTTAACTTGGCCACTTGGATGTGTCGGTTTAGTCGGTTTGGTGCCATGACCCACCGTTTAGAAAATATACCGTTTGATAGCCTTACACTGGCTCAAACCGCACTATTTCATGCATTTGTAAACAAAAGGACAAAGTGAGAGCACCAATTAGAGAAGAAAAAAACTGATAAAAGATATTGTAGAGGGTCCCTACCAAGGTGGAGGATTGAACGAGACGTCCTTAGGTGCCACGGTGTGCACATAGTCACCCGTCGAAGTTGAACAATTTTCATGTCTCAGGGCTCTTAAGGTACTACGCCTAAATGAGGTAGCCCGGAACAACGACGTTGTTGCACACAGAAATGACACCTCCTTTCATGTTCACCTGGCAACCTAGATGTGTCGGAACAGTTGGTTTTTTGCCATGACCTATCGTTTGCAAAATATACCATTTGGCATCCTTACACTGTCTCAAACTACACTATTCTGTGTGTTTACAAACAATAGGTCAGTGAGAGAACCGATTAGAGAAGGAAAAAACTGAGACAGTATATTGTAGAGGGTCCCTACATTAAGGTGTTGGATCAAACGAGGTGTCCCTAGGTGCCATGGAGTATACGTAGTCACCCGTCGAAGTTGAATGATTTTTGGTCTCAATTCTCTTAAGGGACTACGCGCGAACGAGGTAGCTTGGAAGCAATGACATGGTCACGCACTAAAAAATTCCTCCTATAGAATTCACCTAGCCACCCACATGTGTGGGAACATTCCGTTGGTGCCACAACCCACTTTGTTTGTAAAATATACCCTTAGACAAATTTTTACACTTCCTAAAAGCGTATTGTTCCCCACGTTTGCAAACAATAGGGCAACAAGAGGACCGATTGGAGAAGGAAAAAACTGAGAGAAGATATTGTATAAGGTCCCTACACCATGTTTTAGTATTTAAAAAAACATCCTTAGGTTCCACGTAGTGCATGTAGTCACCCGTTGAAGTTGAACGAGTTTTGTTTATAGGGCTCTTAAGGGACTACGCCCGAACGAGGTATTCTGGAAGCAACGACATTATCGCACACCAAAATGACACCTTCTCTAGCATTCACCTGGCCACCTAGACTTTTCAGCGTAGTTAGTTTAGTTCCATGACCCATTGTTTGCAAAATATACTTGTTAGATAACCTTACACTTTCTAAAATCGCACTATTTTGCACGTTTGCAAACAATAGGGCAGCGAGAGCACGGATTGGAGAAGGAAAAAATTGAGATAGGATATTGTAGAGGGTCCCTACATTGAGGTGTAGGATCAAAAGATATGTCCTTAGGTGCCACGGAGTGCATGTAGTCACCCATCGAAGTTGAATGATTTTTTGGTCTTGAGGCTCTTAAGGGACTACACCCAAATGAGCTAGCCCAGCAGCAACGACATTGTCGCGCACCGAAACCCCCTCTAGAATTCACCTAGCCTCCCGGATGTGTCAACGTAGTCGGTTCGGTCCCACGACCCACCATCAACAAAATATACCATTTGACATCCTTACATTGTCTCAAACTACACTATTTGGCATGTTTGCAAACAATAGGGCAGTCAGAGCACCGATTGGAGAAGGAAAAAAATGAGATAGGCTATTGCACAGGGTCACTACATCAATGTATAGGATCAAATGAGACATCCTTAGGTGCCATGTAGTCTGTGTAGTCACCACAAAGTTGAACATTTTTTTGGTCTCAAGGCTCTTAGGGGCTATTCCTTAACGAAGTCACCTAGAAGCAACAACATTGTCCCACTCCAAAATGATGCCTCCTCTAGTGTTCACCTAGCCACCTAGACACGCTCGGCATGGTCGGTTTGGTGCCATGACCCACCATTTACAAAATATACCATTTGACATCCTTACACTGTCTCAAACTACACTATTTCGCGCATTTACAAACAATAGGGCAGCGAGAGCACCGATTGGAGAAGGAAAAAACCAAGATAGGCTATTATAGAGGGTCCCTACACTAAGGTGTAGGATTAAATGAGACATCCTTAGGTGCCATGGAGTCATAATTGTTGAAAAAGTTGTAATTGTTGAAAAAGTTGTAATTGTTGAAAAAGTCACAGATTATTCTCGAAAAAAGAAGAACAAGAACAAGAAAAAGAATGAAAGTTGTAGATTCTTCTCCTTTGCAATAGGTTCCTCTTCAACAAACTCATTCTATTTTCAACAAATTTCTTTTTCAACAATTACAACTTTTTCAACAATTACAACTTTTTCAACAATTACAACTTTTTCAACAATTACAAATTTTTCAAGAAATTGTTAAATCAAAAATTGAAAGAGAAGAAGAAGATGGTTATGCAATTATTGGTTATTATGAATACTCACCGAACAAAGATCCTAAACAATCCATAGATGATATGATTAGTTACTCTTGTTTAGTGTTCACCCACTTATAAAAAAATAAATAAGCCTCTTCTTCTACTTCCAAAACAAAAACTCTTTAATCCTTAAATGGTGAATCGATAGAATTAAAAAAAAAAAAATCATTTCCTACTTCTATGGGGTCATCCAAAAGAATCCTAATACTATTTTAGCCAAGAATCTATATACCTCTTTGAGTAAGTCTCTTGCACCTCCTCTTGTCAAATCGATTTCTATTTCAATTATTCCTAAGAATGAAAATCCTACTCATGTCAAGGATTCCATAGTTCCTAATGTGCCTACCACTTCCTCATATTTTTACATCAGTGACCATTTTAAGAAAGATAAAATTCAAATATCTGAATATGAGTACATAAAAAAACACCCCAAGCATTTTGATAAACTCGTCTAGTTTATCAAAGGAAGTAGTAAAAATACATGTTCCAAGAATCCTACTAACACATGACTTGAGAGTAAAATGATAAGTTTCCCATGTTGATGGAGGAATACGCATGCTTCCCTTAATTTATTAACAACTATAGCATGCAATGTTTCACCATAGTAACGTTATATTAATATATGTTTCACCATAGTTTTTAATTTTAAATCAAACATACATATAGAACTAATATACATAGAAGGATATCATGTGCAATGAATTTGAATCAAACATAGAAGTAATATTGTTATAAAAACCAACACATGGATATATAATGTATCAAACCAAGTGTGTTGAATGCATGTCTCTGAAAATATAAATTCATAACATGTGTACATCTCGAACTAAGTGTGTGGGACACACGTTTATGAAAATATAAGCTCATAACATGTGTACATCTCAAACTAAGTGTGTCATACATATAGGACCACATGCGGTTGCATAAGGCTATATATACAATTTCCTATGAAAAATCATGAACTAGGACCAGTGGCCCATATATATATATATATATATATCTCTCTATGTACATCCGATCCTATGAATCTAATCATGAAACATCTTCCCTCTCTTCACCCCGATAGAAGTAGCATGTCCATAACTCGGGGATGTAGTGGAGGGAGATGCCACAATGGATTTCATCCATGTGGTCCTAGGCATCTCTAAGCAGGCCTACAACCTAACCTACACATTCATAAACAACAAGTTTTTAACACCCAGATTTTTAAAATACATTCAAAATTTAGAAACTTAGAATTAAGTTAAAATGCATGTAAAATCTTACCGTAATGTCATGATCTCTATATATTTGTCTTTGAGGTGTGGCAGGGACAACAAAGTAGACTCACGAGGGTAAAATACATACAAATAATTAAATTTCAAATTAAATATTTCATGTAAAAAATTTGATATTGTAGATTTAAGTAATAAGAAATAATTCCTAAATAAATTTAACAAATTTGAAAAATTGTACCTCGGCAGCTAGTGGATCTGCAGATGCTATGGCAGTATCTATAGCAGCCTCCACAGTCTGCATATATGGAGGAGTCTCTCTGGTAGTCATAAGCTATACAAAAAATATGTACAAATAAATATTAGTCTACATGACTGCCACATAACAGAGCCAAATCATAATCCACGTGAACTTCCACAATTAGAAACAAAGTGTAAAGAGAAACTAACCTACGTAAAAGTCACGTGAGGCATGCCAATGCGTTAATTCTCGAGCAGATGATGACTCACTAGGCTACATATATAAAATACAAACATATATTAATATGTACATGTACAAAGTAAACATTATAATAATAAAAGTACACAATCAAATGAAATTTGAAATTTAAGTACAACTTGAAACTTACGTTTGTAACATGCCTAGCTGTAGTAGCTAGCATGTCGACACCAAATGTTTCCTTCACCGGATCTTGCTATTTAAAATAAAATAAAAAATTAGTTTTTACATGTATGTACATAACATACAATCAAATACATATATATTAAAATCTCAAACATGAATTAAACTATTGTATATATATATTAAATATTTATTTGACATTTACATGTGAAAGACCAAGATCCTTTGATCTAGTTCCGAAAACATCTACCATCATCTCATCTAGAGAAAAGAAATCATGTCATCCAGAAAATGATTTCTTGCACATGGCATATGGCACCACATGATCCATAGTGTTGTGGTGCGCTAGAACTAGTGCCTCAACCAACATCACAAAATCCAATCTGCTCACTATCTTGGGTCAGAGTGTTAGTGAGCTCCCTCAATGCATGTAGTGTGTCAATCTCCACAACCTCCTTCACTATAGGAGGGATAACTTAAGGCACCTGCGGGTTCTGGGGCATGGGGATCCTTGGTTTGCCTACGCATGCAGCACCAGTCTACTTTGTGCGAGAGCACCACCTTGCCCATAAAAATCAGAAAAGTCAAAATAATTTGGGACCTCATTAAGCACGAACTCACAATATAATTTCTTCAAAAAATAGAGAGGAACCTCATTGTTGTTGCATGGTGGATAATCAAAAACCATCCACCATCGGTCCCAAAAATTGTAATTTTTTCGGTAATCATGGCACTAATGGATTAAGAACCGTTTACAAGTAGTGTGGGGGGCATTGGTTCTTGGGTCAATAAATAATGCACAAATACGGTCTTCTTCAAAAAAAATATCTTTTACGGCCACACGGGATAATTTATCTACATACCACCACCTATAATCACCTGTAAAGGTATTCCATCTATCTATTTGGTTGGTTGTGGAGTCAACTTCACCAATCAATGTTTGCAATGTGTTGGCTAAAGTCATGCAGGACGGATTTGTGGCATGATTTTGTCTTATAGTCTGAATAAGGTTCTCAATGACAATTTTATTTTGTCAAATTCTTCCAATGATATCATCTTGTGTTCATGTTGGTTCCATGGGGATAGAAGGAGCCACAAGAGGTGGATCTATGTTTGGAGGAGGGTTTTGTGGAATGTTTGGAGGGTTTTGAGGATTGTTTAGAGGGTTTTGAGGAATATTTTAACGGTTTGTAGGATTACGAGCTTGCCAAGCAATTGACAAAATAAAATAAAAAATTGTATACATAAACAAAAAATTGAAAAACCCATGAAAATCACAAAAAAACCTAAAATGCAAACAAATTGATCAAAATCAAGGGCTTACCTCTTTGTCTTGGCAGCATGGTTGAAACTATCACGATCTAGAATTCAAGAGTAATTTTTAGGGGTATTCAAAGTGTAAGTGCCAAAGGTCTAGGAGAAATCGCGGTTGGAAAGGAAAAATGGGGGGAAATGAGGAGTCATGGGTTTGTTTTTAATCTCGAGAGGACCACGAGCGTGGTTTTAGGTTCGGAAATCACCAAACCTATAAAAATAATTACGTGAGCATGGTTTAGAAACTGTAATCATGGTACCTAAATTTCAGATTTTTATGTCCACCAACTTGCTACACTTACCCAGCAGTGTGATATAGAGTATGATAATTGAAGACTATATGAGCATTCTTAGAAGTGTTATGAAGAATTTGATTAATGAAAAATAATGTATGACCATGTATGATTTTTTTATGTCATATTTGACATGTGTAAGGTATTTGGAAGCCACTAATAATGGTGATGATGTTTGTGGTCTTTGATGAATCAGGTGATGTGGTTTTGAGACATTTTTGGCTTGATTGGTGTGTTTGAGAATGGCCAACCTACATGGGTCCATTTCATGAATTTTTATGAGTGTGGTGTTATATTTTAGAGTTTTATTGTTCAATATCTTGGTATAGGTCCTACCTATGATGTGTTTGAAAGAAGAGAAGCATATAAAGGTTCTTTTTTGAGTTCTATTTTAACTAGTTGAGCTAGGAGGGAAAGATATGACTAAGGTAACAATGTGAAACCAATTCAAGCGAATCCCGAGAGACCTCAAGATGTGTAAAAAAATATGAAGAAGCTTGGAAAGCATGTTTTCAAGGGTTTGAATCCAAATCATGTCATGAATGTTCAAGATAGAGGGAGTTGAGGAGATTGTGTTTAAAGAGGATTTGAAGGAGTTCTGATCTCGAATGTTGTGATCACCATCAACTACGTATTTGTAGCATAACTTCAATTATTTTATCTATCAAAATATTGTGTGATGATTCATATTTATGCAAGTCTCTTGTTATGAGTAATATGAAAAATGTTTTAGGGGTTGGTACTACTTGTGGGGATGGTGACACACTAAAAAAATCACTTGTTATGTGTAATATTAACATGAGTCCTTGATTTGTGTAATATAGGAAATGGTTTTCGGTGGTTTTATTCCCCATGAGGGTTTCCCACTTATATCTTGTTTAGATGTGTTCTCTCTCATGTGTTATGTTCATTTTAATATGTGTTGCACACTTAATAATCTCGTATTGAATGTATAAGATTGAATGGATGTTACAAATAATGGTAAATGAAGTAAAATATTTGTAGGACTGATTTACCACCCCCTCTCGATCTATTATGCTTCCAAAAAGTGTGACTACCCATTTTGCATATTCTTTATTACATTTGATATGGTAGATGGTCATGTGTAACTAGTTATATATTTTAGAGGTTAGAGGTATAATGGATGAAATTCGAGAATAACTAGAGAAAAAATGAAGACCAAAAGTGAAGTTCTTCTAGACGAGGAAACATTAGATCTTGATCAAATAAGCAGTCACTAGTGCTCAATCAATTCATTAGTGCCCGGTATACTTCGTCCTCATGTGGGTTCTTCTATCTAACATATTTTTGAGTTCCATAACCTTCACACACCCTATTCAAAACTATTCCTAGTTTTTTCCACCTGATATCTAGTTAAGATCATATCCATATTGCACAAAAATTACCTAAGTCGTCCTCCTCTTTCACTATCTTAGGTTTTCATATCATGAAAAAATTATTGCTGGTCCATTACTATATATTAATTCTCTTATATCTTTCATTACATTAGTTACTCTCAAAATTATGATTTAATTCAATTTATATTAAATCATTTGGTGAACCCCATTCTTGATCGAACACTTGGATCATTATTTGCATGCTCTACTAGTTGTATTCTTCTCCAAACCCAAACCCTAGTTGCACCATGGCCCCTAAGTTTCCTTAATTCTACTTATATCAATTACTTCAAATAGACCCACCTTGCAAATATGATCTCATAAAAGTCGTGCACACTATGTACCTCCCTCACAATACACCACTTTCACAAGTACCATTTTCTATCATTTCTCTAACCCACCTATTAGTCTTGATAACACATACTATCAAGCTATCTTAGAGACAATTCAATCTTTACACCCTGATTTTAAAGATAAATTTCAAACTATGGAAACCACGATTACATCCCTCAAAGTTGAAATACAACATCTCAAGGATGCTTCTCATGCCCGTGCAAGCTCTTCATATACACCTCATCCTTTTCCCATATCTAATACATGTGCTCATACAAGAGAAATAGAGGTCTTATCACAAAAATCACTAGTTAATTACCTTTCCACCTACTCATTACTACCCTCCTTATCAAAGTACAAAATACAAAGGTCACTTGTTTTTAAATTATCAAATAATTAATGGAAATTGTGAAAATTATTTCTATGATTTAGAATGAATAAGAGAGAAAATTGAGCATTGAGGCTTTATTTAATTTTCTGCAATAAATTCTTCTACTCGGTCATCTTCAATTACTCAACCCCAATACGTTCCCAAAACTGATCCATCTATCTCTATTGAGCATCAAACAATAGTAATTCTTGTTCCTTCTCCAGTCATGCAAAAATCACCATAGGACCCACCTAGTGCCAATCCATCTAAGGAAGAACAACCAATTCACTTGACAAAAGATGCAGTCCATCACCTACTTACATTTCCTTCATTGCATCCAGATTATCATATTCTTCATACCCCTACTTCTACCCACCATTATGATGGCCATATATTTCCTTATGATGGATTTCAACCTCCACCACCACATCATGGTCTCTTTCACATCATCACATAGATATCCTTTACTCAAAAAATGGGGGGCAATCAAACTCCCACCATCATAGATGCACATTCTAATCAAGAGTTTCCTATCCGTACTACTATATACACATGTTTTTCTTTACAATTCATAAGCATAAAAGCTAGGTTTTAGAAGTAAGGGGTATGGATCATAATTGCAAGATAATTATGTGAGAGAGAATTCTTCATGAAAAATCAAAATCTTGATGGAAAGAAATTACTGAACATCTGAGAGGTGTGGAAAATCGTAAAACTTCATTGTATATCTTGTCAAAGCTTTGGATAATAGATTGACTTGTTTTTTTGGTGGAGGTAGCCCACACTGGGTGAACGACGTCAAATATGGTGTTGATTTATGTCTCTTGTTTTATATATTTCTTCCGGTAGAATATCCACTTTTATTTGCATGTATGATTAGATCTGATATATTGTCTCGTATTGAACTAGTGTGCTAATCCCAACAAATGGTATTAGAGATTTATTTGAGGGTTTTCTAATTGAGTGAGAGCTACAATGATTGTAAAAGAAAATGAATACAAGGTAGAGAAGTTTTACGGCCAAAATTATCAATTGTGGAAGATGCAGATTGAGGATTATCTGTATCAAAGAGATTTGTACTTACCATTAGATGAGAAGTCTATACCTATGAAGATGACTGATGAAGAATGGAAGATTCTTGATAGAAAGGCTTTGGGATCTATAAGATTGAGTTTGACAACATCTGTGGCTTCCAATATTACAGAAGCGGCTTCTACGATAGAGTTAATGAAATCTCTTGCTAATTTATATGAAAAACCTAGTGCTTCAAATAAAGTTTATTTGATGAAGAAACTATTTAGTTCTAAGATGCATGAAGGTGAATCTGCCTCTAGTCATTTGAATGATTTCCGATCTATTGTAAATCAATTAAAATCGGTTGCAATACCATTTGATGATGAAGTAAAAGCACTTTTATTCTTATGTTCTTTTCCTGATAGTTGGGACAACTTGGTAATGGTATTAGTAATACAACATATACTAATAATATTTTGAAGTTTTATGATGTGGTTAGTATAATCTTGAATGAAGAAATTCGTAGGAAGAGTACAGAGGAATCATCATCTAGAAATGATTTGAATGTAGAAAGTAGGGGCAGGCAGAAGGAGAGATCCAAGAGTAAGAGTAATGGGAAATCAAAGTCAAATGATAGTATATCTAAATCCGTAGTAAGGGAATTATTTGTTAGAAATGTGGAAGGAAAGGACATACAAAGAAATATTGTTGGTCAAAGGATAAAGAGAACTAACAACCAAACAAAGGTAAAGAGGTGAATTTTGCTACATCGAGAGGTAATGCAATATGGTCTTATTCTTTCTTTAGATAGTATAATTGAATCATGGGTTTTAGATTGAGGAGATTCTTTCCATGTAACCCCTAATAAGGGTTATTTCAAAAATTATGTCCAGAAAATTTTGGGCATGTTTACTTGGGTGATGATGAACCTTGTAGTATTATTGGTAAAGGGAAGTTCATCTAAAATTGCAGAATGGAAATACATGGGTATTAAAAGATGTGAGGCATGTGTAAAGCCTCAAGAGGAATCTTATTTCTGTAGGGCAACTAGGTGAATCTGGTTGCATGGTTACTTTTACAGGAGACTCTTGGAAATTCACCAAGGGTTCTTTTGTTGTGGAAAGAGTTAAAAAGGTAGGAACTTTATATTTATCTACCCGTATTATTGATTCATTTTCTGCATTATCTACTTGAGATTCGAGATGCATGCATGTAGCATAATCGGTTGGGTCATATGAGTCAAAAAGAAATGTAGATTTTAAAGGCTAAGGGTAAGTTATCGATTTGAAAGATTTATATCTTGATTTCGTGAGCATTGTATCTTTGGAAAGTAAAAGAGAGTTAGATTTATCAAAGTTGGGGCAACTAATAAGGAGCATAAATTAGAGCTTGTACACTCGGATGTGTGGCGAATAGCTCGGGTAGCTTCTCATGGAGGATCCCAGATTATGTTACTTTCATTGATGATGCTACAAGAAAGGTATGGGTTCATTATATTAATCATAAATATGATATTTTTGAGACTTTTAAAATATGGAAATCTCTTATTGAGAATGAATCAAATTCTAAGTTAAAGTGCCTTATATCATCACATGGTGGTGAATACTTTGTGTAGCAAGGCTTTCAATGATTATTTTTTAGTAAATGGGATACGTAGAGAAAGAATGGTTCCAAGAACATCGAGAGGAGAATGGTGTTGCAAAAAGAATGAACAGGACAATCATGGAATGTGCTAGAAGTATGAAGATACATTCGGATTGCCATTGCGCTTTTGGCGTAAGCGATTGATATAGTGGTTTAGTTGATTAACTGTGGGCCTTCAAGTTCACTAGATGGCGGAATACCGAGATGAAGCTTGGACCTAAAAAGAGGTAGATCTATCTTTTCTTAAAGTTTTTGGTTAAGAAGCTTTTGTGCATATTGATAAGGAAAATAGAAAAAGTTTGATGCAAAATCAAAGAGGTGCATTTTCATTGGTTATGGATCTAGTGATTTCGGTTTCCGTTTTTGGGATTTAGAGAATTCTAAAATTATTAGAAGTTGTGATGTTGAATGGAATGAAAAAATAATGTACATAGATCAAAATTTTGTACCCAAAGATGAGAAAATTGAGAATTTAATTCATGAAAATGAACTCTCAAGTTTTAAAGAAACACCTATAGAAATACACAGTAACCGTGATCGGTTAGGACCTTACTGAAAGATTGGGTAAGTAAACTTATAGAAAGATTTACACATTCTTTATGTTATTTATTATTGACTGATAGTGGTGAACCACAGAGATTTGAAGAACCAATGTAGGATAAGACTCATGTTCAGTGGGAACATGGCATGGATGAGGAGATGGACTTCTTAGAACAAAACCAGACTTGGGATTTGGTTAAGTTGCTAGCAGGTAAGAGAACATTGCAGAACAAGTGGGTTCGAATATTAAGGAAGAAGAGGGTGGACAAAAAAGGTACAAGGCAAGGCTTGTAGTAAAGGGATTTACACATAAAGTAGGTATTGACTTTGGTGAAATATTTTCTCATATTGTTAAGATGACTTCTATTCATACTGTATTGAGTTTAGTTGCAGTAGAAGATTTGCATTTAGAGCAACTAGATGTGAAGACAGATTTCCTTCATGGTGATTTGGATGAAGAAATTTATATGCAGCAGCCGCTTGGGTATGAAGTCAAGGGTAAGGAGAAATTAGTGTGTAGGTTGAAAAAGAGCCTATATGGGCTCAAGCAAGCTCCAAGGAAATGGTACATGAGGTTTTATATTTTTATGCATGAGCATGGTTACTTGAGATGTGAATATGACCATTGTTTTTATTTCAAGAAGCTTAAAAATGGGAGCTATATTATTTTGTTACTGTATGTGGATGATATGCTTATTGTAGGATCTAGTATACAGGACATTAGTGAGCTTAAGAGAAAGCTAGCTCACACATTTTCTATGAAGGATTTAGGAGCTGCAAAAAGAATCATTGGCATGTAAATACATAGAGATAGGAAAAACAAGAAATTGTATTTGTCTCAGAGGATTATATCTACAAGGTGTTAGAAAGGTTCAACACGCAGAATGCAAAACCTGTTAGCACACCTATGGTTGGACACTTCAAATTGAGTAAAGATTAATGTCCTTAATCATATGAGTTCAAATACATGACACGAGTACCATATGCTTCAACAATTGGAAGTATCATGTACACTATGGTTTGTACCAGACTAGACATTACACAGACAATGGGAGCTATGAGTAGATATATGGCTAATCCAAGTAAAGAGCATTGGAAAGAAGTCCAATGGATAATCAAGTATTTGAAAGGGACATCTAGCATGTGGTTATGCTATGGAGGTTTGGATATTTCATTACGTGGCTATGTTGATTTAGATATGGTGGGAGGAGCACTACTAGATATATTTTCACAATAGGTGGAATGGCGGTAGCTAGATTTTAAGATTGTAGAAGGTTGTGGCTTTGTCTACTAAAGAGGTAGAGTATGTTACAATTACGAGAGGCTAGCAACTAGATGATATGGATGATTAGGTTAATGGAAGAGTTAGGAAAGGAGCAAGGTGATTGGAAACTATTTAGTGACAAACATATTGCAATTCATTTGGCAAAGAACTCAGCATTGAATTCGAGAATGAAACACATTCAATTGAGGTATCAATTCATACGGTAGGTATTAGAGGATGGACAAGTTAAATCTAGAAAAGATTCATACGAGCAAGAACCCTATGGATATGTTAACGAATCCATTAGCAAAGGATAAATTTGAGCTACACTACACTTCTGTTGGTCTTCGAGTTTGAGACTTGAAGAGGAAGAAACAAAGCCAAGGAAGGATCCAAGAATGATGTTGTATAGGTATGGTGCAGTAATTAAACTCCAAGTGGGAGATTGTTGAGTTGTGAAGCTTAATTACTTCATTTTAGCATGCAATTGAAACTTTTGGAGAATACAATAACCAACATCGGTTAAGGGCAGACCGAATTGGTCAAGAAAGTAAGGAACCGTAGCGGTTAGGTAGAACCAAAGATCGGTTACACCGTGTGTGACACGCTTTTAATTAACTCTCAAGAATTATATCTATTTTTAGCATTAAAATAGATTTATTAATTTAAATTCCATGGCTAATTTCCATAAGTCTATAAATGACTATATAAGCATAAAATCTAGGGTTTACAAGTAAGGGGTATGGATCATAATGGCAAGATAATTATGTGAGAGAGAATTCTTGGTGAAGCAAAATCTTGATGGAAAGAAAGTACTAAACATCCGAGAGGTGTGGAAATTGTAAATCTTAATTGTATATCTTGTCAAATATTTTGATAATAGATTGACTTGTTTCTTGGTGGACGTAGCCCACACTTTGGATGAACCACGTTAAATATGATGTTGATTTATATCTCTTGTTTTGTATATTTCTTATAGTAGAATATCCAATTTTATTTGCATGTATGATTAGATATGATATATAGTCCATGTACAACCGGTGTGCTAATCCCAACATCTCCTTCACTCAAAAACCGGGGAAATCAAACTCCCCCTCATAGACAAATGTTTTAATGAGCTGTTACCTATTTGTACTACTATATACACATCTTTTTATTTATAATTCATGTCAATATTTTTAGTTACACTTTCTCTTATCTACATTATGAGAACACTTGTGTTACATCTATCTATGATCCTATCCCACTCATTACATGATTTTCTTCTCGTACTTACTTATGGATCTTTCTATTCATGATACACATATTATATATTATACATACTCTGTATTTGTTTGCTCAAAATAATCATATCTATTTTATTAGCTCTTGATATACACACTTGGGGAAATCATACCTTTTCTCCCCCCTCCATTACTATTTGTTTTCCCTCTCATATATTATTTACTACATTTCATGCTCTATGCTTTAGAATACTTCTTTCCTAGACTCTACTCTCAATCACATACAACACCTTCATTACCCAATGATAAAATATTGTTCCACGGTTCATGATTGATTATTAACATCTGACAATTTCTCCATAAACCTAACATTTCACATCATGCCTACTCTCTCTCTCTATCTCTCTCTTTGTGATTCATTAATATATTTTTAGCATTACCACATTTCTTTTTCATAGACATTACTGGAATTTCCCGATGATGCACTCTTGTTCAATGATTCATAATTGATCGGTGAGGGGGAATTTCAAAATTAACCTAATATCACACACATACACTAGGGGAAACATGGCTCCTCTCATATACACATGTTGCATATCATAGCACGTCATTAAATTAATATAACATTTTCAAATCTTGGTTATATTCACTTTTGTTATCTTATACTACTCACATGTACACTTTGATTCTTATGCTAGTTGGATAACTACTATTTGATCATCTTTATATATACACACATGCATTTTTACTTGGTATCATTAAGTGAATGCACAAATTTTACAGAATCAAACATGATGCATGATATTTCAAAATGCTCTTTACGAATCCCACCGAGGCTCCCGGGAGCATCTACCTCTACTACTCTTACACTCTACATATCACATGTTTTATTATTACATAATTGACTAATTCTTGTTTCTATCACTTTACTCTTAGTTGATATATACATGCTTCTACATACTACATATATTTCTAACCTAATATTGGGAGCTTAATTTATATCATTTTCCTTACAAGATTCTATAAAACCATGCTTCTCTATTACTTATTACTTACTTTTTGTTTTCTACTGATTAGGAGCTATGCCCTATGTCATATTTCATCATTGTTTATGTTTGGTTGCTTCATCCCTTATTTTACATTCACATTGTGAAAAATGTCCCATGTATAAAACCCTCATTTCAAGGTCACTCTTATCTTTATAGTGGCTTGTTACATTTTCTTCTATCACATGCTAGTTATTATTACACTAATACTTGTTTACAAGTCCATATTATTTTCATGTTCCTTGGTTTATACCATGAACATCCCCTACCCCCGTAAGTATTCGCTCTCATATCGTATATCAAATTCAAGTCCTCTCCTTTCAGCCGCATCCTCAGTACATTCATTGCATGCACCCAAAATTAGGTGGGGAATCTATTGGTTGAGAAAATAACCCTTCTAGTAGAGAAAAACTATATATATTAACAACATACTACAGAATTTTCAATAGCACATAGTCACCGAATGGCTTACAATAAGCCTTTTGCCACCAAAAAAAGATAGCACTAGAGCCCGAATAGAAAGAGATGGGTGTTTGTGTCCCATGTGGATATTGCGTCCCTAGGGGTAGAAAGAGACAGCTTACTTGGTTTTGTAAGTAAGTAATTTACTGACAATTCTACAGATTGGAGTCACTTGTCTCGCACTTATAGAATTTAGTTATAATCATCTACAATCACTTACAAAATGGGACATTCCATCTATAGTGGTAGTTATTTAAGAAGTGTTATGGATGGAGATAAAAACATACCTCTCTCCCCAACGCTCTTTGCTTGGTGTGAGATCACCCAAAAAACACATTCTCGACATGAGATCACCCAAATAACTCGTCCTTGGCATGAGATATGCCAACAAAACTCGTCATTGGCATGAAATATCCCAAAAATATTGTTCTTCACATGAGATCACCCAAATACTTCACCCTTTGAAAAACAAATCCAACAACATCTCCAAGTAAAACATGACAATTTTCTATAGTTTAATCTCTTATACATCAGGTGCACACTTTCCTTTTACTTTTACACATGTCACTCTCATTTTTCATATACGAACTTTCAATACTCTTTTTCTCTTTTTTACAAGTTCATCCTTCTATGCAACAAGAATCATGTCACATCAGAAAGAATAATCTTCAATAGCATACTAATACAGATCCGCTTCACCCCTAGGGTCTACCTCCCCTTCCTAGTTTCCACATTTTAGATTAAGATCACTTCACACTTCATTTTTCCAATAAACATGCTATCAAATACACTTCTCTTCGATGTACAAAATACACATCTTATATCTACTTTATGCTATAGATTATTCACTCAACATCGTAAAGTGGGGAAAAATGTATCCACAAAAAAATTATGCACTTGGGTACATCTCTAGGTCCTACAGAATACTAATATATACATGATTCATATGAAATAAAACTAGTGGGTGACAACTTCTTTTGGGTATTTATCTTTATATCTTGCACTTTTATTACCCTTACATACCTTACAGCCCTGTCATATACCTTTATAGGTTTATATTTTATGGCCTCGAAACTAATGCCCGGTTAGGATAGAAGTGGCCAAGAATTCTTCTCCCTCTTGGGTGCTCTTGACTATCCTTATCTAATTCTAATTATTTTGGGGTCTTTTACTTTTTGGACACATTTTAGAACTTTAGGTTGGATTTTTTAGTTGTCAATTATGAAATTATAACAAGGGAATTGTATATATACTTATTTATTTCTCTAAAATAAGGGGCCAAGAACTATAAGCATTATCTATCATCATCTAAGCATACATTCAAAGAAATAAGAGCATTGTGCGGAATTCATCTAGAAAATTGATACAATTGACAAGGGAAGCATAATTAGCATATGAGAAGAGTTCATTATATACCATCATACACATTCTAAATACATGGAAAATTCTAGATCTAGCCTACTATCATCATGCAACTTGCACAAGGGTATCGTATGACATCGGTACACACACATACAAACACAACTACATGGAGTCTAAGATTTAGTGCAATGCTCATTTGTAAGAACACTCTTGAGGTGACTCTCAATCTCGGTATAACTACCCATTATGTATCTTCTTTATCGATTGACGTGGTCTATGGGTATGTGTAATTACTTATCTATTTTGTATGTTTACGGTATGGCCAACGAAATAGGAGAAAAAATGGATTTACAAATGAATACCAACATTGAATCTCCTCCAACCCAAAAATATCATATCTTGAGCATTTAAGAAATCACCAAGTGCCAGTCCCATTCTTTAACACCCAAGAATTCATGGTATCCTATGAGTGTTTCTTTCCAACACATCTATGAGTTTTATAACCCTCACCGATCATGTTTAACACTGTTCCCATCATGTTCCATCGATATCGAGTCTAAGTCATATCTAGATTGCACTAAAATCATCTAAGTAATCCTCTTTTTCATTTTATTAGGATATCATATCATTTAACGCTTGTTCCTTGTCCATTACTTTATATTAATTCTTATATATCATTTTTATAGTAGCTATTATAAAATAAAGGTTTAATTAAATGTAGGTTAAATCACTTCTAAGAAATCAATAGAGGAAAAACCACTTTTATTGTTTATTCTTACAAAGCAACACCTCAAACTTGCACCAAACCTAAGAAAAACCACCTACACATTTCAAAAAGTTCACCTTTGCATGTCCATGCTAAAAACTACTCTATTAATCTCATGTTGTCCCCTAGGGCTTAAGAATAGGTCTAGGGTAGACATATAAAACATGACTAAACCATACATGCACACTCGAGGAATATGTGAGCGTATCTATACTCATTCTAATTATCTCCATTCTCTTACCATACATAACCATCTTCTACATACCTAAGAACCATCATGACACACCATCTTTCTCACTATGAATCCTAAACAAAGCATCTTAAACATGTTTACACCTTCAATATAGATCAAATCATGAATTCATAACTATTTACCACCTACAAGAGCCTTCAACAAGACTCATGACATCACATGACATCACTATAACATCCATCTATTTCTAGAACACCTCTGCAAGACACTATACCTTTTCAAGACACCTTAAAACACCATGTTGCCTCATCAAGAAACTCAACATGACCAAGAAAAAAACATGACATCAATGACATAACCAATCAACTGTCACATGACATCATACTCCTTTTGAAATCAACGACACCAATCGACATCATTGAAAACACAAATTTCTAACACCCCCTTCCTTGTTAAGCAAACCATGTAGATTTGATAAGTCTTGCAAGGCGGAGCTTGGGAGAAATAAGGTCCATGGATATATAAGGATTTAAGAGGAATGGTTATTTATTCAATACTAAAATAATATTGTAAAAAGTTATGACTATGTATGTATTGTTACCCTCTCTCTATGGCACAAGGTAGAGAATGATACTCCTTACTTTGATTCTCATGAAAATCATTTATGTTGGCTTATTATTTTCTATGTTGTGAATGTTTGTGAAGCCTTGTTCTATTAGTAAAAACATATCCACTCTTCCATGGGATTGGAAGGAAGCTTGTACTCGTATCACCTTGAGGTGGCCATATAACGATGCATATGGATTGGGAGGAAACCAATATTTTGTTAGTTTTAGAAATCATAGAGCTTATCGATGGAGTTTTTGTATTGTTTTTGGTAAATTTAAAGTTTCTTAAAATTTTGGCATCTTGTTCCCTCTTTTAGGGAGGCTAGTCCACTTATATTATTTCATTTTTTAAATTCTACCAATTTTTCTTAAAAGATGGTTTCTTGTATGGAAGAAAAGAGGAATTTAATGGTTATTTTGAGTATGCAAATGAAAGAGGTTACCACTATTTTTATTTTTCATTGTAAAGGAAGCGATGTATTTAAAATATGTTGCAATACATTTTTTCAAACTGCATTGTTTTAATTAAACGAGTTAAATGGATAATTAATATTTTCGTAACATTGTTGTGAATAGTTGATTTCTTTATCTCCTTTGGATTATCGTAAACAAAAATTTTCTATTTGATATGAAATGGATTCATTTTTTCTTTGGAATTTTAAAAGGGGTTGAAGAAGTTGTTTTCAAAATTTTCATTTATTTAGTGACTTGTGTTTTATTCTTAAAATTCCAATTCAAATTGATTCTAGACTTGATTGAATTAAAACGTGCTTACACACACAGGGGTGTGTGTGTGTGTGTGTGTGTGTTTTAGAAAATCAAATAATGCTTTTTTTTACATTTTTAAATATTTGTAAATACTTATTTATACATTTTTTGATATAATTTCATTTCAAACTAACTACATATATAAACCATTTAAGTAATTGTGATTAAATTCATACACACACACACACACACACACACACACACACAAATTTTAAATAAGGTAATGACTTCTTTCACATATTTACTTTCCTACTATATTTTTCTTCTTTGTAAAGTAAACCAAGTTTGAATTTTTGAATAGAATAATTTTCATACATATTTATATATGTATGTATCCATTAATACACATACATTTAATTTATCTATTAACTTATTTGTAAATGTGTTTAAATCGTTGTTAATGTGTTCCATCCATGTAGGGTTGTATGAGATATAAACGACCAAACCTAAAGAGATCCTTGTGTTTTATGATATGCGGCTAAGGGTTTGGTCATTTATATCTCATACAACCCTACATGAATGGAACACATTAACAATAGTTATATAGGGTTGTATGAGATATAAATGACCAAACCCTTAGCCACATATCATAAAACACAAGGATATCTTTAGGTGTGTGTGTGTATTATATATAATACACACACACACACCCTAAAGAGATCCTTGTGTTTTATGATATGCGGCTAAGGGTTTGGTCATTTATATCTCATACAACCCTACATGGATGGAACACATTAACAATAGTTTAAACACATTTACAATAGTTAATAGATAAATTAAATGTATGTGTGTGTGTGTGTGTGTGTATATTATGTGTGTGTGTGTACACACACACACATAAATATACATATAGACACACACACAGAGTTCTCGTATATATATATATATATAGTTTAAAATGTGCTTAACCTATTAGCAATGTGTTTTATCCATGGAAGGCCTTATGGGATGTATGAAACCAAACCCTTGGTTGTATATCATATAACACATGGATTACTATATATATATATATAGAGAGAGAGAGACAGAGTACGACCTTTAAGAGTGAACTACTGCTATATTATTTCCACTGACGTCTTATTATTATTTATAATGTATGTATGTATCCCTCAATGGGATTTTCTTTCAACTTTTAAAGAAAAAAATAATCCTTTGATGTTGAACTTGAATACAAAATCTTAAGAAAAACAAATTGGGGGAATGGAAAAATAAATAAACAAGAAACAAGAATGCATATCCTTTGATTTTGGTTAAAAATTTAGTTTTTATCTCCATTTCCATGATCCCATCTAAGATCCATAATCCTATATACAAAAGAAGAGAGAAGAAAGAAGGAAATTTGAGGAAAACCTAATATAAGAAAACATAGAGATATTCATATTTTTGGAGTGTTTCCATAAGATCTAGGGTGGGGATAGAAATGATATTATGGTGCATGATGGATAATCCATCTCCCACCAACCTTAAATATTTTAAATTGAGACTATACTCTATTTTTTAGTTGTATAATAATGGGATGATTAAATTTACATTTCTTGGTTAATGTCTTTAGTCAAGTTAATTTAATTTAGGAAATTAAAGTATTCAGGTGGATTAATCAAATTTAATGAAATTAAACTAACCAAAATAAAAATAATTTAATTTATGGTCCCTTTTGTGAACCCTAAGAGCATTCCTACAAACCCTAAGAGACTTCCTGTGAACCCTAAATTTGGGTCCTCTTCTCACGACAACGACAATGTCCTACTCTACGAATCCATATTCATGATCCTTGAGATTTTATTCCCTACTCAACATGATGGTGTAGTCAATATGAAGCTTTCACTAAGCTTCAATCCCTCACACATCCTGCTATAAAACTAAACAAAGGCAACGACGGGTAGGTGTTTCTAGTGGAGGTAAACAATTGGATGCTAGTTTTGGCGGTGGAAAACATGTTTGAACCGCTCCATCTCCCATTGATGTGAGTGTTTTGTTTAAACGAAATTTTGTTCGAATGTATATTCCCATATTTGTGGGGTGGCTTGATGTTATAACACTTCTTTATCTAGATTGGTATCTGGTGGTTTGAGCTGCAGAATCGAGGATGGAAAGGTGTATTTTTCTCCTGTTCAACCTATTTTTTATGTTGGTGTCCATAATTATGGTACCTCTTCTCTTGAGGTAACTGGATGCTCCTTGAGGGACATTTTATAGGGTAGGAGGTTGCTTAATCCAATGAATTCAGCTAACATGACTCGATGCATCACTTCTGGGGATGAAGTTATCGAAGTTGAATGCTACTACCTAGAGCATGACGTGATCTACATATTGAACGGATTCTATCCCAACTAACCACTCCTTCATGAATGGATCTCTAAGTATTATATCTTGCTCCTTTTTGGAAGGTTAGATCATTATCCCTATGCTAAAGTAATTTTTATTGTGGTTTTTCCCTCATTATCTCATAAAGACACCATATTCGGTAAGATCTAGGTTTGTCAATCATGCTACCTCATAATTAAACCCCGGTTCCCCTCTTTTAACGTAATCACAAAATCCTTCTCTTGAAAACCTATTTGGATTAGGTTGCCTCCTTCACCTTTGGAATTTTTGGATCATGAATATCTAATTTCTATCGGCAATATTTTGGGTAACATTCTTTACATTGACTCTCAAACTACGGACTTCACCCACACAACCACCGTTAGAATTATTTTTAATCTTAACACTTCAAAAACATTCCTATAAACATTGAGCTCAAAGTTCAAAGCATAACTTGGACTCAACCTCTAGATGATGAAGGTTGACCCTTCAAATGTAGAAGGTGTTTCAATTTAGGACATACAACGGCTAAATGTGGGATGGAAAATCAAAAAAATGAGAGAAAAAATTAGTGGAAAAATTCCCTCCCATAACATTTGGTATTTGATGCTTTGAGGAATATTTAAATTCAAATGTTTTTTTACAAGATGTGACCAAATCAGTCCCTCAAAATCCTCTAACATAAATTCCATTTGTTGGTAACAAGGAGAAAAATATGGTGTTGTTGAAATTTTTGCACTCATGCAAAAATGGTAACTCAAAAATTTGTTTCAAATGAGAAGTGTTGATGAGATGGACCTAACTAGGGGGGAGGCATACAATTTTATATTGTTTTCAGCTACGATAATTGATTAACAACATGATCACACAGCTATTTGTGCTATTTTAGAATGCAACACCTCACATATTTTTCCATTTCATCTTCATCTTTAGAAAGGAAAAAAAAATCCCCAAAGTACTAATGTATTTCCTTGATGAAGGCGGGAATCGTAGGAAATGTGGTATTTTACATCCCATAGTAGCATATAGAGTTGTTGATTATAGGTTACTGAAGTTCATCATTTAGTTACATGTATTTAAAATTTCATTATTCCTTTATGTTTAAACGGTATTAGTAATGTGATTGAATTGTTTATTTAATTATAAAATCAATATGTATTATAAAATTTGAATGTAAAACAATGTATACAATTCATTACTGAAAATTAATGTCATTTATTCATGAAGAAATTCAATGTTTCCCACACAACTCAATATGATGTAATTTGTATGTCGAAAAATAGCACCTTGGGATTTGCACATTACGAAACCCTACTTTTGACTAACATGGGATTTTCTCAAGGTGTGGGACCTTTGCGATTGAGACAAACCTCTAGATAAAACTGGTTCCTGACTTATTCCAATGTTGATCTACTCCTAAACTACCAATTCTAAGGGACCAGAGGAAGAGAAATACATAAATGTAAATCCTAAAATAAGGGAGGTGATAGCACCAAAACAAGACTAGAGAGATTCATAGTGAGTGAAAGTGGAGGGAAATGGGGAAGAAGAGGGAAGATAAAATGCCATAGTCTAAAAACACATTCAAACCTCCAATCTCGTGGAGCACAACAAATTTAAGCCTTGTAAAGGAACACAATATGCACAATATACCTACAAAATCTAATATAAGGAAAGGAATGCAATACAAATCAAGCTAGGGAAGAAGATCCACAAACCAAAAATTGTATTACTTAAAATGATGAACAATCCATCATAGTATAGGCACAATGCAAGAATGCTTTGAAAAATGCATAAATTTGAGGCATGCAGCTCACAAAAGTGTTGGAATAATTTTGGTAGAGTTCCTTTACAATTTTTAAATCCTTCTATTTCAAATGAGTGGAATTTACATATATGTAGAGAAAAGGAGCCATCAAGCAACATCCTTCATTAAATGCCTATACGTAGGCATAGGAAGCCATGATGGTTAGATTTACAATGGTAATTTTCTTATATGGTGAATAGGGGTGCCATACCTCATTAATCCAGTTGTTGAGCTACCTTGTATGGTATCATTAATGTCTCGACCATATTTGAAATTATTTGTTGCAATCTAAAGGAAACCACTAGCTGACAATAAGGGAAGAGTCGTCGCTGACGAGGGAAATACTTGTTACACGAAAAAACAAAATGCTATCACATGATAGTGAGGGGAGGTTGACATGTAATAGTAAAAGGTGGTTGACATGTGACAGAGGTGACACCGACACACGACAGAGGAGGAGATGGTGATGCACAACGAGAGAGTGATGATGATGGGGGAAGGTAGAATGGTGCACGCCAAGGAAGGAGGTTGACACGTGATAGGAATCAATCATTGATGCTCGTCAATAGGGAGTGGTTGACGCGTGATAGTAGTAAGTGGTTGATTCACAATAGTATGAAGAGGTTGATGCGTGACATGAATAAGCATTATTACATGATAGGAAGAAGCTTTGTTGTGTGACGAAAAGAGGTATTGTCATGCGATAACAAGGTGACAATCAGTAAACTACTCCCATTAACTATCAATACCCGGACACAGTAGGTTGATCCATTTCACAAGGGGGTGAAAAATGGATAAAAATTGGTAACTTATGGGGTGATATGTCTGCTAGATATGAAATACCAGTGATTTTACATCGATTAGGTATGGAGTCATTATGATTGCTGAAACTCGTCTGATGTCTGAAACCTCTTGTTTATTTGGAACACTACTAAGACATTACTTTATCATCAGATATTTCTTGAAACTGGAAAGTGCAACAACAACAAAACACAACCATGTATAAATAAAAAATCATACATATCCCAAAATGGAACATGCAGAGAGTGCACAAGCACTTATCTGAAAGAAAACCTAGCTACAATAGAATAATGTGCTTCAAGCACTTAGAGGAATTACAAACTCTAAACTAATATGTACAAGAAAGATACTCTCATTAATAATAATGCTTGAGATAAATTCCATTAACTGGGATCTTTAATTCTTCCCCATCCAAATTTTTCAATCAGAAAGCATTATTTTCTTTACATCCTGAAATCAAGTAACGGCCACTCCATATTGCATAAAACTTTGAGTACCTTACGGATTTAGCTCTGTCTGGATCCCATTTCGAACCAGGTCTCCTTCTTGAAAAGTTTTGTCTTTGTCCTTTCTGTCAAAAATCATCTTGATTTGAGCTTTGTCCATCTCCATTACTTTTGATGGCCTCGTTCCTTAGCTCTTCCAGCTCCATGAGCTCTACATACCCGACATCCATAGTGTAAACATGAACAAATCTAGCTACTTGATAAGATCCAAGGCTAGTAATTCAAGGGATATTTGAAGCCTTACCTCCCATCCATAAACCAACCTGAAATGGGAATAAATAGTTCACTTCTTGGGAGTGATTATATCATCCCATAAGGTTGATTTCAATTTGGTATCCCAAGTCCTTTGATTTTCATCGAGGGTTCTTCTTATGATCCCGAGAAGATTTTTGTTCATGAACTCTTCTTGTTTGTTACCCCAAGGGTAGTAGTTACAAGAAGTGCTCAAGTAGATGCCATTTCTAGTAGTTTAATTAGATATCTTTGCTCCAATGAAAGCTAAGGAATTATCTAATATTATAGTAGAAGGAATGCTAAACCTTGTTGCAATACCTTCATAGAAATCCAAAATTATAGCTTCGTTTGCTTCCTTAAGTGAAATTGCTTCAGTGTACTTATTGAAGTAGTCTAGGGCTGTAAGAATCCATTTTTGACCTAGGCTGGAACTTGGATTGATCATCCCAATAAAATCAAGATCCCATTATAAGAAAGGTTGCTCAACTGAGATAGGATGGAGTGGGAGGGCTGCTAGCTTCTCTTTACCTGTGAAGAAGGAAAATTTCTTGCATTTCTTGATCGATGAGTAGCAATCATTGAAAAAATTAGGCCAGTAATAACCAACCCTCATGATTCTAATGGTTGTTACTTTTACGGAAAAATCACCACCTGCCTCTCCATCATGAAACTCGTGTAGTACCCTCTTTATCTGATCTATCTTGATGCACCTTAGGAGGACACCATTCACATCCATTTTGAACAAAATATTATTTTCAAGAACATATGGGATGAAATGAATTCTGAAATACCTTCTTTTAGGCTTATTCAATCCTTGAGGATTTTGACATGTTTGGAGGAAATGTATAATATCCTTAAATGTACAATATCACTTGCAACTTGTTCTTGATTATCTAGGAACATCATAACATCTTCTTCCTCCTCTCTTCATTCAGCATGCTAGTTATAAGCTAGCTACTCACACAACCCTTTTCCCCTAACTAATTTGGTCATATTTATATCAATATCATACTCCATGACCTTGGTTATCCAACCATCTCTCTTTTCATTAAGGTCCTTGTTCAAAAGAAAATATTTTACACTAACATGTGAAACTAATAGATGAATTTTGTTATTTGACACTAGATGTCTGAATTTCTTTAGACTTCTAATCACAACAAGGAAATTATTCTCAATGAATGAATACCTCACCTCATAATCCTTAAGACTTTGGCTGAAGAATGCGATAGGCTGCTCCAATCCTTCTTGATTTGGTTGTACCAATATGGTGGATATTGCATCTGTGCCTCCAAAAGCATATAAAATGAAATCCTTCAAGAAATATGGATTTATGAGGTTTGGAGCCTATGTAATGGCCTACTTTATTGCATCATATATTTCTTTTCCTTTAGCATTTCATCTGAAAACCATGGTCTTCTTCAACATCAGGTGGACTGGTTTGACAAGATGGGAAAAGTTGGGAACAAACCTCCTAAAAAATTAATTTTCAACAAAAATCTTTAGAGAGCCTTCTTATGACTTTATAATGGCAATGCTCGAATAGATTCTACCCTTTCTGGATAAATTGCCAACCCTCACTTAGAAACAATGTGGCGTAAGATTTTTCCTTCATGAGCTAAGAATATGCACTTTTTCAAATTCGAGACACTCTAAATCTCCTACATCTTTGGAATACTTGTCTGAGGTGAAAGAGATGACTTGCTACATTCTTGGAGAATATAGTAATATCATCTAGATACACAAGAACTATCTTATTGATCAGTCCTTTGAATTCCATATCCATTGCCCTTTAGAAAGTGGCTTCGGCGTTTGACAGTCCAAATGGCATCTTCCTATAAGCATATGTACCCCACTTCGTGGTGAAGGTTGTCTTGAACTAGTCATCTTCTTTCACCATGATTTGATTATATCCTGAGTAGCCATCTAGTAATGAGAACATTTCGAACTGAATACAACTCGCAAGATTTGCTCCATTTAAGGAAGTGGGTAGTCGTCCTTAAGATTTGTTCAAGTCTTGGAAATCCAAACATAACCTGATTTCCCCATTATTTTTCCTAATTGGCACCAAATTTACTACCCATGAAGAGTTCTTGATTGGAAATATGATTCTTTCTTCAATGATTTTGTTCAGTTCTCTTTTCATGAGAGGCTCGATATGAGGATTGACTAGCCTTTGCTTTTGCCTTATGGGTTTAGCTCCCGAATCCAGTTCAATCATGTGTTATGCTAGCTTAGGATTAAATCCTTTCAAATCTTCATAGTTACATAAAACACATCAAAAAATCTTGGCAAAGTTCTATAAATTCATATTTTTCTTGTTTAGTGCTTACCTTGCTAATTTGAAGTGGTTTTCTTTCTCTAACTGAAATTGTCTTCTAATGCTCTCCTTTGACATGAATTTTTTCTCTTTCCCTCTAGAACTGATCACTAGGATTTAATATTGATTTTAGAGTCACTAAACCCTTTGGTATCTTATTTTCCTCAGTTGAACCACTTGATCACCATATTGTTGCTCCAATTTATCTTGATTTCTAACCGAGAACTTAACCTCCTCCTATAAGAAATTAATGATCTGTTGATCATTCTCAAATACCTGTCAGCTTGTGTTATTGTCCTAACATCTTGCCTCACAATTACATCAATATGTGGCTGCACTTTATCTCTTTTAATATTTTCCACAACATCAAATGTTGCTATAATTGTTGCAAGCCTATCTGTAGCCTCATTCTTCTTCCTTGGTATGGCTTGAATATTGAATGTTTCAAAATCATCAATTTGATCCCATACCCAATGCTTGTAGGATTTGAGCAGATAATTCTTAGCATCATGTTTTCCCTAACTTGGTTGATAATTAACTCACTATCTCCAAACACTTGCAAGTTTTGTATACCCCTCTTTCTTGCCTAATTCAATCCATGTATCAAAGCTTCATACTCAGTGGTATTATTTAAACAAGTAAACTGAAAATGGAAATATGAGTAGTACTTCATACCTTATGGTGAAAAAAGCATTGCTCCTCCACTAGCACCTTGCCTACTCCTTAAGCCATCAAAAATAGTTTTCATACTTCATTATCACCCTTATCATCCAGCTTCACGAGGCTAGGAAGGGGTGTGTTTTCCCGTGTGAACAATAAACTCGTAAATCAGCCTCCTCTATTTTCCCGTATAGATCATATTCGTGATTTTTGCTTTCTCATTCTTCAAGAGTCAAATCCGGGATGCCCCCAACTTTGGTATCTGTTTCCTGAGTGTTTGGGAAATCCTCTTAATCAAAGGCTAAGTAATTTATGTTGATTGGGATTGGTACACGAGGCTCAATATGGAAATTTTCAATAGGTTCGAGATCGATTATAGCCTTAGCTCCATACCTTTTTCTGAAGAGCATATGCGACCAATCAGCTTGATAAGTAGCCTCTAATTTTGGTGGTGAAGTCTCTTGACAAGCACACTACAAAGAGTGGTGGAAAGTCAATCACTGATATATCTTGTTGAACTGTGACATTAGGACATGTATGTAATGTAAGGTTTAAACATTTTATGATCCCAATAGTCCCCACTACTGTCCCATCTAATTGTACCACTCCTTTGGAAACTAGGTCATATTTCAAGCCCAACTGATCTATAATCTATTTTGGCATTACCAAACTGCTATCCCTCGAGTCAATCATGTAGTTGTGTACAAGATTGTTCCCAATAACCAAATATATATAGAATGGAGGAGGATTCATGATTTTACCTTGCTGACATCCATGAAATCCCTCTTTTGGAGCTGCATTAGTGAGCACTTTCTCTTGATTCCTGGAAAACTCATTTGATGTTGACCAATTCTCCAAGGTTGCTTGTAAAAAATACTCGTTGGCCTAGAATTTTCAATGATTCCCACATATAAATTCTTACATTTCTCTTCTTCATTTGATCAATAATATTAAAAAGAGATGGATTGTCCTTCTATCACCCTTTACTCGACATGACTTTCTCCCCGCACCTAGGCTGCTACAACCGGCACCCGAATTGGATTAGAAGGTAGGTTGGGCTAATCTTAAACGTTTGGGGTTGCAATTGGATTTCTAATACTCTAAATTGTGATAAAGGGCTGAGAAGTACTAGGATTAGATTATTTCCCTTCCTCTATATTGATTTTCTTAGACCTTGTATTGGTTGCCACACTTTGAGAAGGGGACCGATTTATTCCACAAATATCCTCGGCTTTCCTATTCACGAGTGTTGTCTCATTTGGAGGTGCTTCTTGATTAGATACCTACTACTGAATTTATTGTTGGTTTGATTCTTAAGGAACACCCACCATAGTCACCATCAATTCTTGATTTAAAACACTATTGAAGCATGTTGCTTGATTATGCAGTTGGTTGCATGGGAAACACAATTCATATTCTTGTTCGTGTTGTTTTGAGTTGGAACCAAGGTTCTACATTAGATTTATATTCTTGGAATGGCCTAGCACTTAGGGTTTTCCTTGGTTCAGTTAGTAGCCTGAAAAGGTGGCATGTTTGGCTGATATGGAGGCTTATTAGGTTGGAACTTAGGCTGATAAGGTCTAAAATTTTGAGCTTCTTTCGCTTAAAAGTTACCAAATCATTTCCTAAGTTTTGAATTTTTTTCATAATATCTTGGACTTCATTTGAAGGACTAGAAGAAGAAGTGGAAGCTTCATTTGAACTCTAATTGCTTGGAGTAGGGATGGGAACTATTTTAGGTGTTTGATTAGGATTTGGATTCCCCATATCTAGATAAAGAGGCCTAGGTGACCTAGGTGTGAGTTTACCATCTTGAATTAGGAAATTATTAGCTCTAATATCTATTGCATAAGTGTCAGGTACGGTTATTCCCCCCATAGATTGTATCATAACAGATATATAAAATTTTCAATCTTTAAGAAAATAGAGAAATGCACCTTTAGTTGTTGGTCTGACCACAATTGGGATCCTTTCCCATGTTCTTTGGAATCTAGAATTGAAGTCTATCATCTTCTCAGCTGGTGCCCTTTTGATTGTAGTCATTTGCTCCAAAAGAGATAAGTTTTCAACCCTCTCCCCAAATTGGCCACAAAGAGATGTACATAATTTATCCCCATTCTGAATTTATCTTACTGTCACAAGCCTTTGAACCACTGTAATGCTTTTCCTTTGAAAGAATAAGCCAACAACTTGACCACAACATCCATCTCAAAAATATCATGTATGGCACAAACATTTGCAATGTCTTGAATGTGGTTGATGGGAGTTGTGTGATTTTCTTCAGTGAAGTATGGGATATTTTTAATGTTGCTATCGGGACCGGATTTTATGCATTAAGGGAAAGTGGACTGCTTCCTGTGAAATTTTCATATGGGTTTGGGGGTGGTTGATTTGGTGGTTGTAGATGAGCCATCCTGAGTGGCTTGAGAACCCTAGTCGATTGAAGAAAGGGTCTTCCTGGTGGAGGTGTTGATAAAGTTATATTTGGTGGAGATGGAGACCTTTGAGCTCTTCTTCCCCTTCTTGCTCTATCTAGGGATAAGTGTAGATAGAAAAATAGCCCCTCTTCTCTAGTTCTTGACCTTGTTTGGATTCTTCTCATGAACTTGATAAAATTAGGCTATTAAAACCACTGGATTTGAGTGACAGAGTCACCAGATGTGTTATTATAAATCCTCCAAAGGATATAATTTCACCAAGACACACACCAAATCTTTAAAAAAAAAAATATTGACTTCTCGTCCCACCGAGTGTGCTGTAACTATTATGTCAGAAAAGTAGCACCTGGGATTTGTACATTACAAAACCCTACTTTTGACTAACATGGGATTGTCTCAAGGTGTGGGACCTTTGTGATTGAGACAAACCTCCAGAGGAGGTTAGTTCTTGACTTATTCCAATTTTGATCTACTCATAAACTATTAATTCCAAGGGACCAGAGGAAGAGAAATACATAAATGTAAATCCTAAACTAAGGGAGGCGATAACACCAAAACAAGACTAGAGAGATTCCTAGTGAGTGAAAGTGGAGGGAAATGGGGAAGAAGAGGGCAGATAAAATTCCACAGTCTCAAAACACATTCAAACCTCCAATCTCATGGAGCACAACAAATTTAAGCCCTGCAAAGGAACACAATATGCACAATATACCTACAAAATATAATAGAAGGCAACAGATGTAATACAAATCAAGATAGGGAAAGAAAATCCACAAAACACTAATTTTATTGCTTAAAATGATGCACAATCTATTAAAGTATAGGAACAAGGCAATAATCCTTCATAAAATGCATAAATTTGAGGCTCAGAGATCATAAAAGTACTGGAACAATTTTGGCATAGTTCCTTTACAATTTAAAAATCCTTCCCTTTCAAATGACGGAATTTACATATATGTATAGAAAAGAATCTACCAACCAACATCCTTCATTAAATTCATGTACGTAGGTATGGGTAGCCATGATGGTTCACTTTTCAATGGTACTTTTCTTCTACGACAAACAAGGGTGCCATACCTCATTAATCTGGTTATTGAGCTACCTTATATGGTATCATTAAGGTCTGGCCATATCTGAAACTCTTTTTTTCAACCCAATGGAAATCACTAGCTGATGTATGATAAGAAGGGAAGAGTCGCTACTAACAAGGGAAAGAATTGTTGCACTTAAAGAAGAAATGTTATCGCATGACAGCAACGGGAGGTTGATGTGCAATAGTAAAAGGTGGTTGACACGTGATCGGAGACAACATAGACATGTGGAAGGAGGTGATTCTAACATGTGATGAGAGGGTGGTGACAATGAGGGAAGTTAGAATGACGCAGTCAAGGAGGGAGGTTAACGCATGAAAGGAATCAAGCATTGACCCACATCAATAGGGAGTGGATGACACATGACAACAAGAAGCAGCTTGATGTGTGACAATAAGAAGTGGTTGATGCATAACAACAATGAATGGTTGACACGAGACATCAAGGAGTGGTTTATGTGTGACAATAGGAAGATTTTGACACACGACAGAAGAACCATTATCACGCATCAAGGAGAATTGTTGATGTATGACGGTGAGGGAGTAGTTGATGTGTAACAACATGAAGAGGTTGACGCGTGACAGAAGAAGTGTTTTCACGTGACAGAAGAAGCGTTGTTGCATGATAGGAGGAAGCATTTTTGCGTGACAAGAAAAGGCATTGTCAGCGACAATAAGGAGAAAATACGTACATTTTTCCAATTGACCACTAATGCAAATCTTGCTCCAAACCTTCTCCGCAGAAACTTAAACTACTCCCATTAACTATCAATGCTCATACTCGAGGTTGATCCATTTTTCTATAGTGTGCAAAATGGATAACAATAACCTATGATTATTGAAGCAAATGATAAATATACATGCAAATGTAAGAAAAACAAGGAATAAAAAACCCATCATTTCCTAATTGGGTTTTTTCCTCTCGATCTTCATCATCTTTAGTGCCACACCTACCTCATATTTATCTCCAGCTCTCACCATCAACCACCCAAGACACATAGTAGATTATTGTTAGAGATCCTGGTTTAATCTTTATTCTTGTGTTTACAATTTTAGGCAAATGAATCTTTTAAGTAAGCACAAATAAGATACAAAACAAGAAGGTACAATGATCAATTTAAGAAAAGAATGGTTTTAGGTTCGTAGATAGAATCAAAAAGTATAGAAAAACATTTGAATGCATAATACTATGACATGTATTAAACTTCCAAACAACTTATATAAAGTACAATTAAAGTTTTCCAATACATGGTTGCAAAGATGGCCATCATGGTTCAAAATAAAGTACTTTATTAATGAAAGGAAAAAGAAAGTACGTAACAAGTGGAGTCTGTTTCATCTTTGCTAGAAGGAATAGTTGTATTTACAATTAATACATTTCCACATAAATGTATGCAAGATACAATTACAAGTACACATTCAAGTACAACATTCATACTCAAGGATTGGTTTAAAATCACATGATTGAGCCTTTTTAACTCGTAATATTGATGCAAAATAAAGAACATCTAAGACAACTATCACCATGCAAGGAGGTCGGTGTTTCCAATAGATAAGAAAATTACATAATTTCATAAGTTGAGAAGAGAAAAGAATTCAAATCTCCAACAATCAAAGGAAAAATAAAGAAAATTACAATCTACATTGTGTAAAACAAAGCTCTAAATGTTTCTTTCAATACCGCTGTTAGAATCTATGTGATTCAAGACATGAATAATGTCTAAGATTATCGGAAATGGGTATATAGTCAAAGATAGCCACCATTCCAAAGCAATCACAAAGAATGTATACATTTGCATATGTTTATAAAAACAAGCGAACCTCCATTACTATTACAAAAGGGTGAATCCTAACAGAAAGAGCATGGCTACGGGAGTATGAAACAATATAATATGGATGGATTTGTCTTTGACATTGGCATATAAACACATATTCTATCATAAGGACATATTTGCAAGTAATTCAAAGAGTAGAAACATTGAGCTCATACCAATAACAAACCACCTATGATTAGGCTTCATGTACAAATTCTTTTTTTCAACTAAGCAACAAAATTCTTCATTTTGCAAAGAATGGGAATCATGGATCATTGAGAAAAATGAATATTTTTCAAGATTAGAGTATCAGTGAACAAAATATCCATATGAAAGTACTACTTTCGGAAGCATATCATTAGAAGGAAATCACTGAAAGATAAAAGGAGAGGCTTATTTCCTTTTTATTTTCTAACTTCTATTTTAAGATATACAAGTACATTTTTTTCATGATCTGAAGACTAGTCAGGAGTGAGAAAGTAAATGTTAAGTACAACTAGAATATATATAATTAAGTATCAGATTTCAGATTGTGATATAGCGAAAACAACCTTACAATAGAAACAACAATACAATTCTTTCAGATTCCTCTTGTAGAAGCTATAACAGCTTTAGGAGCTCCATATTTTTGTACATGAACAGAGGAATGAAGGAAAATAAAAATTTATAATTACTTGCACAGAGTTTTGTAAACCAGAAACTTCAAAAACATAGGAAAGCAGTGCATTCAGCCAACAATGTGAGTGATATTGTTCATACCAAAGGAAAGAGATAAGAGCTCTGTATAGTCTAGGTAAATCATATTTTCATGCAAATATACAACCTTCCAAAATAGATGAGATGGGAGCTCCTAATGAACAAATTACAGTGATGAAAATAAGTACATAGTTTCAGGAGGAAAGTCCTATAGATCTCATCAGAAGTCCAATACGAATTCGGTATCCATGAACAACAAAAGAAATCATAATGAAGTTCATTTTATAGCGATGGTTATGTTAATTAAATATGGGCATTGCTGGAAGCCCTCGAGTTATTCATTTATCTTTCAGGAAGTGGAAAACACAATACATGCCTAGGTGTTAAAAAATCAATAGTCGCTAGGGTATAATGTGGAACTAGAGCTCGGTCGTGTTCAAAAGGACAATACACAGTGAATAAAACATAATGATGAGTGAAACCACGGCGCCCAAATCTAAAAGGTTCAATTTACAGGAAAATAAAGCCACGGCTAAAGAAAACACAAAAAAATACAAAGCCCCAAAGAAATGATTCCTGTAAATAAAAATAGATGGAGGAAAAGCGACTCAAACCCGGTAAAGTCAACTATTTTTGGAAACCCTTATCACAAAATATGAAGCAACAAGTCATTCAGGGAGTTCGAGATGAAAATAGTAACGAAAAATACAATATCACGTAGCAAGAAGACATCGTTTTCTATGACCAAGGCAACAAGTGAGTCCATTAATGGCGGTCATACAAACAGTAAACAACGACGACTTAGTTTCATAGCTTCAAGTAACAGAAAAGCAAAGCTACAGGTCAACAACCTTATCAGTTTCAAGCTCGCTGGGAAATAAAATTAATGGAAAAATAACAACTAAAACTCCAACGCAAGAACCCAACAAAAAATCTAAACCGGGCCCGAAAAACAACCAGTGAATAAAGCTCAGTAGCGGCCAGATATTTGCGAAGATATCAAACCAGAGCTCAGAAATGAGCTCCATGGCAGCCGTATTGAAATGGATATCGAGTGAACAGCTCAAAGTCAAAACCCAGAACTAAACCAAAAATGAAAGGAAATCCTTCGTCAAACTAGAGAGAGTTTTTTTTCAATCAAGGCGACCCTCCTTCCAATTTCCAGAGCTTGAAAGATTGAAAATCCATTTATTGTGAGGCAGAAATGGAGGAGAAAGAATAGAGATAGATTATCTCATATTATTCTATTAAACAAAGAACTCACGTACATTATTTATAGGTACGGAATTGAACAAGACTCCCCTAAATGGATGGAGAGGTTACAAAATAGAAGGAGAGAATAATGGAATACACCTAGAAGGAGAAAATAAAGGGATAGAACAGAACTTTCTCTCCTAAAAATATAGATTATTCAACGTATGCTAACATTCCCCCCCTTATTACATTATTCTTGCAAATGTGACCCCTGAAAAATTCAAATTTCACTTTGCCAAGGGATTTAGTGAGAATGTCGGCAACTTGTGCTTCAGTAGGACAGTACTGGAGCTGAATTTGATGGTTCAAGACGTGCTCTCGAATGAAATGGCAATCAATTTCAATATGCTTTGTTCGTTCATGAAAGACTGGATTCTGCACGAGCTTCAACACACTCTGATTGTCGCAATAGAGAATAGGTGACTGTTTTTCAGGAATTCCCAGGTCATCCAAAATGCGACGTATCCATATCACTTCGCACATAGCTCCTCGTGCGGCGCGATATTCTACCTCTATGGATGAGATAGAAACAACATTCTGCTTCTTGCTTATCCACGAGATAGGTCCAGATCTGAGATGAAATATGTATCCTATAGTTGACTTCCTGTCATCAACAGATCCAACGTGGTCCGAGTCGACGTATCCCTGTAAGAAGAATTGATCATTCTTCTTATATTCCAGACCATAATTAGTTCCTCGGACATATCTCAAAACATGCTTTGCTACATTCCAGTGACATTTCTTTGGCTCCTGCATGAACTAGAAAGATAGCTGACAACGATAGCAGAGATCTGGTCTGGTATATGTCAAATAGATGAGCCCTCCAACAAATTTCCTATAGAGAGTAGCATCTACTTGAGGTGAGTCCTAGAATCTTGAAAGTTGCAAGCCTTTTTCCATGGGAGTGGATATAGGTTTACAGTCAAACATTTTATACTTTTCCAGGAGTGTCTTGGCGTACTTTGTCTGGGAGACAAAAATGTGATGCTCCTTTTGCCATATCTCCAAGCCAAGATAGTAATGTAGTAGCCCCAAATTTGTCATGTCGAAGGTTCTTTTGAGATCATTCTTTACAATATCAACTTGATCTTCTAAACTGCCAGTGATCACAAGATCATCTACATAAACAACCAGAATGACAATTTCTTTTCCTACCTTCTTTATATACAAATTCAAATATGAGGGGCTACGAGTGAACCCATGCTACAAAAGGTGATCATTGATCTTGATATACCATGCCCTGGAGCTTGTTTCAGTCCATGTAAAGTGATTTGATGAGATGACATACCTTCTTAGGATGCTTTTCATCAACAAATCCTTCATGTTGGGTCATGTATACTTCTTCTTTCAAATCACCATTTAGGAAAGCACTCTTGACATCCATCTGCTGAAGTCTCCATCCTTTCTATGCTTGCAAGTGCGCAAACTACTCTGATGGTCTTCATCTTCGCAGTGGGTGCAAAGGTTTCTTCATAGTCGATTCCTTCTTTCTGAGCATATCCTTTTGCTACAAGTCATGCTTTATGTTTGTCGATGGATCCATCTCTTATATTTTGTCTTGAAAACCCATTTACAGCCTATGGGTTTCTTTCTTGTAGGCAGATCGACAAGTTCCCATGTCTGATTTTTCATGAGCGAGTCATATTCTATATCCATGGCTTCCTTCCACTGAGTTTGACTAAGTGCTTCATGAACATTATCTGGCTCGAGCTATTCATCAGTGAACTCATGAGTGTAAATTTTACCTCATTTCTTGTTTGACTCCTTGTTTTGACTCCGGATGATGTATCTGGGAGTTGTTGCAAATGTGAGTCCTTGATAGTTCTTTGTACCCACTTCGGATGAGAACTTGGTTGCTTTTGAGAAGAAATGTGTTGTTGCCATGTGGATTGATGTGGAGTCACATTCTCCAGTTCTCCAAGGTCAACAAATAGTTCTCCTAGCAGCATTTCTTTTCTCTGAGTAGTCTCCTTTGGCTCATCATCTGATTCAGAGACTAATCGGTGAGATGTGTTTGGAAGTGGATCTTCTATTGATACTATTGAGTCAAAGGATGACTCGTCACAAACCACATCCTAACTCTCATATATTTTCTTTGTCTCAGGATCCATGAGACGATACGCCTTCGAGGTAGTACTGTAGCCAAGAAGGATACATGGGAGTGTTTTTGGCTTTACCTTCTTTCTCTTCTGAGCTGGGACATGCATGTATGTTGTGCAACCAAATACTCACAAATGAGAAATTGATGGCTTTCTACCACTCCATACCTCTTTTGGCATTTTATTCTGTAGAATCTTTTTCAGTGCCCTGTTGAGAAGATATACAGCCGTTTATACTGCTTTATCCCAATAGCATTTTCCTAGCTTTGTAGTTGATAGCATGCATCGAGCCATCTCCATCACTATGTGATTGCGACGCTCAACAATGCCATTTTACTATGGGTGTGTAGGGAGCAGTCAGGTGATCTTAAATGTCATGTTGGTTCGGAAGGCCAAGAACCTCTTTGATGTGAATTGCACCCCTCGATCTGAGAGGAGTAGAAGAAGTGGTTGTCCGAACTCTTTGACAACATGATGATAAAAGTTCTGCAAGTGTTAAAGAGCCTCACTCTTCTTCTTTAGGAAATATACCCACATCTTGCAAGTGATTATCCACGAACAAACAGTTGAAGTACTTGTATCCCGGAAACGAAGGTTTAATGGGCCATTCGGATCGGTATGAACTACCTCCAGAGACACTTCTTGGCATGGAAGGTGCTCACTTGAAATGGATCTCTATGTTGTTTTCTTTCTGCAAGACAACAGGGGGAAAATAAGCAAGGAACTGGACAATTTGGGTAGTCCACGAGACCATTGCTTTTGAACTCATCTGTGAATGAACTGACCAACAAGTGTCCATATCTAAAATGCCATAAGATAGTTGATTATATTGTTGACGCAAATAAAGCTACTACGAAGATGAAATCGTATCTAAAACAAATAACTTATCTTTTACAAAATCTTTAGCAAGAACCGTACCTTGTCAAGAGATTAAGCATGATTTAATGCCATTTTGAACAAGAAATTCTACCTCAAGGTGATGATTCAAGAGTTGAGTAACTGACAAGAGGTTACTAGTCAAGCCAGGAACATATAGTACCTTTGTAAGTGTACACTTTCGTGGTCCCAGAGGAATGGTGACATTCCCTATTCCTTCTGTAATGTACTCTTTGTCATCCACTATCCAAACTCGATCTCCAGTTGGTTCTTCGTGTAGTGAATCAAACAAGCTTCACACTGACATATGCTTGCTTTACTCCCCAATCACTAGAGTCTATCAACCAAAATTTCTTAATGGGGTGAGAAGTTTGAGAGACGAGTACAAGATTCTTACTACAATGGGCTCCTTCTGATGTATCCTCATCAGAGTCATCATCTTCTTATTGGGCTGCGAGATGTCCCTTGTGCTTTCTCCAGCGGGGACATCGTTTGGACTTTTGAAAATCTTCACACCCGGATGTGCTTGTATGGCTTGAAGACCCTGTTTCAAGCTATTGTGCCAGTAGTGATTAGTGTCGTGAGTATTGTTTTTTTTAATGTGACACCATCTCTTTGACTTTTTATCTTTCGTTGTTGTTTGGGTTGCGTTGGATTTGGTTTCTCTGGGGACCTTTCCGATTCTTCCGCCACATGAAAGGCTTTGAGAACAAGGCTTTGTCCCGAGACTCCTCATGCAATGAAGCAATGGCCTCTTCTAGCTACCACTTCACCTAAAATTCACAAGCTCTTCAAATGTCACTATTTGTTTAGATACATTTAGTGTCATAACGAACACTCGAAATTAAGAAGGAGTGCTCTCAAGGTGATTGCGGCATATACAAGTTTATCGTCCACCTTGTCTCACCGAGTGCTAATAAATCTGATCTCAGAATTCTCACCAACCACGCGATACAAGAATTCCTCCACTTTCTCGTCCCCACAACATGATGATAAAAGTTCTGAAAGTGTTGAAGAGCCTCACTCTTCTTCTTTAGGAAATATACCCACATCTTGCGAGAGTGATCATCCACGAACAGTTGAAAGTACTTGTATCCTAAAAACGAAGTAGGCAATGGGCCATTCAGATTAGTATGAACTACCTCCAGACACTTCTTGGCATGGAAGGTGCTCGCTTGAAATGGATCTCTGTGTTGTTTTCTTGCAAGACAGCCAGGGCAAATAGGCAAGGAACTGGACAATTTGGGTAGTCCACGAACCATTGCTTTTGAACTCATCTGGTGCAATGAACTGACCAACAAGTGTCCATATCTAAAATTCCATAAGATAGTTGATTTTATTGTTGAAGCAGATAAAGCTATTGCAGAAGATGAAACAATATCTAAAACAAATAACTTATCTTTTACAAAATCTTTAGCAAGAAACGTACCTTGTCGGGAGATTAAGCATGATTTAATGCCATTTTGAACAAGAAATTCTACCCTAAGGTGATGATTCAAGAGCTGAGTAACTGACAAGAGGTTGCTAGTCAAGCCAGGAACATATAGTACCTTTGTAAGTGTACACTTTCGTGGTCCCAGAGGAAAGGTGACATTCACTATTCCTTTTGTAATGTACTCTTTGTCATCCGCTATCCGAACTCAATCTCCAGTTGGTTCTTCATGTAGTGAATCAAACAACTTCTTGTCACCTGACATATGCTTGCTTGCACCAGAGTCTATCAACAAAACTTTCTTCGTGGGCTGAGAAGTTTGAGAGATGAGTACAAGATTCTTACTACAATGGGCTCCTTCTGATGTATCCTCATCAAAGTCATCATCTTCTTATTGGGCTGCGAGATGTCCCTTGTGCTTTCTCAGTGGGGACATAGTTTGGACTTGTGAAAGTCTTCACACCCAGATGTGCTTGTATGGCTTGAAGACCCCGTTTCAAGCTATTGTGCCAGTAGTGATTAGTGTCGTGAGTATTGGTTCTGTAAATGTGACACCATCTCTTTGACTTTTGATCTTTCTGTTGTTGTTTGGGTTGCATTGGATTTGGCTTCTCTGGGGACCTTTCCGATTCTTCTGGCCACGGTAAGGCTTTGAGAACAAGGCTTTGTCCTGAGGCTCCTCATGCAATGAAGTGATGCCCTCTTCCTGCTGTAGAAAATTCACAAGCTCTTCAAATGTCACTATTTGTTTAGACACATTTAGTGTCATAAAGAACACTCAGAATTGAGAAGGGAGTGCTCTCAAGGTGATTGCGACGAGAAGTTTATCATCCACTATCTCACCGAGTGCTAATAACTCTGATCTCAGCTCAGCCACGCGATGCAAGAATTCCTCCACTTTCTCGTCTGACCCCATAGAGAGGGTGTGCAACTTTGACTGAAGATGAAGTATCTTCATCTGATTTTTGGCTTCATAAATGGTTGCCAACTTGTCCCAGGCCTCCTTGGGTTTCTCCGCATTCCTAACATGCGGTTGCACATCGTCACTGATACTGAGCATTATCAGCATCAAGGCTTTAGCACTAGCCATTTCATATTTTATTAGTTCATCGGGGGCTGTGGGAGTAGACATGAACCTATGACAATTCCCCATAATCCTTCAAACTGAAGGATTGTCTTCATTTTTGTCTTCCAGCCACAAAATTGGACCCTTTGAGCAACTGAGTGTCGGACAGAAGTAACTTTGGAGCAGACATCGTAATAAAAAAATATTTATTTATTTGAAAAGTTATTACAATTTTGACTCACTGATGAGAATTATTGGCTCGTAGATGCTTGCGATATTCACGTGTTGTGAGACGGTGACGCTTTGTAGGGTGTTCTTCTTCGTCGTCACAATCGGCATTGTATCCAGCTTCTAATTCTTCCCATACTCACTTTGCTTGGCAGCTGACGTCGAAAAGAAAGTATTCAAGAAGTCCTTCTCGAACTAGCTTGTCGAATGCAAGATTGCCGGTATTTTAAAGCTCGTTCAACAAAGCAAAGTAGAACCCGAGCTCTCAGGAGCTTCTTCACGGTGTTCTCTGGCTAGCGAGTTGATATTCCGGCTTTCAGCTATGGCGACCGTGTTATTGACGCTCTCAATCGAGTTGTCTACACTCGACATTCGGTGTAGTATTTGTAGTTTCTCCAAGTTTCTTCTCCTCATGTTGTTCTACCTCTTCACGTAGATAGTTGGTCTTTTCCTCCACGGAGCAGCAAGTGACACACTCCAAACTTTATTTGGATGCTAGTCTTCACGCAATTACATGTAGGCTACTCCTCTAAAATGTCATGTGTCCTCCAATGCAAATTGTAAAGCTTCAGTTCATTCTCTTACCACTTGTCTCCACATAGACGTGGCTTATTTATTGACACATGCGACTGGTCTATGCATACACGCCCTCACATAGAATATTTAGGATGTTGTCAGGCTTAAATGTGCAGGATCCTTTTGAATATCTATAGCAAGATGACTGTACAGGGGTCGCAGTTGCACTAGGCAGATATAGATGCCAAAACTCAAATTAATTGCATGCAGGTCAGTTTTTGCTTCCTTCCACGCAAGTTTTGAAGGACAACAGCAAAGCAAAGAAGAGATGAAATTTTATTCCCCACACACTAGTTTTCTAACACCTCTTTCTCCACGCAGTAGGTATTTATCCACCTATTTTTTAGTGTAGAAAACAACAAAAAAATGCGTAGGAAAAAGATAGCACTCTTTTTTTAAATGTAAACGTTTTTAAAAGAAAAAATCCTCTTTTTCTAAACATATTTCCTCTCCACGCACAGCTCTCAACTAGATCCAATTTTTCTATTCCTCCACACACACTACAGTTGCCTTTCAGGTAGCAACAAGATTCATATTCTTCTTTCACACACAGTCAAAGATCAAGAAAGCTCTGATACCAAACTGTGAGGCAAAAATGGAGGAGAAAGAATAGAGATAGATTATCTCATATTATTCTATTAAACAAAGAACTCACGTACATTATTTATAGGTACAGAATTGAACAAGACTCCCCTAAATGGATGGAGAGGTTACAAAATAGAAGGAGAGAATAATGGAATACACCTAGAAGGAGAAAATAAAGGGATAGAAACAGAACTTTCTCTCCTAAAAATATAGATTATTCAATGTATGCTAACATTTATGATGGCACAATTATTTTTACAGAGCCTACCTAACTCCAAGTTGAGATCACAAAATGAAATGATCAATATAGGGTTCAATAATAGTTTTCTACACCTACCTCAATTATCATGTCACCTTGAATTAATATCAATGGTGTAAGATGCAAACCACAAAATTAACGGTGCCAATGCAAAACCTAGCTTAACTAGTGAGTCATCTAACTCTACCATCATTAAAAGGGACATACGTGGTGGTAAATGGAAGAACCCTAACCGGGGTTAGTTTAATCTAATTGATAAGCCACTAACAAAATTCACCAAGGGTAAGAGCATCATGTGAAAGGTGACTAATGTGCAAGATTATCATTGTTACCTTTGACCAAAATTTGTTAATTATTTTCCAAATGACTGAATGATTACTATTGTTTTGTCTATTACCCATTGAAAACTCAAATGAGACCATAATGGTGAGTGATGTAAAGTCAAACAATGTTTTGTACCTTAGAATTTACTAAAAATACCTTATTATTTCCAAAGACCTCATGTCAATGAGTAGTTGAAATGAAAAGAAGGCATTAATTTTCATGAGCATGTGTGGTCCCCACAGTGCAAATAGAGCTATTTTTCTAAGTATTTGAACGAAAAGCATTATTTTTGCTTGCACAAGAGTATATTTTGCTTGTGATCACAAGAGGACATAATAACAAGAGGACAAAATTATCCTTGGAGAATAATTTCACATCAACAAGGGCTAAAATTAGCTAAAGTACTCACCCAAATTATTTATTGTAATAAAAATAGAGTAGTCAACTACACTTTGACTAAAGTATATGTTTGAATTAAAGGCTATTTTTACCTCATTGTATAACTTGATTATTTTATTGCTTTATTTATTCATGATAAAGACTAAAATTAGGATGCATGGGTGAGTACAGATTTGCAGTCTATTTTTAGTAGGCGTGCGTGAATTAATTTTGCTATATATTTTTTGCATTAAAAGGCACATGAAAGGACTTTTGGATGTATGATTGTTGAAGCATATTTTTTCCATTTTTGCCTTGAATGAGAACTAGTTATTACCTTTCCAATTATTTTTAGTGGTGTGTATCTTTTATTAGATCTTGTGAATATTAATTCCTTGAAATAATTATCTTACCTTCCCGCAAATCTTGTATTTTCTCGCATAGTCTTAGTGTGCATGTTTAGCTTGTTGTGTTGTTGTGATATATCCCACAATACATAAGTGTTTTGCCTTATGATTCTTCTAAATACCATTGGTTCATGCTTTTGCAATTTGTTCTTAGTTTATTGTTAATGTACTCATTCAAAACCCTCAATCATTTTGGTGTATAACCCTATTTTAAATTCATTGCGCTAAATTTTTACCCTTAAAAGAACCCCAAAAAAATTATATTTAGGATAGATCAATAGGAATCGACGCGATACCAAAGACTCACCTCAACAATAGGTATACCAACAGACCTTAGGTGTTTCCATTATATATACGAAAGTGAGAGATAAACCAATCTTATAACCCCTATTTTCATCTCTCAAAAAGGGTGCACTTCTAAAAGATAAATTTTTTTCACATGCCCAAAGTGGGACACTCACAAAAATAAAATTTAACTTTTCAAGGTGTTCAATCATTCAATAAGATCAAACATCATGCATACCAATTTTGGGACAAGAACAACTATTGATGAAATCGACAATTGAAGATTCGATAAAAATTTATCCGATGACTCAATAAATATGATTTAAGACTAGTACAACACTTTTCAACACCATTAAATTTTTAGTAGTAGTTTTCGGTATTTTTCAAGAAAATCATATATGTTATATTGTTGTTTTCAACCTATTTTCATGACCAAAGTGTAATGCCCACTTCCCTACGACGCTTAGTGATTATCATTTTGAGTTATGCAGACTTTAGATATGGACATGGCTTATACTTATGTTGATTAGCATGATGTTTTGTGATTAGATGCATTTGGATTACGGTTGGATTTTGTTCCAAAGTATGATCTACACTAGCTCATGGACAAACTATTGATATTGATATTTTTTTATATGGATATATTGCATGTGTTCTAACATTGGATTTCTTCGCCATGATGAGTAGAATGTAGTTGTTGAATTTACATTACTGTGATTTTGGATAATGATGCAATGCATAATTAAGTTGTGATTTAGACCTAGAATAATGGATAATTGAATTACGTATAGATGTTAATGAATTTCATGCATATGATTATTTTTGGATATTTTGGCATGGCCGCAAGGCCGAAGAGGGTATTTTGCATTTTGCAGGAAACACAGCATGATCACAACCATGAGGGGGATTGGGGACCAAACACAACAGAATGTCGGGTGGTTACAACATTGGTCGTCAAGGCAACTTGTAAATTGCATTGTGTTAACTTTGTTCTTGTATGTGTTGAGAAAATTTCCATGAGGGGGAAATTTTCCTAATGTGACCATGGGGTTGAGAAATTTATTTAATTGTTTTATTTACTTTAGTAGGTGATTTCTTTTGTGATGTCTTTCTTTTATTACTTTTGTTAAGTGTGTTTAGATTAATGTAATATCTTGTTTTAGTTTGTAAGCTTTGGGGGAAGTCAAGTGGGTGTAATAAATTTGATTGTTGGCTCCTTGAGCCTTGTGTGTCCTCTTGTATTGAATGCTTGGTTTTGAGTGTTGACCACTCCATGCTCTTAGAATCTCGAATTTGAGATTGAGGGCAATTTTAGGGGACTTGTGGGACAAGTTAAACTTGTCCCACACTTCCCAAAACCCCTTACCAACCATATCTATGGGTTGGGAATCCAAAAAGGGGGCTATTTATTGTTTTGGGAAGGGAAATATGACTTTGGAGTGCATTTTCCTCATTTTGCATTTAATTGTGCCTTAAGGCACATGGGAAAGGGTTGAATGTGGAAGAGGGTTGTCATTCAACCCAACCACCCATTTATGGTGTTTTGGGATTTGTGTTGACCTTGGGAGGAGGTTTGAGGATGTGTGATGTGGCATCCTACTTGGAGCCACATCACCCTCACCCTTTCCTTGGTCTATTTATTGAAACTTCCTCTCTTGTTGAGGGGGTTGGAGCTTTGTTTTTGTGTTGTTGAAGAGTTTCTCCTTTGTTATTTTTGAGAGAGAAGAATTGGGAGAAAGGGAAAAAGAGAGTGCTTGGACTTGCATGCTTGGGTTGATTTGGGAAGGAGCTTGGACAAGTTTCTTGGTTTAGGCTTCTCCAATGGAGAGGTAGGGGATTTCTCTCCTTTGTTTTTGCTTTCATAATATTGTTGCTTCTATGCTAAAATTGTAAGAAATGCATGTCTACTTTGGTGTATTGTGAAAGATGGATTGAATGCTTTTTGTGTAGTATAGGAGAGGTCTATGGGAATACACATGAGGGAGGAAAAAGAGTAGATTAGGATATTGTGGAGGGAGTTTGAGAGGGATGCCCATCTTGGGTAGGAATGTTTACATTCTACCTTGTCTTTGAGGGAGCCATAAGAGGAGGGAGGCATAAGAGTATAGGAGGAAAAAGGGGTACTTGAGGGAGGCATAAGAGTTATAGGGGCTTGTGTTATTTTGTGGAGGGTTTTGGATGGGCATCTCATCTCATTTGGGAGGCATAAGGAAAATATTCCCATAGTTCCTTCTCTTGTTGGCTTGGATGCAAGCCTTGTTGTGTAATGTTTAATGTTATTGTGTGTCTCTTGTTCTTCTATTTTAGCTTGAATGTTGTGAAGAACTTGTATTGTGGAAGCATGTATAGTTGCCTTGAGTTGGAGACCACCCTCCATTGTGTTGTGTTTGGGGCTCGGGGTCAATGGAGGAGATTGCTTCTCTTCTCCATTGAGATTTGGTTGGGAGGAGAGTGTCGCCTCTCCCCTATTTTGGTTGTGATTGAACTTCATGGAACTTGGAGCATGGAAGAAGGATTCTTTGGGACACATGAACCTTGTTGGTGACAATGTGAAGACATCATGTATTTACCCACCTTGAGTGGAGGAAAAATGTAATGTTGCCTTGTTTTCTTTAGTATACATAATTGCAAATTTGTTCCACATGAAGTAGAATGTGTTGTAAGAGACTTTAAGGAAAGTTGCATAGGAATGAAAGTATTTCTTGCTCTAAGATTGATTGGAAAGTGTTGTAACAAATATTGAATGGAAATTGTTTCTTGTTGAATTTCGATAATAAGTATGTAATATGGATGGAATCAAAAGTTGAAAGCATGACAATCTATCTATTCCCTTTAGTACTTGACTTGGAACCTCTCTTGAGAATGATAATTTGTTTCACATGCTAGTAGACCTTGCTTTAAAATTAATGGAAATACCGTAGAATTCTTTTGAGGAATGTTAGGAAAATTCACAAAGAAAATATACATATTAGATTTCATCTTATTGCTTAGAAGGAGAAGTGTTGCAAAGTTGAATACTAGAGCACTTACTATTCTATATTTTGTTGATATATAGGCTTAGGTCTCAATAATATAGTATATGCCAATAAAGAAGTCCATATTCTAGTTCTACCATGCTTTCCTTCATTTATGAATTTGTTGTGAAATTAATTGCGAAATACAAAAAAAAAGAAATGGAACTAAATCTTTTGAAAACTCATTGGAAATTAAGGAAGGAAACTAAATCAACCTACTTTGAAATCTCATACAACGTTGTTAAATTGTGTAGAAGGGAATTAAAATGAAAGACTTAAATCTTGTTAAAATTATTATCCAATACCCTTAGCGTTTAACAAGGATGTTTCACCAAATCTGGTTTAATACTTCAAATAGTTTTCATGCCAAAGTAATATTAGAAAGTAATGAAATTTCTATTACCAAATCGTATAACTATTGTTATACTATTAATGTCCCCCTTCTATTTTACAAATACACAGCTCGGATACAGACTAATTATATAACATACACAATATTATGCATCCATCATCAAGCAGGTATTCTAAATTAGACACGACAATCTCATAGATATGGTCTGATTACAAAATATTCTTCAAATCCGGATACAGAATTTATAATTACAAGATAAAGGAGGACTTCTGCCTGAATGAACACATAACCAAGTATTTATCATACTAAAAGAAAGACAACCTTAGACTTCGACTCTTATCTGTACAAGAAATTATGAAGGTCGAATCCCTTGCACTCGGGAAATGAGGAACAGATTTGTTCAAAGCGTGGTTATATAGGTAGCTAAAACCAAATCCGTGCGCCCTTTACTCCGACTTTCTCGGTCGCCTCCTCTCGTCCGCAATTTTCTTTGAAAATGCAACTCGATCATCAACAAATCACAACATAGTTGGGCGACCTGCTTGTTGGCGCGCCTCCACCTTTGACTGTCCACGCGCCCAAGATCTGCGCCCAGAACTTCTTCTGCTCGCCTCCTCACGCACCGAAGGGCGTTCAGCTCCTCTTTCCTGTACCCACGCGCCCAGGACTATTTTGGTGCTTCCATGTACCATGCGCGCCGAGGCGGGAGGACAGAGAAAAACACGCCTAGTTTGCCTGTAACTTGCTTAGAAAACTCCTCTCTCTCTTTTCCACGCGGCTGTGAGCTATACAAGATACCCATGTGTTAAATGATGCGTCCCAATGTTGTAGGCGGCGGTTGACTGTGGAGATACGAAGTTTGCAATATCTAATTGATTAAATGTGACTGCGCCTGGTGGAAGAAAGTCTCCATGGCCGCCAGTTGTTGAACGGGCCACCCACCGCCCAACCATATTCATTTATACCTATGTTGAAAAGTTCTCCAAAGCCGACCCTTGTGTCTATGTTCAAAGGAAATTTCAATTTTAGGTTTAGCGCCATTTATAATTCAATAACAGGTAGTTAAACTATCTCATACGCATTGTAGATAAGTATGGTAGTATGTGATTTAAGTATATTAACAATTACAATGCAAAACAAAAAAGGAGGTTCTTACCGAATGAGTGATCCCTATATATATATATATATAAAAATCTACAATTACATATAATGTAATGTATTAATTTCGAAATATCGTAATATAACAAATGATAAAGTAAGTATATATATATATATATATATATATATATATATATGTATGTATATGTATGTATGTTAAAATGTATTAAACATATGTATATTAAAATGTATTAAATTTTGAAACAACGTAACTTGACCGAATAACAAAGTAAGAATAAAGAAATCGAAGTGGCTATTGAATTCGACGCAAAGTAAATTATGCCTTACTCTCGAATTACCTTTCCGTTTCATTGCTATCACGACAGCACCAGACATCAGACAAATAACTCAAAAGACGACCCTCCTTCATTCTTGGCGAAACGTCGAATGAGACTTAACTTCTTCTTATCATCGTTCCCGAAGCATTAACGGGACTAATTTAGTTCGAGCCTGTATGCGAGCACACCATCATCAAAAAAAAATTGTCGCATTTTCGGGTCTCTTGTTCGTTGCGGCGTCGTCTTTGTCGATGTCGTGAGCGTGGCGTCGGCTAGTTTCCGGTGTTACATTTTTGGTATCAGAGCCAGGGGTTCGAAGCTGGGACCCTTGGGTACACGCTGAAAACGTGAAACAGGAACCTTTAACCTAGTTCAGAGCTGATTCTTTTAAAATTATAAAACCCTAATGTTGATAATTATTGCAAACAACAAATTTAGAAAATTGACTCAAGACCTGGGACAATGAACTAACTCTCGCCTTGATCTGTGCAGGAGGCATGGATTGGGCGAGGGGTCTCTTCACATAGACCTAGACATACCACCGCCAGAGCAGGCCGTAGCAGCCCTTCTGCCTCAGATTTTGCAGACACTTCAGGATGTTAATGCCGCTATACGCGGAGAGCCCTTGGGAGGACGACTTGCTAGGCATAGTTTGGAGCCATCAGTAGATGCCCAGGCATCCCCTCGACACAGCGAGGAGCACAGAGCAGAGAATTTCCGTGCAGAGTCGGCTAGGGCAGAGTCGCCACAGAGAGGACATGGGGACAGGAATTCAGGACATAGGGACAGGTCTCGGAGCCCTAGACAGAGGGAGGAGCATACAGAGAGACCTAGGATTCGTCATACATCAGCTGCAGACCATATCAGGGAGATCCTGAAGCTGCGACCATCTCAGTATTCAGGAGATATAGGCGGTTTCCAGGCAGAGGCCTGGTTGGTGAGCTTGAGCGGATGCTTCAAGCTCTGTCCTTGTAGTAGCAACACGAAAGCTCGTGTTGCGATCCATCTTCTGAAGGATGGAGCAGGAGTCCGGTGGAGGACCGAGGAGCAGAAGCTCCATGTCGACTCAGAGACGATTACCTGGGAGCTGTTTGAGGAGCGGTTCAGGAGCAGGTATTTACCTAGGAGGTTTATTCAGCAACGATAGATGAGTTTCATGACCTCCGTCAGGGATCGATGACAGTAGCTGAGTATGAGAGTCGATTTCTGGACCTACTTCAGTACGTCGACTATATGCAGGATGAGCAGGTACGGATTCACAGGTTCATCCGGGGCTCGAACTTGGATATTGGCTTGCAGCGGCGCATTCACCGCCTACGACATTAAGCAGAGACCGTGGAGAAGGCCTATATTGCAGAGGAGACACGGGGGAAGACACAGCAGGCTAGAGATAGAGTTCTGAGCCGTATCCAGCAGATGCAGGATAGTAGGTCGAAGGGGTCGATTCCTCCTCCACGGGGTGGACAGAGTTCAGGGCAGGCTTCATTTAGGCCACCACAAAGCAGCAGCGAGCGCAGACCCGCCCACCTTACCGACCTCCTCGGAGATTCGATGCTTAGAGAGGACGTAGTATGGGGCCTCCTCCTGGGGTCCCATCAGACACAGGTGCACCGAGAGCTCAACACGGAGCTCGCAAAGAAAGACCTCAAGAGTCCATAGCCGGATCATCGATCGGCATCTCGCCATCTAGAGTACCACTGGAGCCGCTTCCCATTGGAGAGGATCAGGCGGGCATTATGGTCATGCGGAGTCGTTGGGCATATTTGGAGAGATTGCCCACTTAACCCTACTTGTTGGAGATATGGCACGGAGTCATCGGATCTACGCAGCGGTCGAGAACCGCCAGGCTGAGCATCAGAGTACTGTGATTGAGACGACAGGTAGTATTGGTGGTATTTCCACCTCTATATTATTTGATTCTGGTTCCTCTGATTCATTCATTGCACCATCTTTGGTAGAGCGTTGTAGGCTGGTGGCAGTTAGGCAGGGCCATAGTTGGGATGTTGAGATGGCTTCTGGAGCCAAGATTTCTGTAGACTCCTTAGTCAAGGAGTGTGTAGTGGATTTGGGACCCTTCACCACTACTTCTGATCTTCGGATCCTTCCATTAGGATCTTATGGCATCATTTTAGGCATGGATTGGTTGTCCGCTCACAGAGCTAGAGTGGATTGCTACCACAAGACTATTGCTTGCATAGATGATCTTGGGGTAGAGTCAGTGATATCAGGAGTTAGGAGACCCGTTTCTATTCGCACCATCTCCGCTATGCAGCTTAAGCGGTGTATGCGACGGGGTTGCCAGTTGTATGCTGTTACAGTTAGTGACAGATCAGAGGATGAGTCGGGGGACCTTCCCTCGATGATCATCCCATCTTATCAGAGTTCGCCGATGTGTTTCCAGGGGAGCTACCAGGATTACCTCCCCACGTGAGATCGACTTCCATATAGATCTAGTTCCAGCGCAGAGCTATCTCACGAGCACCCTATCGGATGACTACACCCGAGTTATGTGAGCTCAGAGTTGTTGACGGCCTTTTTTGGAGAAAGGCCTAATTCGTCCTAGTGTATCCCCTTGGGGTGCACCAGTTATCTTCGTAAAGAAGAAGGATGGATCTCTTCGGTTGTGCATTGATTACCGTCAGCTGAATAAAGTAACGATCAAGAATCGTTACCCCCTTCCACGCATTGACGATTTGTTTGATCAGATGAAGGGGGCTACCGTTTTCTCCAAGATAGATCTTAAGTCGATACCATCACCTCGAGTCATGCGAGACAGAGATATTCACAAGACAGCTTTCCGCACGAGATATGGCCACTACGAGTTCACAGTGGTACCTTTCGGTTTGACGAATGCCCCCGCAGTGTTTATGAGTTTGATGAATGGGGTATTCAGGACCTTCCTTGATCGCTTCGTGCTTATCTTCCTTGATGACATTCTGATTTACTCACGCACACATGAGGAGCACGAGGAGCACCTTCGCCAGGTTCTTCAGTGTCTTCGCGAGCAGCGCCTTTACGGGAACTTGGAGAAGTGTGCGTTCTTTCAGACTGAGGTGCAGTATTTGGGCCACGTTATTTCTGGGGAAGGTATCGCAGTCGATCCTTCCAAGATTCGAGCCATCATGGATTGGCCAGCACCCACTAGTGTGACCGAGGTGCGTAGTTTCATGGGACTAGCAGGATACTACAGGAGGTTTGTTCAGGACTTCTCTCGGATTGCGCACCCCATCACTTCTCTTCAGCGGAAAGGGAAGAAGTTTGTATGGACAGATAAATGTGAGCAGGCCTTCAGTACACTGAAGGAGTGCCTTACGAGAGCACCTATCCTTGCAGTGCCGGATCCTCATGGAGAGTTTTTCGTATGCACAGATGCTTCCTTGGCAGGAATTGGAGGAGTGCTAATGCAGGAGGGTAGAGTAGTTGCCTTTGAGTCTCGCAAACTCAAAGATTATGAGCTCAATTATCCGACCCATGACCTCGAGCTTGCAGCAGTAGTACATGCCTTAGTGCGATGGAGACATTTTCTTCTTGGCCGGAGATTTACACTCAGGACTGATCACTTGAGTCTTCGCCACCTCTTCACACAGCCCAATCTCAATGCTCGTCAGCGGCGTTGGATGGAGCTACTTTGTGAGTATGACATGGAGATAGAGCATGTGAAGGGAAAGGAGAACGTGGTGGCAGATGCCTTGAGTAGACGGAGACATGTGGCTATGGCCACCTCAGTGGGCACAGATTTGCGGAGTAGGATCTTGCAGCAGCTTCCTCAGGATAGTTTTTACCTTGCAGCCAGAGCAGAGCAGCTCGAGTCTCGAGACCCTCGAGGGAGATTTTATGGACTTTCTTTAGAGGCAGATGGTCTTCTCAGACACAGAGGGCGGATTTATGTTCCTAGAGATGGAGGCTTGAGGCATGATATTTTGACAGAGGCTCATCGTGCACCGTATTCAGCCCATCCCGGGGTGAAGAAGATGCACGCCACCTTGAGACAGCTGTACTTTTGGAGAGGACTTCGGAGAGACATAGCTTCTTTTGTATCCCGTTGTTTAGAGTGCCAGAGGGTGAAGGCCGAGCACCAGCATCCAGCCGGCCTTCTCTATCCTCATGCCATACCAGAGTGGAAGTGGGACACCATCTCTATGGATTTTATTGTTGGGTTGCCGACATCAAGATACCACCACGACGCCATCATGGTCACGGTGGATAAATTGACGAAGGTAGCTCACTTTTCTCCAGTGAAGACTACCTACACGGCTAGTGCAGTGGCACGAGTTTACCTTGATGAGATTGTCAGACTACATGGGATTCCGCGGAAGATCATTTGTGACCGCGACCCTTTGTACACCTCCCATTTTTGGACCACCATGCAGTATGCCCTCGGGACAAGGATTAATTTTAGTACAGCTTATCACCCTGAGACAGATGGACAGACAGAGAGGGTGAATCAGATTCTGGAGGACATGCTCAGGATGTACGTGATGGATCATCAGTCGAGATGGGAGGAGTATCTGTATTTGGTGGAGTTTGCCTACAATAACAGTTTTCAGAGTTCTATAGGCATGGCTCCTTTTCAGGCATTATATGGTAGAGAGTGCAGGACACCTCTCAGTTGGGACAGGATTGAGGACAGGGTTTCTCTTGGGCCAGCATTATTACAGGACATGGAGCAGCAGGTTACCTTGATTAGACAGAGATTGCAGGAGGCTCAGGATAGACAGAAGAAGTATGCAGACCAGCATAGGACAGATCGCAGTTTTGAGGTAGGCACGAAGGTGTTTCTTCGTGTCAGAGCCACATAAGAGCCCTATCCGTTATGGAAAAGGTTCTAAGCTTGCTCCTAGGTTTGTGGGACCCTTTGAGATCTTGGAGCGCCTCGGCCCCTTAGCCTATCGTCTAGCACTGCCACCTAGCTTATCGCGCGTCCATGATGTATTTCACGTTTCTGTGCTTAGGAGATATGTTTCTGATCCTTCTCATGTGCTAGATTGGACTGCATTGCAGGTGCAGGATCAGGGGCAGGTGATGGTGGAGCCCGTGCGCATTTTAGATCGCAGGACCCTGGGCCTTCGCGGCAGAGAGATTGATCAGGTTCGGGTCCAATGGGACAGATACGATGAGACTGCTGCTACCTGGGAGGATGCTACATCATTGCGAGCTCAGTTTCCACACTTATTTCAGTGACTTCCAGGAGGAAGTCTAGTCTAAGGGGAGGGGGATGTAATGCCCACTTCCCTACGACGCTTAGTGATTATCATTTTGAGTTATGCAGACTTTAGATATGGACATGGCTTATACTTATGTTGATTAGCATGATGTTTTGTGATTAGATGCATTTGGATTACGGTTGGATTTTGTTTTCAGTATGATCTACACTGACTCATGGACAAACTATTGATATCTTGATATTTTTTTATATGGATATATTGCATGTGTTCTAACATTGGATTTCTTCGCCATGATGAGTAGAATGTAGTTGTTGAATTTACATTCTTTGTGATTTTGGATAATGATGCAATGCATAATTAAGTTGTGATTTAGACCTAGAATAATGGATAATTGAATTACGTATAGATGTTAATGAATTTCATGCATATGATTATTTTGGATATTTTGACATGGCCGCAAGGCCGAAGAGGGTATTTTGCATTTTGCAGGAAACACAGCATGATCACAACCATGAGGGGGATTGGGGACCAAACACAACAGAATGTCGGGTGGTTACAACATTGGTCGTCAAGGCAACTTGTAAATTGTATTGTGTTAACTTTGTTCTTGATTATGTGTTGCGAAAATTTCCATGAGGGGGAAATTTTCCTAATGTGACCATGGGGTTGAGAAATTTATTTAATTGTTTTATTTACTTTAGTAGGTGATTTCTTTTGTGATGTCTTTCTTTTATTACTTTTGTTAAGTGTGTTTAGATTAATGTAATATCTTGTTTTAGTTTTAAGCCTTGGGGAAAGTCAAGTGGGTGTAATAAATTTGATTGTTGGCTCCTTGAGTCTTGTGTGTCCTCTTGCATTGAATGCTTGGTTTTGAGTGTTGACCACTCCATGCTCTTAGAATCTCGAATTTGAGATTGAGGGCAATTTTAGGGGACTTGTGGGACAAGTTAAACTTGTCCCACACTTCCCAAAACCCCTTACCAACCATATCTATGGGTTGGGAATCCAAAAAGGGGGCTATTTATTGTTTTGGGAAGGGAAATATGACTTTGGAGTGCATTTTCCTCATTTTGCATTTAATTGTGCCTTAAGGCACATGGGAAAGGGTTGAATGTGGAAGAGGGTTGTCATTCAACCCAACCACCCATTTATGGTGTTTTGGGATTTGTGTTGACCTTGGGAGGAGGTTTGAGGATGTGTGATGTGGCATCCTACTGGAGCCACATCACCCTCACCCTTTCTTGGTCTATTTATTGAAACTTCCTCTCTTGTGGAGGGGTTGGAGCTTTGTTTTTGTGTTGTTGAAGAGTTTCTCCTTTGTTATTTTTGAGAGAGAAGAATTGGGAGAAAGGGAAAAGAGAGTGCTTGGACTTGCATGCTTGGGTTGATTTGGGAAGGAGCTTGGACAAGTTTCTTGGTTTAGGCTTCTCCAATGGAGAGGTAGGGATTTCTCTCCTTTGTTTTTGCTTTCATAATATTGTTGCTTCTATGCTAAAATTGTAAGAAATGCATGTCTACTTTGGTGTATTGTGAAAGATGGATTGAATGCTTTTTGTGTAGTATAGGAGAGGTCTATGGGAATACACATGAGGGAGGCAAAAGAGTAGATTAGGATATTGTGGAGGAGGGAGTTTGAGAGGGATGCCCATCTTGGGTAGGAATGTTTACATTCTACCTTGTCTTTGAGGGAGCCATAAGAGGAGGGAGGCATAAGAGTATAGGAGGAAAAAGGGGTACTTGAGGGAGGCATAAGAGTTATAGGGGCTTGTGTTATTTTGTGGAGGGTTTTGGATGGGCATCTCATCTCATTTGGGAGGCATAAGGAAAATATTCCCATAGCTCCTTCTCTTGTTGGCTTGGATGCAAGCCTTGTTGTGTAATGTTTAATGTTATTGTGTGTCTCTTGTTCTTCTATTTTAGCTTGAATGTTGTGAAGAACTTGTATTGTGGAAGCATGTATAGTTGCCTTGAGTTGGAGACCACCCTCCATTGTGTTGTGTTTGGGGCTCGGGGGTCAATGGAGGAGATTGCTTCTCTTCTCCATTGAGATTTGGTTGGGAGGAGAGTGTCGCCTCTCCCCCTATTTTGGTTGTGATTGAACTTCATGGAACTTGGAGCATGGAAGAAGGACTCTTTGGGACACATGAACCTTGTTGGTGACAATGTGAAGACATCATGTATTTACCCACCTTGAGTGGAGGAAAAATGTAATGTTGCCTTGTTTTCTTTAGTATACATAATTGCAAATTTGTTCCACATGAAGTAGAATGTGTTGTAAAAGATTTTAAGGAAAGTTGCATAGGAATGAAAGTATTTCTTGCTCTAAGATTGATTGGAAAGTGTTGTAACAAATATTGAATGGAAATTGTTTCTTGTTGAATTTCAATAATAAGTATGTAATATGGATGGAATCAAAAGTTGAAAGCATGACAATCTATCTATTCCCTTTAGTACTTGACTTGGAACCTCTCTTGAGAATGATAATTTGTTTCACATGCTAGTAGACCTTGCTTTAAAATTAATGGAAATACCGTAGTATTCTTTTGAGGAATGTTAGGAAAATTCACAAAGAAAATATACATATTAGATTTCATCTTATTGCTTAGAAGGAGAAGTGTTGCAAAGTTGAATACTAGAGCACTTACTATTCTATTTTTGTTGATATATAGGCTTAGGTCTCAATAATATAGTATATGCCAATAAAGAAGTCCATATTCTAGTTCTACCATGCTTTCCTTCATTTATGAATTTGTTGTGAAATTAATTGCGAAATACAAAAAAAAAAAAAAATGGAACTAAATCTTTTGAAAACTCATTGGAAATTAAGGAAGGAAACTAAATCAACCTACTTTGAAATCTCATACAACGTTGTTAAATTGTGTAGAAGGGAATTAAAATGAAAGACTTAAATCTTGTTAAAATTATTATCCAATACCCCTAGCGTTTAACAAGGATGTTTCACCAAATCTGGTTTAATACTTCAAATAGTTTTCATGCCAAAGTAATATTAGAAAGTAATGAAATTTCTATTACCAAATCGTATAACTATTGTTATACTATTAATGTCCCCCTTCTATTTTACAAATACACACAAATTTCGGATACAGACTAATTATATAACATACACAATATTATGCATCCATCATCAAGGTATTCTAAATTGACACGACAATCTCATAGATATGGTCTCGATTACAAAATATTCTTCAAATCTGATACAAATTTATAATTACAAGATAAAGGAGGACTTCACTGAATGAACACATAACCAAGTATTTATCATACTAAAAGAAAGACAACCTTAGACTTCGACTCTTATCTCAGACAAGAAATTATGAAGGTCGAATCCCTCGCACTCGGGAAATGAGGAACAACATTTGTTCAAAGTGTGGTTATATAGGTAGCTAAAACCAAATCCGTGCGCCCTTTACCTGACTGTCTCAGTCGCCTCCTCTGTCCGCAATTTTCTTTGAAAATGCAACTCGATCTTCGAACAAATCACAACATAGTTGGGCGACCTGCTTGTTGGCGCGCCTCCACCTTTGACTCGTCCCACGCCCAAGATCTCGCCTGTAACTTCTTCTGCTTGTCTCCTCACGCACCGAAGGGCGTTCAGCTCCTCTTGCCTGCACCCACGCGCCTGTGACTATTTTGGTTGCTTCCATGTACCATGCGCGGCCAGAGGCGGGGAGGACAGAGAAAAACACGCCTAGTTTGCCTGTAACTTGCTTAGAAAACTCCTCTTTCTCTTTTCCACGCGGCCAGGGAAGCTATACAGTATGTCCATGTGTTAAACGACGCGTCCCAATGTTGTAGGCGGCCGGTTGACTGTGGGGATACGAAATTTGCAATATCTAATTGATTAAATGTGACTGCGCCGGTGGGAAGAAAGTCTCCATGGCCGCCAGTTGTTGAACGGGCCACCCACCGCCCAACCATATCATTTATACCTATGTTGAAAAGTTCTCCAAAGCCGACCCTTGTGTCTATGTTCAAAGGAAATTTCAATTTTGGGTTTAGCGCCATTTATAATTCAATAACAGGTAGTTAAACTATCTCATACGCATTGTAGATAAGTATGGTAGTATGTGATTTAAGTATACTAACAATTTCAATGCAAAACAAAAAAAGGAGGTTCTTACCGAATGAGTGATCCCTATATATATATATATAAAATCTACAATTACATATAACGTAATGTATTAATTTCGAAATATCGTAATATAACAAATGATAAAGTAAGTATATATATATATATATATATATATATATATATATATATATATATATATATATGTATGTATGTTAAAATGTATTAAACATATGTATATTAAAATACATTAAATTTTGAAACAACGTAATTTGACCGAATAACAAAGTAAGAATAAATAAATCGAAGTGGCTATTGATTTCTACGCAAAGTAAATTATGCCTTACTCTCGAATTACCTTTCCGTTTCATTGCTATCACGACAAAGCACGGACATCGACAAATAACTCAAAAGACGACCCTCCTTCATCTCGGCGAAACATCGAATGAGACTTAACTTCTTCTTATCATCTTTCCCGAAGCATTAACGGACTAATTTGGTTCGAGCTCGTATGCGAGCACACCATCATCAAAAAAATTTTGTTGCATTTTCGGTCTCTTGTTCGTTGCGGCGTCGTCTTTGTCGATGTCGTGAGCGTGGTGTCGGCTAGTTTCCGGTGTTACAACCAGCACACCTATTTTTCCATTTTTATATATCTTATGAGGTCATGCAATCATGACATCAATTCCTCGAAAGGAATGCTTCTATTCAAGATTTGTATCAAACATATATACAGTTTATCATCCATATTCCCATTCAGATTGGCATTATAACCCCTATCAAAATGAATATCCCCATAAACCAAACCCTACACATCAATTTGACTACCATTATGACAATGGTTATGCTGTCGAAAACCAAGGTTATAGAGATTTTTTATAGGATGAAGAGGTCAAAGGAAAAATTCATGAATTAGAGTAGATCATCGAAGTACTGAAAGTGTAGTTGATACAAAGATTGCATGCTAAACAACCTAGTATTAGGCAACCCTATCAATGGGGAGGTCATATACCTAGTTGGTTTAGTCTGCAACAAAGGCTTGAGTTAATGAATGAAACTATTAATCAAATGATTTATTCTTCTTTATCTTTGCAAGTAGTGGAGAATGAGAGGCATCAAGTTGAGGAACCCTGTCAATGGGATGTTCCCACTTACCTTCCCTATCATAATATAGTGCCCATAGACCCTCCTTGCCAGCCAATGCAGCCCATTAATAAGTTTTCAAATTATCAAGCTACTACAAATTTTGATTTCTATTCCACAATCATGTACTGAAAGAAAATATCAATTTCAAAGTTTTTGTTCTATTGTTGTTCTAAATACAGACCTTGTACCCTAGTCTCTTGTTCAAGATTTACCAGTTCAAGCTGAAATCAAGCCCACTCCTCCTCCATCCATAGTACCAATTCATGAAGGAGAAAATAAGAATATCATCAAGGAGGGAATCCAATTGAAGAAAACCACAGGTCAGAATTCTTATAGATTATGTAGGGATGGATGTCAAAGTTCTAGTTTGATCATATTCCTAAGTTAGAAAAGGAACCCATGCAAAAGGCATAGGTTGATGTTGTGGAAGATCAAAAGCACGTGGAAGAAGATCAAAAATATGAATATTCTGAGTGTAGTGCACTCAAAGGCACCATACTCACACCAATCACTGATTCATCTCATCTTTCAGTCTCGTCTGAATAGGTAAAATCAGTTTCAAATGAAGAGGATTTTCATGTCATATTTGATAATGAATCAACAAATTTGGTACAGGAGCAACATGTTTTCAGTTTGACATACCTTATACTAAATGATGAAGGGATAAAATCAATAATAGTATATGAAAAACAAAATTGTCAAGAAGAAGATCAGCATTCGTAACAACTTGCTACCCATAAAGAAGGAGAAGTTTTAACAGGATGCGGGCGAATTCAAACAATGGATAAGAGTTTGAGAATACTTTGCTGAAAAATTAGTCATAATGGTTGTGGTACAACACTTGAGGAAGATAAACATGTTCGAGATCATCAAACTTTATCGGAAGATAAACAAAAATTTTCAACATGTTTGGTGGTTTCGGATATAGAACAAATATGTTTGATGTTGGAGCTGAAAAATTAATTAGAACATTCATTAAACAACAATCTAAAGAGGTTGTAAAGCTTTAAAAAGAACTTCAGAAATAGCTCATGGTTGAAAAGGATGTTCATGATTTAGATGAGATCAAAAAATCTATTTTTCTAGTGGTTAGGAGGCTATGTCCTATTCAATACCCTACCGATTGTCGGTTACGGTTACTACAAAGTCGTCGATTTCATGCTTGTCTTAGAGCACAAAAGTGAGTTTCAGATTCTCTGCAACAAGCCCCAAATCACTCTAGAGGAGGTGGAAGATGACATAGAAGTGTTTCTTAGTTATTTGACTGATCTTTTGAACAAAGTAAAGGTACATTTATTCTATCCATCTTCTTCATGTTACTTGTTTTTCAAGATGAATTTATGGTTTCGATTTTGGAGAAAGGGAAGCTATTTTTGTTGCTGTTTGATTTGTTTAGCCCCATTTGCTACTGGTTAGAGTAGATTATATTAGGATTTACCTTTCAAAAATGCAATTCATGCACATTTCAATGTTTTTCAATTCAATAAGTGCATTCGTACACGTGATCTGGTTCACTGATCCTTTACCATCTTCGATTTATTTTTCCGAAAGGTCAGTTTTCATAAAATAACATACTATGGTTATCCACTTTTGACTCCATGCCCAATGGACAAGAGCAAGGCATTGGTCTTAAAGTTAGCAAGAAGCTTTCCCCAAAGGATCACCGAAATGTTGATATTTGTTGCATTCATGCAAAATGGAAACTCAAAACTTTGTTTTAAATGAAAAGTGTTGATGAGATGGACCTAACTAGGGAAGGCATACAATTTTATTTTGTTTTCAGTTGTAGTAATTGATTAACAACATGCAATCTGAAGTTATGTGTGCTATTGCAAAATGCAACATCTCACATATGCTATCATTCCATGTTTATCTTCAACAAGGAAACACAAAATCCTTGAAGGACCAATGCATTGCCTTGATGAACATGTGATTCATAGGATATGTGGGATTTTACATCCCATAGCAATAAAGAGAGTTGTTGATTGTAAGTTGCGAAGTTCATTATTGATTTACAAGTATTTCAAATTTCATTATTTCTTTATGTTTAAAAGTTATTAATCATGTGAGTGAGTTGTTTATTTCATTATACAATCAATAGATATCATAAAATATGAATGTAGAATGAAGTATACAACTTAATTAAAAAAATTAATGTTATTTATTCATGAAGAAATTCAATGTTTCCCACATAAGCCGCAGGATGTAACTTATGATTTTTGAAGTAAAATATACATATACATGAAACTATAAGAAAAAGAAGGAAGAATAAACCCATCATTTCCCGATTGGATTTTTTTCCTCTTTTGATCTTCATCATCTTTAGTGCCATAGTTTCCTCATCTTCATCTTCATCTCTTATCGTCAACCACTTGAAGTCACCCAACAGATTATTGTTAGAGCTTTGGGTTTAATCTTTATACTTGTGGTTACAATTTTAGGCAGATGAATCTTTTAAGTAAGCACAAATAAGATACAAAATAAGAAGGTACATCGACCAATTTAAGAAAAGAATGGTTTCAGTGCTCGTAGATAAAATCCAAAAGTAAAGAAAAACATTTGAATGCATAATACTATGACCAATTTTCAACTTCCAAAAAAGCTATATAAAGTACAATTAAAATTTTCGATACATAATTGCAAGATAACCATTTTGGTTCAAAATGAAGTACTTTTATTAATGAAAAGAAAAGGAAAGTACAAAACAAGTGGAGTTAGTTTCATCTTTGCTAGAAGGCATAGTTGCATTTACAATAAAAACACTTCCACATAAATGTATGCAAGATACAATTACAAGTACAAATTTAGGTACAACATTCATCTTGAAGAATTGCTTTAAAAGAACATGATTGAGCCTTTTTAACTCGTAATATTTATGCAAATGCAAGAACATCAAATTAAAATTTCACCATACAAGGAATTTAGATTTTCCGATAGATAAGAACAAGTACAAAATGTCATAAGCTAAGAAGAGAGAAAATTCAAATCTCCAGCAATCAAAGGAAAAATTAAGAAAATTAGAGTCTATATTGTGTCCAAGAAAGCTCTAAATGTTTCCTTCAAAAATTTTGTTATAAGCCATGTGAGTCAAGACTTGAATAATGTACACGATTCTCATGAAATGGGTATATAGTCAAATATAGCCAACATTCCAAAGAAATCACAAAGAACATACATATTTTCGTATGTTTATAAAACAAGCGAACCTCCACTACTATTATAGAAGGGTGAATCCTAACGAGAAAAACAGCATGGCTACAAGAGTATGGAGCAATCAAATATGGATGGAGTTGTCTTTGAAATTAGCGTATAAACATAAATTCTATCGTTAGCAAATATTTACAAATAATTCAAGGAGTAGAAACAATGAGCTCATAGCAAAAATAATTTCAATTACAAGCTAGCTATGACCAGGGTTCACGTACAAATTTCCTTTTGCAACTAAGAAACAAATGTATTCATTTTGCAAAGTATGGGAATCATGGATCAATGAGCAGAATCAAGAGTTTGCAAGATCAAATTATATGTAAACAAAATATACATATCAAAGTGCTACTTTCAGAAGCATATCATTAGAAGGAAATCACTGAAAGATAAAAGGAGAGGCTTATTGCTTTTTAATTTTCTAACTTTTGCTTTTAGATATGCAGGTATGGTTTTGTCATGCATTAAAGACCAGTCAGGAGTGAGAAAGTAAATGTCAAATAAAACTAGATCATATATTCCCTACAATTGAGTATCATATTTCAGATTGTGATAAAGGAAAACAACCTTACAATAGAAACAACAATACAAGTCTTTTAGATTCCTCTTGTACAAGCTATAACATTTTCAGGAGCGCCATATTTTTGTACATCAGCACATGAATGAAGAAAAATACAAATTTATAATTACTTGTACAAAGTTTTGGAAACCATAAAATTCAAAAACTGAAGAAAATAGTACATTAAGCCGTCAATGAGATTGATGTTCATACCAAATGAAAGAGATAAGAGCTTTGTACAGTCTAGATAAATCATATTTTCATGCAAATGTACAACCTTAAAAATAGATGAGAAGGGAGCTCTTAATCAAGAAATTACAGTGATGAAAATAGGTACATATTTTTAGGAGGAAAGTCCTATAGATCTCATCAGGAGTCCAATACAAATTCAGTATCCATGGCAAAGTAATGAAATCATAATGAAGTTCATTTTATGTTCATGGTTATGTTAATTAAATCTCAGCATTCCTAGAAGCCCTCGAGTTATTCATTTACTTTTCAGGAAGTGGAAAGCATAAAACATGCCCAGGTGCCAAAAATCCGTTGTGGCGAGGGTATAGTGTGGAACTAGAGCACGATAGTGTTTAAAAGGACAATACATAGTGAATAAAACATAATGATCAATGAAACCATGGCGCTCAGATCTAAAAGATTCATGCTCTAAGAAAATAAAGCCACGACCAAAGTAAACACGAGAAAATACGAAGTCCCAAAGAAATGGAGACTGAAAATAAAAACAGATGCAGGAAAAATGACTCAAACCAATTAAATTCAAATATTTTTGAAAACATTTAACACAAAATCTGAAGTAACGATTCATTCATGAAGTTTGAGATGACAATAGTAATGAAAAATACAATACGATAGAGCATTAAGAATGCACCGTTTTCTATGTCGAAGGGAATAAGTGAGTCCAGTAATGGCGGCCATACAAATAGTAAGTAACGGCGGCTTAGTTTTGTAGCTTCAAGTAACTGAAAAGTAGAGCTAACGGTCAAAATCCTTACCAGTTTCAAGCTCTCAAGGAATTGAAATGAATGGCCAAATAACAAATTATAAATCCAATGCAAGAACCCCAACAACAAATTGAAACCAAGCCCACAAAAATAACCAGTGAATAAAGATTAGTAGTGGCCACATATATGTGAAGAGTAGAAACCAGAGCTCAACATAAACCCCATGGCGGTCGTGTGAAATGAAGACTGAGTGAACAAGTCAAAGTCAGGCCTGGTGAAAACCCCGAATTAAAACATAAATGCAAGGAAATCATTTCTCAAAATACAGAGATAGAGTTTTTTCAATCATGAAGACCCTCCTTCAAGTTTGCATAGCTTGAAAAACTTGAAAAATTCATTCATGGTGGTACAATAAATTTTTACAGAGCCTACCTAGCTCGAATTTGAGCTCAAAAAATGAAATGATCGATTTAGGGTTCTATAATCTTTTTCTTCACCTAACTCAACCACCATGTCACCTTGAGTTAAGATAAATGGTGTAATATGTAAACAACCGAATCAACGGTGCCAATGCAAAACCTAGCTTAACGGGTGAGTCATCTAACTCTACCACAGTTAAAATGGACATACATGGCGGTAAATGGAGGAACTCTAGCCAGGATTAGTTTTATCTGAATCAGAAGCCACCGAAAAACTTCATCAAGGGTCATAGCATCGTGTGAAAGGAGATTAATGTCCAAGTTTATCAATGTTCCCTTTGACTGAAATTTGTTAAATTTTTTTTCAAAAATCTGAATGATGACTATGGTCGGGTCTATTGCCCATTGAAAAATCAAATGAGACCATAATGGTGAGTGATGTAAAGTCAATAAATTTTTGTACCTTAGACTTTACAGAAAATACCTTAATCTTGCCAAAGTCCTCGTGAAGAGTCATGATAATGACGAGTTTAAATTAAAAGAAGGCATTATTTTGCATGTGCACATGTGGTCCCCAATAGGTGGAGATGGAGCTATTTTTCTAAGTATTTGAACAAAAGCATTATTTTTGCTTGCATAGGAGTATATTTTGCATGTGATCACAACAAGACAGAACAACAAGAAGACAAAATTATCCTTGCAAGTGGATGAAGTCACATCGAGCTACAAGACAGAAGTTTCATGCATATTGGATAAGAATTGCACTTAAAGCAAGGGCTACAATTAGCTAAAATATTCACCCAAATTATTTATTGTAATAGAAATAGAGCAGTCAATTGTACTTTAAGTAAAGTATAATTTTGAATTAAAGGTTATTTTTTTCTCATTCTAACAGCGTGATTATTTTATCCTTTTATCTATTCATGATAAAGGCTAAAATTAACATGCATGGGTGAGTACAGACTGCAATCTATTTTTAGAAGGGGTCGGTGAATTAATTTTGCTATATATTGTGTGCATTAGCAAGACACAAGAGATAAATTTTTGGATGAATGAGTGCTCAAGTAAATTTTTGTCAATTTTTTCCTTGAATAAGAAGTAGTTATTGCGTTTCCAATTATTTGCACTTTGGTATGTATCTTTGATTAGCTCTTTTGAATGTTAATTATGTGAATTAATTATCTTACCTTACTACAAATCTGTAATCTCTTCATAGTCTTAGTGTGCATGGTTAGCTTGTTGTGTTGTTGTGATTTATCCCTCAATACATAAGTGTTTTGCCTTAGGATTCTGTTGAAAACCATTGGTTCGTGCTTCGTAATTTGCTCTCAATTTATTGTGCATGTACTCACCAAATCCCGCAATTATTTTGGTGTATCACCTCATTTTAAATTTAGTTATAACCAACTTTTATCCCTTAAAACTCCAAAACTCCCCGGAAAAATAGAATTAGGATAAATCAATAAGGAACCGGCCTTGATACCGTATACTCACATCAACAATAGGTATACCCATAGACCTGAAGTGTTTCCATTATATCTACGGAAGTCATAGATAAAGCAAGCTTAGAACGCTTATTTTCATCTCTCAAAAAGGGTGCACTTTTGAGAGATAAGAGGTGTAATTTAGATAAACAAAATTGTTTAGCCAATTACTTCTAAAGAAGCTAAGGAAAATATCCTTCCTCTCATTCATGTGGAAAAAATTACATATTTTCCAAGAGAGTCTATTGAGGTTATTCTTCCTCTAGAGGAGGTTTCAAATGGGTGGAAAAGAGTTCACAACAAGAAAAAAATCTATTCTCACAATAATTGTTCCTTCTACCTAGTTGTCTTTTTCACTGTTGCACAATTGTTTCTATTGTGTTCTTTGTTTGGCTATGTTTTTATCTTTTCTATCGTGCCTTCTAGTACTTAAGTAGGGCCACAAGTCAAAAACCATTATCCTCAATAAATAAATTACTTTAATGTAGGGAAATTAAATTACGCAACTGAATTAAGTTTAATTTGGGAAAATACATTTAATCAAGTGAATTAATTTAATTTACAGAAAATTAAATAAAACAATAAGATGTCATTTCTACAACTTAATAGACTTAACTTATTAGAAAATATATTTTTTAAAAATAGAAGTAAAAGGAATTAAATAACTCTTCTCGTTAAAATATTAATGGACATTTTGAGCCCAACATACAGTTAGATTTTAATAATGAAAAATTTAACCTAAATACGAGAAATGGTAATAGATTTAATGTCTTCGTTAGGCTTAATTAATTACAGGACCCTTTTAAGGTAAACTATTTAAAGAATCATGCAAGCTTTTTAGTGGGTTGCATATTACGGTAAACTTTCAAGAAACAAATCCCCAAAATTGTTCCCTATTTTTAGGGTCCATTTTGGGCACTAGCAGAGCAGGCACTACAAGTCCATTTGAATGTGTTTGAAGTGTACTTTCTACTATTAAAAATTATTTCCCTTTTTAAATGGCCAAATGAAGAAGCATAGAAGTAGTAAACAAAATTATATTGCAAGTGTAAAATGTCTCCAAAACAAATATCAAACAAATTATTCTTAATGAAGAGTATTTTACAAGGGCATCATATTTCATATGGTGCATTGACTGATACATACTTATGTACATGTGAGTAACTACTAGTTACACTAGAGTCAAGCAATCATGTCATATTGGTTATCTTTGCTTTATTCGGTTCTTTCATGTCTTACGTGCCAATAGATCCATTAGGTGTCAAAGTTATGTGTTCACTATTACTCTATCATTTGCCATTACCATATTAACAATTAATTTCTCTGAATTATTTGATATGTGTAATATATCAATAAACATGATACAACATTTACTGCTTGTTCTTCGATCATTAGATGTTATCTGCATTGTTTATAATGTATCATGCTTATTTTATATGCTACATATGGTTAATACCTTGGATACTTCGGTTTACATACTCTCTTTACAACGAATAATTTATGATGAACAATCATTTCTCCACTTGAATGGAAAGGAAAACCAATGAAATAGTGTGGAACAACCAAGATTAAGTTTAACCAGAAATCAAATTTGTGAATACAAATGAAAATGAAACCCTGAGAAAGCAACTTTTACAAAATATAACAATTGAAATAAGTTATTATCCTCTTTAAGCCAAAGAATCTATATTATGCTCGCCACACGTTCAACAGCTTCATAGAGTTCTCCACCTGATTTCTTGTTGTTAACTTCTATCATTAATTCGGAAAAGGTATAAGGTTTGTAACGTCGGGGATTATCTTTGTCCACAAGCTCTTCAGGGGCGTAAATATACGCGTCCAGTGGGAAGTTAAAAAATAGGGGAAGAGATAAACGAGTCTGCCACCCTCTGAAAAGAACGCGGTGATATGCGCTGCGGTACTTGCCATTGCTCCACACCTGCAATCAAACAACCATTAATAAATACCCAAACGAAACAAATACATTACGAAAACAGAATTAATTTCACACCTTCATGGAATCCCCCACGTTGACAATGAATGAATCTGGAGTGGGCTTCACGTTCAGCCACTGTCCTTGTTTGGAGCGAACCTCAAGCCCTTCCTTGTCATCATTGTAAACGATGGTAACAACACCAGGATCTGCGTGAGTAACCAGAGCCTCATCCCCACACATTTGTCAAGAAATTTGAAGTTACTTATAAACAAATCCGCTGTGCACTTTCCAAAATTAGACTGATAGAATACCCTCGGATCCAAACCCAGGGCTCCAATAATAAATTTAGTGATCGTAGTCGCCAGATCTGATATTAATATACCGTATGCGCCAATCACTTCGCTGTAAAACAATGAGGATACAAATCCACTGGTAACAAATACCATTAAAGAAAACAAGAAGTATAAAAATAAATCAACATACCCGAAGTTTTAGTTTCCCCAGTGAGACACAGAAGAAAGAAAAAAACTATGAAATGAGTAACAATCATACCAAAAGTATGGGTTTCCGTCTTCGGGCCATATCTTTCGAGTAATTTCCTGAGTCATATCTGGATTGGGCATGGCGAGGAAGCTTATATACTCGGCGCAAGGGTTATATTTGAGGGTATTATAGGTTGGGACTTTTCTTTATACTCCAATGGCCTGGATAGTAAATCTCGGCTCACAGACAAAACTTTCTGCAGAAGATCGGATGGAAATCCGTGGTTCACCACGCGGAAAAACCCCCATTCTTCGCATGCTTCTCTGAGTTTCACTACGTCGGGATGATGAAAATAAGCTCCGTCAAATTCCTTCGGGAACTGTGAAAGGTCAATCACGGCGAGATCAATTTCTGCCATAGCTCGGCTTCACAGGGAAACTTGGAAATGAACAGATTCACCACTTCAAGAACTTTGGTTTCAATAAATAGATAAACCAAAATAATGTCACGTGCTTGAGCAAAATTTCTCGCACTTGTAATCAATGTCATTCCAATTCCAATGTGACTCTTTTCGAAATAGCACGTTTTATTGCACTCCACTATTCTCATTTTCTGACGTACACGGCTCGCCGCCCAATGCACATCAACTCAAACACCAGCCTGTAAAATTAAATTTTGGTGGAAAGCAACCCAACAATGCCAAGAGATAGAAAATTTATATAGGAGAAATGAGGCAGTTAACCTGAATCAAAATGTGAGAGGTTGTTACTGTCACTTAACAATCATTAATTTTTTTTAAAAAATACTCTTTAGTAGATAATGATTTTTATAATATGTAGATTTTCTTTCAAAAATTTAAATTATGTGGAGAATATATTTTTAAGGGATTTAAAATAAGTACTTTTGAATACAAAGGAATTTAAGGCAACCCATTAATTGAGAATAAAATCACTTTTTATGGGTTGTGTATGTGTCACAATTTCATTGGTTAATTTATTGATGTAACTTGATGTGACTTACTTTATTGGCATTTTTTATTTCATTTTAACTTTAATTCAAACAACTAATGGTACTTTATTTCACATATCTACTCACGGTCATTAGCTCATGCATGGTCATTGGCTCGCCAACCACCACAACCAGAGCTTGTTTTTAATAAAAATTTGTTGTAAAGTCTGTGAAAATGCATATAAATATAAACTATTTTTAAATGTAAATCTCTAACTTCAATCTAAATTTCATGTGTAGGAAAGATCATTCTTCAAATGCCATGGACCCAAAGTTTATTTTATTAGAGGGATTTTTAAGAGAAGTTATTACCTCTTCATTTTCTTCATGTCCATCAAACATATCAAGTGTGTTTTTCAACTATTTCGATAAATGGTATTTGTATTCACAAATTGTGAATCATTATCCATAAAAAGAGATAGAGAGTGGTGGATGTTTCCAAGACAATGCACATTTTGGAACTTAATACAACAAGCATGGGAAGAACAACCAAATTATCGAGACATTTTATATCATCGTCACTATAGAATGTCTTTTCCACTTTTTCAAATCCTTTTGTCAAAGATAGAACCACATATGCCAAGTGCAAACACAACTCATTTTGTTAGAGAACCAATAGATCCTAAAAAAGCTCTTTGTGTAGTTTTGCATCGCCTTGCCCAAGGAACTCCTACACATATAATAGCTGAATTGTATTGCATAGGAGAATCTACAGTGAGAAAATACACCATGGTAATTGTAAATATTATCCTTCAACATCTGCAAAATGAGTATATAAGCATTCCATCTAGCACTAGGTTACAAAAAATATTGAGTGAGTTTCACACTTTAACTCTACTTCCGATGATATGTGGTGCAATAGATGGCACACATATTAAGTTATCATATAGACCTGAACAACATTATACTCCTATGAACTACGTAAACCGACATCATTTCCATAGTGTTTTGTTGCAAGGAATATGTGATGCTCAAAAAGTATTTTGGGATGTATGTGTTAATGCTCCTGGTGGCGCTCATGATGTTGAACATTGGAATTGCTCTGCAATAAAAAGAAGATTACAAGTTAGAGAAGTATTGGCATCCCCTACATTTCAAATTGGAGAAAGCATAATCTTTCCCCAAATAATTGGAGATTCTGCTTATCCTATTTCTCCCTACTTATTGAAGCCATATAAAAACAATCTATCTCCAATGCATACTCTTTTTGATAAATATTTATCTAGAGGGCGTGTGAAGATTGAGAATGCATTTGGTATTCTAAAAGGGAGATGGAGGTTTCTTCAAGATGTAGGTGTAGAGATGGATAAAGCTCCCCAAATCATAGTGGCATGTTGTGTGCTACATAATTTTTTACAAATGAACAATGCAGATGAACCAGAAATCCAAGTAAATTCATATCACAATTCAGAACTCAATTGCATACTCAAGCAATGGAAAGAGAACAAGGAAAGGCACAAAGAGACATTATATTTGGCGAATGGCAAAGACAATATCATATTAGTTTGGAGCAATGATGTACTATTTGTAAAATAATATATAATATCTATTGAAGTTGTGGACCAATGATCTATGCATGAATAAGATAAAGTGTTTTACCTCTATAAATTAACTTTTCCATTAGAACATATACATCCAATCTCTTTTGCAAATTTTCACACTCGAGTTGCATTCTTCCTTCTTCGATTTCTTTCATTGTTTGAGTGAAATGATGCAATCCTTTCTCCATTATTTCTCCCAAATCTTCAAAGGATGTCCTTTTTCTTTTTATACGTTTTCCCTCCACCCCCAATTTGTTCAATGAAGTTTCTTGATTTGCACCCTCTTCTTCAATATTAATGAATGAGCTCCTTCATTTGATTTTCCTTTCATATCTTTATCTGATGAAGTTGCGCTTACATTAACCCATTCTTTTCCATTGTATCCATTCGGAAGACCAATCACCTTCGGTGTTTTTCCTATGATACGGTTCATGTCTTCATAAAACATCCATGTGGAAGGTGGTGCCCCTGTGGTGTTTTCCAATTGTTTCTCTCTTTTGAAGGTCTTCCTCAACCTGTTCCACTTATATTTGCATTGAATCCCTGTCAATGATGTTCCACACCTAACATTTTGCAAGGTTTCCATGGTTTATACATTCATACATCTCTTCAAACTTTAATATTAATTCTTTCAGAGCATGTTTAGAAAAAAACTCCTCTTTGGATTCGTTTTTTATCTCCACATTAGTACTCTCATTCTCAAATGTTTGAGTTAAGGGTGTGATTTCCTTAACTTTGAAAACCTGTTTTGCAAAACTATCAACTCCGTGATTAACATGAAGAACAAATTCTGGACCATTGTTTAATTCTTCAACATCAATTGGATTATTTAAATATATTTATAAATTTGGTTGTCTATATATCCATGCCCAAATTCAATATTGATACCTTGCAATTATTTATCAATATGTAAAATTTGTCAAACTCATGTATGCATTAATTGTAATATTTTTTTATAGTACAGAAAAATAAGTTCATAATATTTATTTTGAGCAACATTATACATGACTGAAATATTAACAATATTAATAAAATACTACAGTGCATACCTTAAAATTCCTTTTCTCCGTTCTCTGTTTTACCTCTTAGCTCCTGCAATAACAATGTAATTTTCCATTGCAATCTGCATATGATGAAAAAAATGAAATTTCAATTAAAAATTCCCTTGCATCCGCGAAGTAAATGTTTGTAGGTGGCTATGAATATTTTGTAGGAGATATTCTAAAACATTGTATTTTAGTTAACATCTTGCATTGAATATTGTAAAAATAGTATTTGCAATCACCAAGGAATGGAAGCACTATTTCTCAATTTAACCCTGCTTTAGTGCCCTTTACACACGCATGTGCCCAATATTTGCACAATGCAAACGCGTGTGAACTAAATTTCTCACGCTTTTAAACCACGTCATCTCGATTCGGCCCATGTGACTCATTTGAAAATGGTATGTTTTATTTTTTATCCAATACTTAATTTGAGTCATAACTCAACATCAAAGGGGGATTTCAGGATGGCTTAGAAACGAATAGTTTTCTCAGATTAACCAATAATAAATAGAATAACCATTGCATTGCATAAGTAGTAATATTTCACTCAACCAAAAATGGAACGCTTTATGTGTTGCACCATGTGATACACCCACGTCGAAATTTTTCACATCACTTAAAATAGGGAACCATCCAAGAGTTAAAAGTAGATGCCCATTTAGACATTTTATTGATTTCTAACCATAAAAACAAGCAAAAAAATTACTAAAACGCATCAAAGAATGGGAATTTTTTTCCTCAAATTATCATATTGACGTTTACTCTATAAAATTAACCTTTTCAATTTTTTATACATATTTGATTTTTTATGGAGAAGTGACCTTACGGTTTCGTATGATTGTCGATTGAAGTTGAACTATTAAGTTGTGCTTATTCTGAAGGAGCATGTCTATGTCGGAAAGGTCTTTTTTTGGAAGGGATGTTGTAATATACATATATCAAACAAGATTATTATTAGTGATATAAATATTAGAATGTAGTGTCTAAGCAATTACTATAGAAACCTTGACATGTTAGTTCGGGAATTCGAAAGGTTTCACTTGGAGAGCATATTCATGCATTTGGATTTTAATGTCATGAGGTTGTTGAAACATATGCCCACCGGATGGGAATAGGGTTGGAAAGGCTATATAAAATAAGTCCTTTATATAATATTCTTGAATGGGGTTAGAACTTAGTTGGGGCCAATCATCTAAGGATGGGGGCTATGAGCTTTTTTTTGCAATTATCACTTGATCTCTTCAAGATCTACGTGGGCGGAGAGAAAAAAATGGAATAAACAAGGCTGAATTGAATGTGGTGATCCATATCATTGTTTGTTTAACTCCATATTTGGTACACGACGGTTATAACAAGGTAGGTGATTTCTTAGATATGAAAGCTAGCGTAGCGAGATATCTTCAACAATAGTGGGCAATATTTTAAGGGCGTCTTCATCTATGATGACATCCTTGTAGTATGGTTTGTTATGTATTTTTTTGTGAGTCTGAAGACTGACATGCACCATACTTATAAAGCATTCATCCGGTTCTCCTTATGTTCCTAGTCTCTTAAGTATTAGGATATCTATCTTATGGGTGGAGGGGAAAGTAATGTAATATGTATGAAATGTCTTGGGGAAACTTATGGTATTCCCCCTATACATGTATTGTCCCCCATGAACGTGGGTAACTGTAGAAATGGTTTAACTCTTACAACAAGAATTTATTAAAACTATGTTAAAATGACTAGTTCTTTAGGCTGGGACCCTTGATCCATGTTGTTCCGGAAAGATAATCATGGCATTTTTTCTCATTAAAACATCTACATCACATAGGGCCATTTTTGTATAGTATTTATTTACATTCATGTGTATGATTCAATACAGACCAAGCATGTATGTTTACAAAATAAGGAATCCAGACCCATTATAGGATCTCTTACGAATTTTCCTTTAATAAATAGGCACACTATTATTTTGTAGGTGGTCTTCTTGTACCAACGAAAAACATGGGATTCTTTCTGTTACGATGAGATACATTTAGTCTTTCTTTCATTTCAGCGTAGATGTGCTGCCATTTTCATTTAGTGCATATTTTGTTTGAATGTAGGCAAAAAATAATGATCATGTAGTTCACATGTATACGTGTCATTAAACCTAGATAGTTAAGTATATCTTAAATACATTTTTTTATTTAAAATATGAAATAAGTATTATAAGGAACATGACCAAAGCATATGGAATGTATTAGATGAACCAGATTATGTAGGCATAAGTATGTTGTTAACATCTAATGCATGAAAATGTGTGAGATATCTAAACACAAGAATAATTACATTTACATGCTACACATAATAAGAGACTCTTCTTGGCCTCTGAGGGCTCTTTTCTTTCTTCTAGAAAATAGCTTAAGGATCGGCATAATTTTTTTTTCATATTACAATCAAGTGTAAGGATTATAATTCATGTACATGAATTCAATGTTAATCTTGAAAAAGTTGTAGGATTACTAACTAACATGGAATTTTTGGTGTGTTATTCTTCCATGTTTTTTATATTGGAATAATCTTATAATATTTTAATTCCATGTTTTCTTTATTGCAAAAATCATATTGAGATTCAATTCTCTTTTTTCCTAATGTAAATTTAGGAAATTTAGAATCTTGAGCATCTAGAAATTTTCAATCGTCGTTGTAGATTTTCCTTATAATGATTGATTTTCAAAAATGAGTAGCAATGGGGTATCTTAGGGTCTAATCTATTCTCAAAACCTCCATGCCAGACTATATTTTTGACCTACTTTGTGTTATGTTCCAATTTTCTTCTTCAAGTTTTGGTCTTCCCAATTCAATCTCTTTGTTATGACATTTTTACTTGCATGTGATTTTGGAATTGAACCCTATCGATTGAACAAAAACACATTCGTTTGGGATCAATTGTTGTCAAATAAGTAAATAATACTTTAAGATTCCATAACTTGAACCCAAAATTATTTTTTATATGACTCTCAACCCTTCTCTTTCGGTGAATACAAATATAGATAGGTACCCTCTAAATCTCTCTCGGAAGAATAAATAACATTTATCAAAATCACTATACATTTTTACTTAACATGTTATTTTTCCCGTAAAAAGACATGTCATAGGAAAATTCCTTGCTCTATATGTTATCATAAAACCGATATATTACATTGTTTCCGATTTTTATGGTTGGTTGATCCATGTAGGTATTCGGTTTGGTAACCCCCGTGGCCGGCAAAACCATCCAACTACCTACTTCCCTCTTTTATTTATACACCAATTTACATTTTGTTTTTGGGGTTTTGCTTTCTCTTCTCTTATTCTTTCTTTTGTTCTTGGGAACTTGTTTTGAGTCTTCCCAGCTTGCACTTTGTATATTGTTTGGATTGCGGTCCCATTGATCTACTTCTATGGTCATTTGTTGGACATCAATATATTTATCTTATCTTATCTTATCTACATTTTTGTCTTCTATGAGTGGTTTCGAATGATTAGCATCCTTGGGTTGATGATCTCCTTTCACGGCCACGATCAAATCCTCAACTCTTCTTATTATCAGTGCCCACAATTTATCGAGTATAATAATAGAGAGACTAATTTCACAGAGGGCATTGTTGGAATCAATTTGTGACAAATTTACTTGTATCATACAAAAAACAACATGAGGATTTGTTTCTAAAAAGTGGGAGGGTAGGATTTAGTCCACGGTAGTCTAAGGGCATCTAAGTAACTATCATTTTTATAAAAACATTATCGGTAACTCATCTCATAATTGGAAATGTTACAGAGTGGCGAAAAATAAGAAAAAAGGAAGAGAATGAAAGCATCAAGGAGAGGATCAAAATCCGAGACAAAACTATGTCATAAGTATTTCTAAGCATCACATCCATCAATTGTTTGACGTGGAAGAAATTGTTGCTTTGTAGTGCCCACTCCTCTTCAACACTATTTCATTTTGATGTTGATATTGTTAGACTGATACTTAGAAATTTGAGTATTATATTTTGATCAGTAGATGATGGACTATGCAGATATTTAGACTATTGACATTATGTGGTTTACATTTTTATTATGATGCACTAGATGGTGATGATAGACAATTATATATGTTGAGTTGCGATATTATGATTTTTATACTAACATGTCATAATTTGGATGCATAGCATATGTTGGATGTTTTGAATAGAATTATGATTTTTATGAATGCCAAAATCAAATTAATTGTATGATGTTAGATGATATAATTGTTAATGTCGAATGATGATTATTGATTTTATATGTATATTGTCTCGATGTTGTTAATACGGCCAAAAGGCTAGAGAGGTATTTTGTTTGTGTTGCAGGACATTTTATCACATACATCAAAGGGGGATAGGGGACCAACCACGGAAGGATGTCGAGTGTTGAGAAACACAGCAAAAATTTGACAAATTATGTAATGTTATAGTGTGGTGCTTTTACATGCCTTATTAGGAGGTTTCCCATGGGGGGTGACTTCACATCTCAACTTAAATGGGGTGATATGTTTTCCCTTTTTATTTTAATTTTTGCATGTGCTTTATTTTTGTTTTCTGTATTTAATTATTGGAATTTTTGTCATTGGATTAACAAGTAATAATGTGTCTTAGTTATGTTAATCATTCTTATTTGGTTAACTTGAATAGAGATGTGAGGAATAGATAATTTTGAGGTTAGGTGTCCTTGTTGTAAGTGATATTTGTGATGGTTTGTGTGTGATTTACTCCACCCCAACTTCAAAATTCGTGTTTTCACTGGGGAGGCCTTTCAGGAGGCTTGTGGGACAAGTTAATCTTGTCTCATGCCTCTTAAACTACCCAACAACCCTACCTATGGGTTGGGGAGTATATTTTTGACTTATTTATACTTTTTGGAGTGTAAGAGGGTGAAAATAATTACACTTTAGTGCCCACTCCTCTTCGACACTGTTCTATCTTGATATTGATACTATTGGACTGATGTTTAGACATTTGATTATGATACATTGATCAGTAGATGATAGATTATACTGATATGTGGATTATTGACACTATGATGTTATGTTTTATTATGATGCACTAGATAGTGATGTTAGATAGTTGATATATGTTGATTTTCATGATATGGATTTCCTACTGACACATCATGTTTTGGGATGTTTTGAGTAGAATTGTAATCTCATGGATGTTATGTTTAGAGTTTGACATATTGATGGAAAATAGAATTGTTAAATGTTGAATGATGAACATTGATTTTATATGCATATGTTCTTGATGTTGTTAATATGGCCAAAAGGCTAGAGAGGTATTTGTTGTGTGCAAGAATTTTATCACAAACATCGAAGGGGATAGGGGACCAACCATGGAAGGATGTTGGGCGTTGAGCAAACATAGGCCAAATTTGACAACTTGTGTAATGTTGTTTTGTGTGTGTTTTGCATGTCTTGTTTGGAAGTCTCCCATGGGGGTGATTTCACATATGTGGCCATGGGGTGAATTGTGTCCCTTTCTTTAATTTTTGTATGTGTTTATTTATGTTTTGTGTATTTAAATTTAGAAAATTTTCACTTTATTAGCATGTGTAAATGTGTGTTTATTAGACTTAACCCTTCTTGTTTTGTTTAACCAAAGTAGAGATGTGATTAATAGTGATGTTGAGATCTTGTAGTCTTTATGTAAGTAGAATTTATGTTGATTTGGGAGTGTTTTACTCCACCCTAAATTTAAAATTTGTATTTTGATTTTGGGGGCACTTCTGGAGACTTGTGGGACAAGCAAGACTTGTCCCATGCCTCTTAATTTGACCGAACAACCTTACCTATGGGTTGGGAAATTTAATGTTGACTTCTTTGTCCATTTTTTACTGTAAGAGAAGGAAAATCATTGCACTTTATTTCTTCCCCAATTTTTATGTCCCTTGAAAGCATGGTGTACAAGTTTGAGTCATATGGGTTGTCATAGTCCTTGCTTGTGCATTGATGTTTCTTGGTCTTGGTGTGTTTGACTTGAGTGTGGGGATGGGGGATGATGAAGTAGCATCCTACATGGATCCACCTCATCATCCTCACTTCCCATTTCTATTTATTTGTGATTTTTGTTGGAATGGGAGTGACTTCCTCATTTTGCTTCTTGTGCACTTTTGGATTTTGGGAGATTTTGGAGTGCTTGTAAATTGCTTGGCTTGGATTCAAAGATGCTTGTAATGAAATTACTTGTATAATTTAGATTAAGAGAAACAATAGAACACCAAATAACACAATATTTCAGAATAATGATCTCAATATACAATTAGAATAGATTCGCCACTTCGAGGGGGAAACCTCCAAACCATATAATAAGACTCAAATGCTCAAATGATGATGAAATACTACCTACAATCCCCTATATATACTATTCATATGATATGGCCATCACCAAGGTGGACCTATTAAGCATGAGAAATCATAAATGATATGGTAAGCGACAATTTGGCTACTCATATCCTAACACAAGCAATAGGTTAACAACGTAACATGTCCTTCCCCTTAAAACCAGCATTGTCCTCAACGTTGAATAATCCTGGATGTTGCTACAAAAAACCTTCATCCTCCCAGGTGGCATCTTCTATGCTCATATTCTTCCACTTGATCATATATTCCTTAATGTCTCTGGTTCTCAGCCTCTTAGTACGTGTTTGCAGAATCTTCTCTGGCTCCAAAATGATTCTTCCTTCCTCGTCAAGTTCTGGTAAATCTATATAGACTTCAAATTTCTCTCCAATAACCTTATTTAGGCATGAAACATGGAATACTAGGTGTATGTGTAAAGATGGAGGCAACTCTAGTTTATAAGCAACACTACCAATTTTCTGTAGAACCTGATAAGGGCCATAATATTTAGGAGCAAGTTTTTTTCCTTTTTCTGTTGCTTTAGGGACATTTGTTTGTAAGGCTGGAGATGTACAAAAACTCAATTACCAATTTCAAAATGTATTTCACTACGGTGTTGATCTACTTGTTGTTTCATCTTGTTTTGTGCTAATGCTAAATTCTCCTTCAAACTAGCCAAAACTTGTTGTTGATGTTGAATGTGTTCCTCAACATCTTTGACCTTAGTTTGCACCCTCAAGGAGGAAGTGATAGAAGGTGGATGGTAACCATATAATGCTAAAAATGGGGTCATTTGAGAAGAAGTATCAAAAGATGTGTTATACCACCATTATACCATTGGTAGCCAATTAATCCACCTTTCCTTCTTATCTAATACAAAACAACGTAGATACCCATCTAAGAATTTGTTGAACACTTCTATTTTCCCATCGGTTTGAGGATGATAAGCTAGCCGAGTACCCAAACATGAAAATAATTCTCGTCCAAAAAATTCCTTGTGAAAATAGGATCACGATCACTTACAATTATCTTTGGGGTTCCATGTAGCCTTTAAACTATCTCCAAAAATAGCATGTGATTGTACTAGTTGTAAATGGATGTGATAGGGCAAAAAAATGGGCATATTTTGTGAGCCTATCCACAATCACGAAAACAAGGCAATACAATCCGTGATGAAATCCATGGAGACCTCCTCCCATCTCTCGGCTAGAAATTAGTAAGGGTTGCATGCAGACACACAGTGTCTTAATTATTTCCCCTTTGTTCTGTGTCACACTAAACACTCGATACAAACTTTTGTACATCCCCCTTGAGTCCTTCCTACAAGAATTATCTTTTTATTCTATGGTATGTCTTCAAAAACCTAGAGTGTCCTCCAATAGGTGAGGCATGTAGCTCTGTAAGAATCTTATGCTTCAACTCAGAATCTTTACTCAAGTATAACCTATCCTTGTACCATAGGGAATTACCTTTCCACTCAAATTTTTAGATTTCATAGATCCTTGCTTGATATTTTGTATTAGAGATTGTGTATCCTTATCTTGATTCCATTCCAATCTTGCTTCATCCACCCAATCGGCCATCAACATGGACATTCCACATAGTAAGGCATCTATGGATGTATCCCTTCTGGACAACACATCAACTACTACATTTTATTTACCCTTTTTGTATATGATTTCAAAATCATAACCCAACATTTTTGTTACCCACTTTTGTTGTTCCTCAGATGATAACCTTTGCTCCAAAAAGTATTTGAGACTATCATGATCAGTTTTTACCTTGAAGTGTCTACCCATGAGATAGGGCCTCCATTGCTTGACCGCATGAAGAATAGCCATCATTTCTTTCTCATAGACATGTTTGAGTAGATCTTTTCCTTTGAATTGGCGACTCTAAAATGTAATTGGTCTTCCACCCCGCATTAGAACCGCTCCCAATCCCGATCTCAAGTGTCACATTCAACAATGAAGGTTTTGAGAAGTTAGGAGTAGCAAACTAGGGTGCTTTGCACATGGCTTCCTTCAAATTACTGCTCAAGGATTTAGTGGCTACGTCTATCCAATGGAAGGCATCCTTCTTTATCAATACAAAGTGAGTGGGGTTGTTATTATACCATATCCCCAAACAAATCTTCTGTAGTACCACCTGTTAGTCCTAGGAACCCATGAAGATTTTTGAGATTTTGGGCTTTGGCCATTCCACCATAGCTTTGATCTTCGAGGATCAACTTTGATGCCTTCATCGGATACAATATTACCCAAGTACTCTACCTCTTGTACACAAAAATAACATTTGGATGGCCTTGCATACGAGTATGTTTCATAAAACTTCCAACACTTTATTTACATGTTGTAAGTGTTCTTCCCATGTCTTACTATGAATAAATATGTCATCAAAGAAAACTAAAACAAATTTCCTTAAAAACGGCCTAAAAATAGTGTTCATCAAGATTTGAAAGGTTGAGGTGCATTTATAAGACCAAAAGGCATTACCAAAAAATCATAATGACCCTCATGAGTCCCGAAAGCTGTTTTATGAACATATTCCTCTTTTATCCTAATTTGATGGTACTCCAAACGAAGATCTAGTTTTGTGAAATAAAAAGCACCATGCAATTCATCAAGTAAATCATCAATTATTGGAATAGGAAACTTATCTTTGATGGTGTAATTGTTGAGTTCTCGATAATCTGGACACATCCTCCATGTTTCATCCTTCTTATGTACCATGACCACTGGTGAAGAATATGCACTCTGGCTATGCCTGATGATACCTGCCTTCAACATTTCCTGCACCATTTTCTCGATCTCACTTTTCTGGGAATATGGGTATCTCAGATGGTCTGATGTTAGGTGTTTGGCTCCTCGGAATCAACTGCTGAATGGAATGATTATGATCTCTAACTAGTGGTATTCCCTTTGGAATTGCATCAAAAACAAATGAGTGAGCATCCACAATCTTCTGAAGATTGGGTGGCATTGAAGACTCTGTATTTTATACTTCTATGGAAAATAGCTTTGTTATAAAGCCATCCACTCCTTTTCTCGAGAACCTTCGCATCGATGAGAGATAATAATGTGGAGACTTAGCTACCATCCCATTCAATTTTATTGTCCTTCCATCTTAATGAAATTGCATGAACAATTATTGGAAATTCACTTCTATAGTACCTAAGGTTGTGAGCCATTGGACACCCAAAACAATATCTCGTCCCTCCCATAGAAATAACAAACATAGGTGAGTCTAACATGTAGTCTCCCATGGAAATCTTGATACTATGGCACTTTCTTGTGCACTTCACTTTGTCCCACAATCCGCAATCATAACTTGCATTTCTAGAGTGCAGTGTAAATAAAACAATTGATGCGGGCGGCGAACTTACTATCTATGAAGTTATGAGTAATCCTCGAGTCAATCAACACTGTCACCTTCTATTTTTGAGATAGCCAATAACCTTGAGTGTTTGAGCAATACTAATACCATACAATGCATGGCAAGAAATTATAGGTTGGTGATCCTCTACTTCATCTTCTCTTTGGTTCCTCAATCTCTCCTATAATTTTAGCTTCCTCATCATCCTCATTACCTCCGTCAATATAGAACAACTTCTTCTCAGCACATTTATGTCCCAGTCCATATTTTCTATCACAGTTAAAACATAATCCTTTTTCTCTCTTTTCTTCCATTTGTTGAGGAGTCAGTCTAATTGGCCTAGCAAATGAAGGGGAAGAGATACTACGGTCTTTGGTGTTAATGAAAGGTGGCCTCCTACTACAAAGAACTTTTTCCTCTACATGACGTGCCATGATAATAGAATCAGAAAGCTTGAGTGGATTAAACATACATACCTCATGCTTGATGTGGTCCTTAAGACCCCCAAGAAATAGGTCATTTAGATTCTCTTCTGGAATATTCTCCACCCTTAAGGATAGGTTTTGGAATTGATGCACATAATCTTTGACTAATCCTATTTGTCGTAACTTTGCTAATTGACTAAAGTAGTTCTTTGAAACACTGGAACTATAGTGCAATTGTAACTCCTCGGTAAAAACTATCCAAGTGACACCTAGACCATTCTTCTGCCTCTGAGCACATAACCATCGATACCAAACAAATTGGTCGGGTTCAAGATATAGGGATGCCAATGTCACCTTTTTCCCTGATGGTGTTTGATGTAACTCAAAGAATTTTTCCATTTGATTTATCCAATCCAGGGGATCCTTACCATCAAATTTGCACATATCCACTTTTAGCATCATGTTTTGTGGTTGCGAATAAGTTGGATTCTGATTAGACTGGAAAAGTGATCCAATATGGTTAGTTTTTCCATGATTTTGAATTGAAGGTCCTCCTTGGCTGATATGGGATGGATTTGGGCCATACTTGGTTACCCTTTGCATGTTGCATGATATCATCCAACCGATGATTGATTTGGGCTATGTCTCCTTTAGAGGCCATCTCGTTTGTACATTTTGCAACTCATACTCAAGTTGGCTTACCTTATGATCAACTGAGGTATACCCTAGTGCTTGAGGAATCTGCATTTATCCCTTCTTACTCCATCTCTTCAATCACTACCGCATCTTTATCTCGGGGTTTCACCCGGAGTAACCAGATTCTATTTTGCTCTTGTTGAAGGGCCCGCCATGATGTCAAACATTAGGGTTTAGGGTTTCAATACAATTTTAGCCAAACAAGAAAAAACACAGAGAAGATACTAATGCTATGTTTTTAGAGATTTCGAAAATGTAAAGAACTTGAAAATTTTCCACAATTTGCTGCTTTAGGGAGCGATTTTATGAAAAACCGTAAATTTGTAATAACTTTTGAAAAATAAATCAAAAATTCTGAAATTTTCAGGGAACCTTATCTAAACTGTTTTGCAACTCTGAGAAAACTATCTCTGACCAATTAGCTTTGGTTCATAATATGTGGCGAGAAAAAAAAAAAATACGGTTTTTTCCTAATTTTGGCCCAGATCGCAACTCGATACCACTTGTAATGAAATTAATTTCATAATTCAGATTAAGATCAACAATAGAACACCAAATAACACAATATTTCAGAATAATGATCTCAATATGCAATTATAATAGCTTCGCCACTTCGAGGGGGCAACCTCCAAACCATATAATAAGACTCAAATGTTCAAATGATGATAAAATACTACCTATAATCCCCTATATATACTATTCATATGCTATGACCATCACCAAGGCTGACCTATTAAGCATGAGAAAGTATAAATGATATAATAAAATGATATGGTAAGCCACAAGTCGGCTACTCATATCCTAACACAAGTAATAGGTTAAGGGCGTAACACTTTTGGATTTTGCTTCATTTTGCTTCTTGTGCACTTTTGGATTTTGGGAGATTTTGGAGTGCTTGTCAATTGCTTGGCTTGGATTCAAAGAGGCTTGTGAAGTTTTTTATTTGATCTTCATGGAGAGGTAGGCTCTCCACCCTTTTATTATTATGCTATTTTTTTGTTGTAAGCAATGTTGTGCATGTTAAAAGTATTTTTGTCTTGTGATGGTGTTTGTGTGGGTTGGTTGAGTAGTTGGCCTTTTTTGGGTGTGTGATGAGGGATTATGGGACCATTAGGGAGGGGAAATGGATTTTATGTGAGCCATACAAATTGGTGGGAGTGTGAATGGGAGTCTTACCTATGGGGAGAGAAAAGGGATTCATGGATTTGTTGCTTGTTGCAAGGGAGAGATAAGGATTTGTGTGATTATTTTGTGCACTTGGAGGCTTAGGGTAAGACTCCCACTTCACTTAGGAGGCATAAGGAGGTGGTCTCCCATAAAAATTTCTCCATTTGGTTTTATCCTCAAACCTTTTTTTTGTTGTGAAAGTGTAATCTTGTGGATTATGTTGTCATGTTTGAGTTGAATGTCGTGTATGTGTTTTTTGTGAAGCCACGTTGTCCAAGTCATCATTGTTGTTCAATGTTCCTCATGGTTCTTCGGTTGGGGCTCGGGGGCCACTAAGGGAATGGATTATTTCCTTACTGGATTTAAGGTTGGGCGGAGAGCATTTCCTACTCCCCCTATAACACCCGCCAAAACAACCCACTTGAGACCTAAGAAAAACATAGGATTAGTTAGGAAAATTATGGAATAATTTTTTTTACTAAAAGAATCTACAACCGGGTTACAAGACAATAGTTGTAACTAACAGGTTCTAGAACAATTCTAATCCACTAGAATAAAATTTTCTTTTATTAACAATTATTAGAGGTCATAAGGTCCAAAATATAGGGTTAGAAGGTTCAATTAGGTTCAGAGGGTAATTCCTCACCATACCCACTCTCTAATAGGCTTAAATATTTAACTTGATTTTTCTCAAACTTAATGCATTAAAAATTTCCCTAAATCATTCCCATTGGATAGGAAATTTCCTCACCTTTCCATTGATATAAAGAAGTCCTCCTAACTCCTCATATTTCTCAAGTTATGGGCCGGCGAATGGGCCCTCGGGTGAAAATTTTCCCCAAGAGCGGGCATGCGGGCCCATGGGAGAAAATTTGCCTCAGGGGCGGGTCTACGGGCCACGGGGAGAAATATTTCCCAGAGGATTAGTCGAGTCAGTGGGGCCGTGGGATAATTTTGAAAATTTTCCTACACAGGGGTGAAAAACCACCTTTGCGCCCACAGGTCCGCAAGTCTACAAGGGATATATGGTACCTCTTAAGCCAGTGTGGGGAAAGCGAGGTGGCAAGGATAAAAAAAAATTTAGCGCCCCAAAGGTGATAGGGGAAAATTCACCTGCACCTCCGCTGATGCCTCGCAATGCCACATCGTAGCTCTTGATTGGCTGCAATCTGGCGGGTTGGCGGGGAGAATTTAGAAAATTTTCCCAAAAATTTCCAAAAACACAAAAGGAAAAAAGGAACCTGCTCCTCCGCCGATACCTCGTGACGCCACGTGGCAGCTCCTGATTGGCTAGGGCGGTAAAAATCGTTAGAAAATTTTCCCAAATTTTTTGAGAGCTAGGTTGAAAAGTGATCCGCCCCTCCACCAACACCTCGTAGTGCCATGTGGTAGCCTCTCGATTGGGCGTGGGGCGATGGGGCAGCGGGGAAAATTAGGAAAATTTTCCCAAAAATTTCTAATGTGCTAAGCTTAACGAGAGGTATTCCCCTCCACCAACACCTTGTGGTGCCATGTGGTAGCCTCTGATTGGCTACAGGGTGGGCGGTGGGGAAAATTAGGAAAAAATTTCCAAAAATTTTCCTTAGTCTAAGGAAAAATTTGGGCCATGCACAAGAAATTTTCCCAATTTTTTTTTGACGCCAAATGAAGGAAAACTTCAAAAGGCCATAAATTTTGATAGAGAGATAATTTTTGAGAAAACAAGGACTTTTGGAAATAAATCGACATCCTCTTTACTCAGGAGTCATTAAATTTTGATTTTGATAAGATTTGAGTTAATTTCAAGAAATCAATGCAGGCTGCAGAGCTTTTACAAGTGCAAACTAGTAAAGATTAACTTATAAAATTTGTTCAATTTTTATTCTTCCTCTCTCAACATGTCAAATAGGCATGGATAATTGTTCTTAGGTGGTTTTAGGATAATTTTTTGAGGTAGATCTATTTGGTTGAGTTCCAATTTGAAATTTTACAACTTTGACAACAAAACGACTGTGAAGGCTTTGAACTCGATTTTGCCATGATTTTGAAAGATTTATTTTAAGTGTTTTTAGTTTAGTTTGGGATCCTTTTGGCCTCATTAAGTCTAACTGATTATTTCATTTTCCTCTTATCTATTTGCAGAGTTATTTGAACATTTGATAAAGGAATTTTACAAAGTATACAGTGAATTGAAAGAAGTATATACATATCCAAAACGGAGATTAGCTATCTCTTTTGCCATGAAACAAAGAATTGAATTCATTCCATGCTAGTCTTAAATAATTTTCTTTCCTTCAATCATACATTTAAAACAATAATGCGGTTTCTATTCTTTCAAAAATCATATATTTTAAATAGGGCAAAATAATACATTTTCTTCTCACGTGTTCAACTTTTCCACATTCCAAACAAGGATTTCATTGTGCATATTAAACACATATTTCCAATGGAAATAATATCATATGAACAAGACAAAAACTTACTTTAATTCAAATGAAACTCTTACATATTTCTTTCTATTTGATTTCAAGATACAACATACAAAATACGTATCATTCTTTCACAATCTTTCCAAAAATAGAGAACAGAGTATAACTCCTTTACATTTCAAATTTTGACTTTCATTGTCCCTAAAAGTATCTCTCCATTACAATTAATATATATATCATCCAATTCAAAGTGGGAAAGGGCCACAATAAGATTTCATTCACAAGGGACTGTCCAACTATCTTTTTCCTTTCTCCAGCAGCAGCAACATGCATATTTCACATTCTTCCAATTTGATCACAACAAGAATAGGGTAAAAGAAACACTCTCCACCCAACCAAGACATCCAATGAAGAGGAGAATCCATCCTCCTTCATTAGCCCCCAAGCCCCAACCACAATGCATAAAAAGAAGTGATCCAACTCATGGCAACAACAAAGCTTCCACAAACACATAAGCAACATTTTCACATTAAAACACAGTTAGAAATAGAATGTAGTTTACAACTACATTAAAGAATGACAAACTTTATTGAGTCTTCATCCAGCAAGCCAAAGGAGCAAGAAACTATGGGGATGCTTCTTATGCCTCCCAAAGGGAAATGAGTATCGCCACCTAAGAACAACCGCCATATATATATATAAAGGGGAAATGAGTATCGCCACCTAAGAACAAACTAATATATATATCATTTCAAATCCCTCACATGCCCTATTGCCTCCCCATGTACCTCTTATTCCTCACATTTTCTTATGTATCCCCAACCTCTTATGGCACACCATAACGAGTAAATAAATGCAAGCTATTTCTTTGTAAGGTGGAACCCAAATCCCAACTCCACCCTTATACCTCCCTAAAACACACTTGTGTCTCCCACAAAAATAACCCCTGAGTCATCTCCTACACCATTCCTAGGCCATCTACCCAACAACCCACAAACATGCCAAAACATTCACACATTAACATTTACATTTATAAAAGAAGAGCATTTCAAGAGCCAAGCTCCTACCTCTCCATGATGGAGTTGTTCCAAGTTCCAAAACAACAAGCTTTATCCCAATGCAAGCAATCCAAATCAGCCAAGCACAAACATGCAACAATCTTCCAAAAATCTTCAAAGCAAGAGCTCCCAAAACAGCAAGGAATTCACCCAAGAATGAAGTCTCCAAAAATGAAGCAACCCCAAAACAAGGAAAGGAATTCGAATTTAATAGAAGAGGGAAGGGAAGAGGATGAGGTGGGTCCATGTAGGATGTCACATCACACATCCTCAATTCCAACCCCTAAAGTTAACTTCATTCTCCAATGCATAATAAATAGGTGGGTGAAAAATATGACAGTTTACTTACACACTCAAATCCAACCCACACCCCAAAGGACTGAAATTAAATCATGTAAGAAAAGTGCAATTAAAACCTACAATTTTCCTTCTCAAAAAGTATTATAAAAGTCTAATCTCAACTCTCCAACCATAGGTATGGTTGGTAATTAAATTTAAGAGGTATGAGACAAGTTTAACTTGTCCCACAAGCCTCCAAAATCAGCCTCCAAGGACAATTTCAAATTTCCAAGAAGGTGGAGTGTTTCACACTCAAAAGTTAACTTACACATCACTTACACATCTCTTACAACACTTTAATTCAAGGCCAACAACTCTATTAATTACTTTCTTATGACATATTTTAATTAATTAACTTAACAACATGATTACTCATAATATTTACACACCATTTAATAATTAATGAAAGGGTAAAAGCACCACAAAATAAACACATGCAAACATAAACAAAGGGACCAAAATAAAATAAATACATAAAATCCCTTGGTCACATTTAAAGGTGATCCCCCCATGGGAATCCCTAACACACACAAAACACATACAAACAAATACTAGTTGCCATGGTGACCTTGTTGAATTCATCTAGAATTCCAATGTGGTTGGTCTCCAATCCCCCGATGTTTGTTGTGATATTTTAACCTGCAAAACAAAAATACCTCCTTCAGCCTCATGGCCATATCAGAACATCCAAAATAATATAAATATAATTCCCAAAATCATCTAGATATATGAATCACAACAACATCAAAGCAATCTAACAATATCATTTATAGTTTTATCAATCTCATCCATAATTTCCATTTCTAGGTCTACTCACAATATCCAAATATCACAAGTCCAAATAACATCCATAATATAACCATGTCAAACAGTATATCATCATCAACATATAAAATGTCTCTAATAATCATCATGCATCATAACTGAATCAAGTCAATAATAATCCATGATCTACATCTATCATCATACTATAATAAGGTCCATAATCATGTCTATAATATAATCAATAGTATCATGATTAGTATCAAAAGGTGTCAAAGGAAGTTGCACTACATCCCCTCCCCTTAGACTCGACTTCCTCCTAGAAGTCACTGGAACAAATGTGGAAACTAAACTCGTAGCAAAGTAGCATCCTCCCATGTAGCTGCAGTCTCATCATATCTGTCCCACTGCACCTAGACTTGATCAACCTCTCTACCTCGAAGGCCTAGGGTCCTATGATCTAGGATGCAAATGGGATCCACCATCACCTACCCTTGATCCTACACCTACAATGATGTCTAATCTAACACATGAGAAGGATCTGCAACATATCTCCTAAGAAATAAAACATGAAACACATCATGTACACGAGACAAGCTAGGTGGAAATGCTAGATGGTAGGCCAAAGGGCCAATACGCTCCAAGATCTCAAAAGGACCCACGAATATAGGAGCTAACGTAGAACCTTTTCATAATGGATAGGGATCTTATGTGGCCCTGACACGAAGGAACACCTTCATGTCCACATCAAAACTATGGTCGGTCCTATGCTTATCTCAGTATACTTTTACTTCTATCTTCAGCCTCCCGCAGTCTATCTGTCTATCAAAATCACCTACTTCTCCATGTCTTGCAACAAAGTTGGTCCAAGAGAAACCATGTCCTCTAGCCTATCCCAGTTAAGAGGTGTCATGCACTCTCTACCATACAAAGCTTGAAAAGGAGCCATGCCTATAGAACTCTGAAAACTATTATTATAGGAAAACTCCACCAAGTATAGGTACTCCTCCCATCTAGACTACTAATCCATCACATACATCCTGAGCATGTCCTCTAAAATCTGATTCACCCGCTCGCTTTTCCATCTGCTCTCAAAGTTATATGTTGTGCTGAAATTGATCTTCATCCCGAGGGCATGCTACATGGTAGTCCGAAAATGGAGAAGTATACAAAGGATCACGGTCACAAAAATATTCCACAAAATCTCGTATATCTAACAATCTCATCCAAATATACCCGTGCCATTACACTAGTTTTGTATAAGTGGTCTTCACCAGAAAAAGATAGCCACTTTTGTAAATTTATCAACCATGACCATGATGGCGTCGTGGTGATATCTCGACATCGGTAGCCCAATAATGAAGTCCATGGAAATGGTGTCCCATTTCCACTCCTAGATATAGCATGAGGAAAGAGAAGGCCGGTTGATACGATGCTCGGCCTTTACTTTCAGGCACTCTAAACATCATGACATGAAATGGGCCACGTCTCTACGAAGTCCTCTCCAATGATACAACTATCTCAAGGTGGCGTGCGTATTCTTCACCCCAAGATGGGCTGAATAGGGTGCACGATGTGCCTCCACTAAAATTTCTTGCCTCAAGCCTCCATCTCTGGGAACATAAATCCATTCTCTGTGCCTATGAAACCATCAAACTTCCCTTTGAGGGGTCTTTGAGAATTGATCTCTGCTCGAACTGTAATGTATAAGTCATCAAGAGGAAGTCATGCTAAAGAATTGCTCTGAAAATCTGCTCACCGAGGTGGCCATAGCCACATATCTTTGTCTTCCGAGAGCACCTATCATCACATTATTATTCCCTTCACATGATCTATATCCATATCATACTCACAAAAGCAAAATTCATCCAACGCCACCGATGAGCGTTGAGATTGGGTTGTGTGAATCTCCCGAGTGACGAAGACTCGTGTGATTTGTCGTAAGTGTGAATCTCTAACCAAGCACAAAGTTCCTCCATTAAACCAAAGCGTGCACAACTTCCACAAGCTCAAGATCAGATTCGGATAATTAAGCTTGTAATCTTTTAGTTTGCAAAGTTTAAAAGCCACTACTCTTCCCTCTGTATTAATAAACCTCCAAGCCCTTAGTTAAAGAAGCATCCGTGCAAATGAAAAACTCACCCTATGGATTTGGCACTGCATGAATAGGTTTTGTAGTGACTCATTCCTTTAGTGTATTGAGGCCTACTTACACACTGTTTGACCAAACAAACTTCTTCCCTTTCCTCTAAAGGGAAGTGATGGGGTGTGCAATCCGAGAGAAGTCATGAACGAGTATTTGGTAATAACCTACTAATCCCATGAAGTTGCACACCTCAGTCACAGTAGTGGGTGCTGGCCAATCCATGATAGCCCTAATCTTGGAAGGATCGATGGTGATACCTTCCCCAAAAATGATATCACCCAAATACTGCACCTCCGTCTCAAAGAATGCACACTTCTGCAAGTTCCCATATATTTGCTGCTCACGAAGACACTGAAGAACCTGGCAAAGGTGCCCCTCATGCTCCTCACATGTACGTGAGTAAATCAAAATTTCATCAAGGAAGATGAGCACGAAGTGGTCTAAGAAGGTCCTAAATACTCCATTCATCAAACTCATAAAGACTACGGGGGCATTAGTTAAACCAAAAGGCATCACTATGAACTCATAGTGGCCATATATCGTATGAAAGGTGGTCTTATGAATGTATACCTCTCAAAATCCCAAAATAGGGTTATCGTCTAACAATGGTCCACTAGACCCATCATTTGATCTTTTACTGATTGTAATCAGTACATTTAAGCATACATTTGACAACCCCCACACACACCGCTTAAGCCTTGCATAATAGAGATAGATGTACGAATAGAAATGGGTCTCTTGACCCCTGAAATCATCGACTCAACTCCCAAATCATCTACACAAGATATAATCTTGTGGTAACAATCCACTCTAGCCTTGTGTGTAGACAACCAATCCATACCCAAGATGACTCCATATGAGCCCAAAGGAAGGATACGAGATCCGAGGTAGTGGTGAAAGGTCCCAAATCTACCACACACTCCTTAACTAAGGAGTCTATAGAGATCTTGGCTCCAAAATCCATCTCAACATCCCAACTATGACCCTACCTAACTGCCACCAGCTTGCATCACTCTACTAGAGATGGTGTAATAAAAGAATCAAGAACCAAAATTAAATAGAATGGAGGTAGGAATGCCACCAATGTTACCTGCAGTCTCAATAACTATACTCTAATGCTCTACCTGGTGGTTCTCAACCATTGCTTACATCCTATGACTACACCCCATATCACTAATAGTAGGGTCTGAGATCTATGTCTTACCCTTGTTATTAGGGTTCTATGGGTAGTCTCTCCAAAAATGTCTAGTAACACCATAACCAAAAACCATCCCGATCCTCTCCCTTGTTTATCAGGTCCGACTGGTACTCTTTGGAGGTCTCATGGTGTGGATCCCGATGATGATCTGATGTGTCTCGCTGAGGTCTTTATTGGCAAGCTCCTGTTGAGTGAGCTCTCTAGGAACCATGTGTCTTGATGGGACCCCTAGGAGGAGGCCCCATACTCCGACCTCTCTGTGCATCAAACCTCTGTGGAGGTCTATAAGGTGGGTGGGACTATTGTTGTTGTTTTGGTCTTAAAGATGATTGTGTTGAAATTTTTCCACCATGAGGAAGAGATATTGATCCCCTCGATCTTCTGGCCTGCATCTACTGTATACGTCTCCGGACTTGGTCTCTAGCATGCTCGGTCTTTCCCTGAGCATCCACTGTTATATAGGCCTTCTCGATGACCTCAACTAATGTCTGTGGACAATGGATCTACACTGCACCTCCAATATCTAGATTCAGACCTCGGATGAACCTGTGGATCCACACGTGCTCATCTTGCATGTAACCAACATACTAGAGTAGATCCATAAATCTACTCTCATACTTGGCCACTAAAGAGATGCCTATCGAAGGTCATGGAACTCATCTATCTACTTGTATGAACCTCCATGAAAATATCTACTCTTGAAACACTCCTCAAAGAGCTCCTAGGTAACTATCTTAGAATCAACATGGAGCTTCTACTCCTCTGTCTACCACTAGACACTAGCTCCATCCTTCTCAGTAGATGGATCACAACACGAGATTTCATGTTGCTAGAACAAGGACAAAGATTGAAGCATCCACTCAAGCTCACCAACCAGGCCTCTTCCTAAAATCCACCTATGTCACCAGAATAATGTGATGGCCGAAGCTTTAGGATCTCCCTGATGTGATCTGCAGCTGGGCTCGACGGCCTCTAGGCCTCTCTGTATGCTCATCCCTAAGCCTAGGACTCCGAGACCTCTCTCTATGTCCTAAAACTCGGTCACCTTGTCCCCTCTGTGGTGACTCTGCTCTAGCTAAATCTGCATGGAAGTTCTCTCCTCCATGCTCCTCATTGGGTTCGAGGTGATACATGACCCTCAATGGAAGTGACTCTATCATGTCTGGTTGCATGTCCTCCTACTGATCCTCCGCGTAGAGTGGCATTAACATCCTGAAGAGTCTGCAAAATCTGGGGTAGGATGGCTACTACAACATGATCTAGTGGTGGTAAGTCTAGGTCTATGTGAAAATACCCTCATCCCATCTATGCCTCTTGCATAGACCAAGATGAGAGTTAGTTCATCTTTCTAAGTTTTATTTAGTTTCCATGTTTACTAAAATATGTAATTTCTAAACTAAGTTGTTTTCTAGATTTAAAAGTGTGCTAGGTTTAAGGTTCATGTCTCAAGTTTTCTAGTGTGCCCAATGGCCCAAGATTTTGAACCACTTCTCTGATACCAAGTGTAATGCCCACTAAAACAACCCACTTGAGACCCAAGAACAACCTAGGATTAGTTAGGAAAATTATGGAATACAATAAAAGAGTCTACAACCAAGGTTACAAGACAACAATTGTCACTAATAGGTTCCAGAACAATTCTAATCCACTAGAATATAATTTTATTTTATTAACAATTATTAGAGGTCATAAGGTCAAAATTTAGGGTTAGAAGGTTCAATTAGGTTTAGAGGGTAATTCTTCACCATACCCACTCTCTAATAGGCTTAAAGATTCAACTTGATTTTTTCAAACTTAACACATTCAAAATTTCCTAAATCATTCCCATTTGATAGGAAATTTCCTCACCTTTCCATTGATATAAGGAAGTCCTCCTAACTCCTCATATTTCTCAAGTTATGGGCCGGCGAGCCTTGGGGTGAAAATTTTCCCCAAGAGAAGCCTACAAGCCCAAGGAGAAAATTTGCCCCAAGGGCGGTCTGCGGGCCACGGGGAGAAATATTTCCTAGAGGAGTATTTAGGTTGGCGGGGGTGTGAGAGACTTTTGAAAATTTTCCCACATGGGGAAAAAACTACCTTTGCACCCATGGATCCATAAGTCCACAAGGGACACATGGCACCTCCTAAGCCAACGCGGGGAAAGCAGGGGCAAAGGGGGGATAAAAAGGTTTTAGTGCCCCGAAGGCAAAAGGGAAAAATTCACTCGTGACTCTACCTCCACACACCTCATGATACCATGTCGCAGCTCCTGATCGGCTATGGGCTAGGTGGGGAAAATTTAGAAAATTTTCTTTAAAATTTTCCAAAACAAAAAGGAAAAAAGGAACCCGCTCCTCCACCAATGCCTCGTGACACCATGTGGTAGCTCTTGATTGGTTGCATGGCCGGCGGGATGGAGGAGAAAAGTTAGAAAATTTTCCCAAAATTTTTTTTTTTTTGAGTGCTAGGTTAAAAAAATGATCCACCCCTCCGCCGATGCCTCGTGGTGCCACGTGGCAGCCTCTAATTGGTTTGGCTCGGGCGGCGGGGGAAAATTTTAAAATTTTCCCAAAAATTCGCTAAGCGCTAAGCTTAAAAAGGGGTCCGCCCCTTCGCTAACACCTCATGGTGCCACATGGTAGCCTCTTTTTGGAAGCGGGGTGGCGGAGAAAATTAGGAAAATTTTCCAAAAAATTTTCCTAAGTGCTAAGGGAAAATTCGGGCCCGCGGGCCCACCAAGGAAATTTTTCCCAATTTTTTTTTTTTACGCCAAGTGAAGAAAAACTTCATAAGGCCATAAATTTTGATAGAGAGCTCAGTTTTGGGAAAAATAAGGACTTTCTAGAAATCTCTCGATGTCCTCTTTACTCAAGAATCATTAAATTTTGATTTTGATAAGGTTTAAGGAGTTAATTTCAAGAAAATGATCTGCAGGCTTTTACAGTGCAAACTGGTAAAAATTAACTTATAAAATTTGTTCAATTTGATCTTCTTCCTCTCTCAACATGTCAAATAGGCATGGAGAATTTTCTTAGGTGGTTTTAGGATAATTTTTTGAGGTATATCTATTTGATTGAGTTCCAATTTGAAATTTTACAACTTTGACAACAAAACGACTGTGAAAGCTTTGAACTCGGTTTTGCCAAGTTTTGAAAGATTTATTTTAAGTGTTTTTAGTTTGGTTTGGGATCATTTTTTCCGCATTAAGCCTAGATGATTATTTCATTTTCCTCTTATCTGTTTGCAGATTTATTTCAACAGTTGATAAAGGAATTTTACAAAGTATACAGTGAATTGAAAGAAGTATATACATAACTAGAACGAAGATTAGCTATCTCTTTTGCCATGAAATAAAGCATTGAATTCATTCCATGCTGGTATTAAATAGTTTTCTTTACTTAAATCACACATTTAAAACAAGAATGCAATTTATTTTCTTTCCAAAATCGTATATTTTAAATAGGGTAGAATAATACATTTTCTTCTCACGTGTTTCACTTTTCCACATTCCAAACATAAATTTCATAGTGCACGTTAAACATCAGATTTCCAATGGAAATAATATCATAAAAACAAGACAAAAAAATTCCATTAATTCAAATGAAACTCTTACATATTTCTTTCTATTTGATTTCAAATACAACATACAAAATACGTATCATTCTTTCACAATCTTTCCAAAAATAGAAAACAAAGTAAAAATCCTTTACATTTCAAATTTCAAATTTCATTATCAATACAAAGTATCTCTCCATTACAATTAATATACAGATCATCCACTTCAAAGTGGGAAAGGGCTACAATAAAATTTCATTCACAAGGGACTATCCAAACTATCTTTTTTTCCTCACTCGAAGAGCACAACATGCGTATTTCACATTCTTCCAATTTGATCACAACAAGAGTAGGGGAAAGGAAACACTCTCCACCCAACCAAGACATCAAATGAAGAGGAGAAGCCATCCTTCTTCATTGTCCCCCGATCCCCAACCATAATGCAATAAAAGATGTGATCCAACTCATGGCAACAACAAGCTTCCACAAACACACAAGCAACATTTTCACAATAAAACACAATCTAAAATAGAATGTAGTTTACAACTACATTAAAACATGACAAACATTACTTGAAGGCTTCATCCAAAAGCCAAGCCAAAGGAGAAAGAAACTATGGGGATGTTGGCTATGGCCTCCCAATGCGAAATGGGTATCACCACCTTGAGAACAAACACCAATATATATATATTTCAAATCCCTGACATGCCCTTATGCCTCCCCAAGTACCCCTTATTCCTCACATTTCCTTATGTCTCCCAACCTCTTATGGCACCCCATAACAAGTAAAGAAATGCAAGCTATTTCTTTTTAAGGTGGAACCCAAATCCCAACTCCCTCCACCCTTATACCTCCCTAAAACACACTTGTGCCTCCCACAAAAATAACCCCATAGTCTTCTCCTACACCATTCCTAATAAATCTACCCAATAACCCACAAACATGCCAAAACATTCACACATTAACATTTACATTATAAAAAAGAAGAGCATTTCAAGAGCCAAGCTCCTACCTCTCCATGATGGAGTTGTTCCAAGTTCCAAAACAACAAGCTTTATCCCAATGCAAGCAATCCAAATCAGCCAAGCACAAGCATGCAACAATCTTCCAAAAACTTTTTCAAAGCAAGAGCTCCCAAAACAACAAGGAATTCACCTAAGAATGAAGTCTCCAAAAAATGAAGCAACCCAAAACAAGGAAAGGAATTCAATTTAATAGAAGAGGGAAGGGAAGAGGATGAGGTGGGTCCATGTAGGATGTCACATCACACATCCTCAATTCCAACCCCCAAATTCAACTTCATTCTCCAATGCATAATAAATAGGTGGGTGAATAATATGACAGTTTACTTACACACTCAAATCCAACCCACACCCCAAAGGACTAAAATTAAATTATGTAAGAAAAGTGCAATTAAAACCTACAATTTTCCTTCTCAAAAAGCATTATAAAAGTCTAATCTCAACTCTCCAACCATAGGTATGGTTGGTAATTAAATTTAAGAGGTATGGGACAAGTTTAACTTGTCCCACAAGCCTCCAAAATCAGCCTCCAAGGACAATTTTGAATTTCCAAGAAGGTGGAGTGTTTCACACTCAAAAGTTAACTTACACATCACTTACACATCTCTTACAACACTTTAATTCAAGGCCAACAACTCTATTAATTACTTTCTTATGACATATTTTAATTAATTAACTTAACAACATGATTACTCACAATATTTACACACCATTTAATAATTAATGAAAGGGTAAAAGCACCACAAAATAAACACATGCAAACATAAACAAAGGGACCAAAATAAAAAAGAAATACATAAAACCCCTTGGTCACATTTAAAGGTGATCCCCCATGGGAATCCCTAACACACACAAACACACAAACAAATACTAGTTACCATGGTGACCTTGTTGAATTCATCTAGAATTCCAATGTGGTTGGTCTCCAATCCCCCATGTTTGTTGTGATATTTTAACCTATAAAACACAAATACCTCCTTTGGCCTCGTGGCCATATCAGAACATCCAAAATAATATAAATATAATTCCCAAAATCATCCAGATATATGAATCACAATAACATCAAAGCAATCTAACAATATCATTTATAGTTTTATCAACAACTATATCATCATCCAATAATTTCCATTTCTAGGTCTACTCACAATATCCAAATATCACAAGTCCGAACAACATCCATAATATAACCATGTCAAATAGTATATCATCATCAACATATAAAAAGTCTCTAATAATCATCATGCATCATAATTGAATCAAGTCAACGATAATCCATTATCTATATCTATCATCATACTATAATAAGGTCCAAAATCATGTCTATAATATAATCAGCAGTATCATGATTAGTATCAAAAAGTGTGTCAAAGGAAAGTGGGCACTACAACTCCACTTCTTTGGTCTTGAGTCCGAGACTTGAAGAGGAAAAAATAAAGCTAAGGAAGGATCTAAGAATGACGTTGTATAGGTATGGTGCAGTAATTAATCTCCAAGTGGGAGATTGTTGAGTTGTTGAGCTCAATTACTTCAGATTAGCATGCAATGTAAAACTTGCTTGAAAACATAGTAACCATCATCGGTTAGGAGGGATCAGAATCGGTCACCAGGACTGACATCGAGTTAGGAAAGGAGGAATCGACATCACTTAGGACGAACCGACATCGGTTACTTGTGCGTGAGTATTTTAATTAACTCTCGGGAATTAGATCTATTTTTAGCATTAAAATATATCTATTGATTGTAATTGCATGGATAAGTTCCCTAAGTTTATATACACCTATATAAGCATGAAATATAGGGTTTAGAAGTAATAATTAAGAAGAACTTGTAAAAGTTGGTGAGAGAGAGAATTCTTGGAGAAGAAGCAAAAGCTTGAAAGAAAGAAAGTACTGTACATCTGAGAGGTGTGGAAGATTGTAAATCTTCATTGTATATCTTGTCAAAGCTTTGGATAATAGATTGGCTTGTTTCTTGGTGGAGAGGGTGGAAATGAAAATGACAAACAAAAGTGAAATAAGCTTGGGGTTGTGTGTATCCATCCCAAGCTCCTTCTTCCTCTTCCATGGCTTCCTCTCTTTTTCTTAAAACCTACAAAACAAAAATGAGGAAATTAAGTCAATGAATGAATAAAAGACTCCATAGAGATGATTAGGGTTGTTTGAAATTCCTTAGATCTAATGGCTTAGATTGATTCCATCCAATGGCTAGGAATGATCCCTACAAATGTTAGGTGGGAGTTAGGTGAGATCATCATTTGAACACATGGGTCAAGTTTGAATGGGGCCACTTAAGTGGTGTTGAAGTTAACTCTAATTTTGTATTTCATTATGATTTATTTTAGTAAATTTTAAAAATAAAGAGGCCATGACCTTGTGATAATTAAGTAAATTCATTCCCTTAATAATTTAGACAACTTTTATAATTGAGAATTAAATTTAATAGTATTGTTTAAATGGAAGGGCAAATTAGACCTAGACCTTTTTATAGTAAATTATTAAATGACTTTAGGAACCACATTATTAAATTAATTAAGGATTATAGGAATGAAATTTTTAAACCTAATTGAAAATTAAATATTATTATTTAATTAGTTTTGAAACAATCGTTTGTTAATCGAGACCTTAGTTAAACGTTGTAACCGACTTTACTTTAAAATAAAATTTATTTGATAACTTTTCTAAATCAACTGTTGGTTTGTCTTGGGTTTCGTGTGGGTAAAATTATGGGTGTTACAGTTGTAAACCCATTCTAAATAACTCGTGGTTGTTTAAGAACCTCCATTCAAGTAATTTCACCAAAAACATGTGCATAGGAGATGAGGAGACATGACGAAGTAGTTCTAATCAATTGGAACAAATATGAGATCAAACCCCAACTTCATTTTTTCATCAATTCTGCTATAAAGTTGTAAGAGAAGAACTCGAAAAACCATTCAATAAATACTATGAACCCATGCAAAAATATGAGCGCATGACATTCACACTGATGATGTTAGAAATATTGCAAGCAACCATAGAGACATGTTGTTATCCAAAATTCACCCCTCAAGGTAAATTTTGATAACATGCATCAAATTATTAGTCCCGGCAAAAATCATGTTTCTGGGGTCCCCTCGGGTTCTTTCTAACTCTTCTGTCCAAGAAGAAATCCCAGCAAGTTTTAAAATGTGAAAAAATTACAAAAACAAGTTCGGGCCAGGAAAAATCATGAAAAATGGCTAAGTCCTAGTCCTCGCAATAGTCGGGACATAAGGGACATCTGGGCGCGAACCGGCCGAAAGGCTGCCAGGTGGTCTGCAAAAGCAAATGGGACATCCGGACCAATGGAACAAGGGGCGCGGAAATCAATCGCCGAAAAGTGGAAAAATTGACTAATCTGTTGAAACAGTGATGCAGGACATCCGGGAAATTAGTACGCGGAGGATGCAAGTCGGCCGAAAAGACTTAAGGCAGCCGGGAACAGTTGGGCGAAGGTATGCGAAGTACGTGAACCGGCCGGATCGGCCAAAATGAGAACTTTCGACGGGACAATTGAGACAAAAGGCGCGAACCGCCGAACTCGCGAATCGGAAAAATTTGTCCCAAACGATGCAGGGACATGCGGGACAAGAGTACGCGAACCAGACGGTTCAGCCGAAATGGGAAATTTTCAGCACCTTTGTGCCAAGTGGGACAAAGGGACGCGCGGGACGCGGATAGCCGAAGGAGCCGAAAGCCAATCAGATCACGCCACGTGTCACCGGCAGAAAAGGGACATGGAAGCCCATTTCGGGCGGTTCGGAAGAATTTGTCCCAAACAGTCCGGACATTTGGGACAAAGGGACGCAAAGGACGTGAAAAGCCGAAGCGGCCGAAGGAAGAGAAGAAAAGTCAACGTTTGACCCATGGAACTTCAAACGGCCATAACTTTTGACTCCGAACTCCGATTTTGATAAAATTGGACTTTCTGGAACGAGCACGACGTCCTCCACGCCACAAAAGTTGGATTTCTTATTTTTAATGAGGGTAGATATATTTAATTAAAGTAAACATATTCGGCTCCAGTCAGTTAATGCTCATTCCCGTCAAATGACAGAAAACGCCTGTCAGGCCCAAAATAGCTGCCCGCACTCAGAAGGCCATAACTTTTGCATTTCTCAACGAAATTGCACAAAATTGGTACCGTTGGAATCGTGGTTCTGATCCCGATGCACAGCAATCAAGAAATTCTAGATTTGATCAGAAATTGATTGATATTTTTAAGAAAACGTGGCTGGGTTCATAACAGTGTTTTATTTGGTAGCTGGGAGTGCATTTAAGAGGCATGGTCATCATTCTTTCTCTGCTGCAGCACATGGGACAGTATGGGGATCCTTTTTGCAAGTAATGTATAATCATTTCACTCAATTTAATGCTTCTTACAGTGGTTGAAGGACAGATTTCGGGATTTCCATTTTCCTTTCTCTTCTCCATCTCATTTTTTCTATAAATTGGAGTGTTGGGCTCATTGTAAGAGAGAGAGTTTTTGGGTAGCAAAGCCCTGCCAAAATTTCTTTGTGAAGCTAGTGTGTTGCAGCCCTTGTATCTTTGACTCCTTGCATGGTGATCCAGGCCCTTATCTTGTAGTAGATTGAGCTGTGCATATCATGAAACAATAAAGTACCAGTTTGTGGATGTATCTTCCCCTGCTTTGTGTTTTCTTGCATTCTTCTTGCCCCTTTAATCTTTCTACAAGAATATTGTGCCTATTATTATGTTCTTGCAGGATCCATTATCATTGTGTATGCTTGGAATATTGTTGTGAATGCATTTTGCTAGATTGTGGAGAAGCTGTCATCACCTCTTCTAGTGTGCACTTTGCCTCAGTATTTCACACATTTGGAGACTACTCTCACATCCTCCTTTTACTCGGTGTATCACCACTTTAGTGTAGGCTTTCATTTATGCATTCTCTTTCCCTGGTCCCTTGGAAACTTAGATTAAAATAGTTAGCTTATCCTATATTAGAGTAGATTGTGGCGGGTAGTTTAGGAGCAAGAACCAACTTTCTCTGGAGGTCTATCTCAAGTAGCAAGTCCCACAATTTGGAGATAGTACCCATGTTATCCAATCACACCGTGAGTTCAAGTATAAACACGGGTGCTTTGTGATTCAAAAACACATGTAACTTCGAGAAATTGATGTTAAGCCCACGAAAGCACTAGATATATACTCATCACTTCTTAAAAGTATCCAAAACTTACAATACGATGAAATAATGCGTCAAGGACTATGTGATGATTAATTTTCATCATTCGATGCCAAACCGATAATATTCATGCCAAGCTCGTAGAAAGCTACAATGTAGATGAAGAACGTGAGATGGAATGCCCTTAGGAGTGGTCACATCTCACTGCATGAGCATACCAAGCTCACCTCTTCATCCACAATTTTTAAAAATGAGAGAACATCTAGTCACAAAGTGATTCTTAGAAATCCAAACACCATCCTCGCCACGTAAATTTGAAAGGACACGTGGCAACTCAATAAGATGGTGAAAACAAAGAAGATGATTATTCGAGGTGTATTTTTAAAAACAATGTATTAAAGGGGGAAATGTTAGCATAAAACTCATATGTTACATTTATGTCGATGTTATATGGTTGGTTGATCCACGTAGGTATTCGGTTTGGCAACCGAACTCGCTATAACCATCCAACTACCTACTTCACTCTTGTATTTATACACTTATTTACACTATATAAATTATTCAAATACATACATTTTATGTCTTCTATCACTATAAATATCTCATATAAAAAAACCATAGAATTCTAGTTTCTCTCAGTATTGAAGTAGTTAGTCAACATTTCACATTTATCTACATGTCCCATTTAAATGGCTATAGTAGAAGCCCTTCCAAAGAATTTTAACTGCAATACAACCACCATTGAGATTTAGTAGCATATCTTTATACCTGAATGTATTCCTCAAGAAGATGTTGCAAATGAGTCTCTAGATATTGATTCCTATTCAAACACATTTAGGTAAATATTACAAACTATCCATGAAATTCGAATGACTTATAATGAGTTGATAATCTAAGAATGCTAACTTGATTCAGATTATTCAAGGAGAGTAATTGAACAATTTTTTCAATAGTATTAATATGAAAAATTTTCTCGGGTTTAGGCCATGTTGTCAAATAACTATCGCTTCGCATCTCACATTTTACCTTAAACGCGTAGACTAACTTTCAAGTCTTGAATTTTTCATAAATATATAATGTCGGGCTATTGTAACGAGTCTAACATTTTTCAATACTTTCTCGGATACCGACCGCAAGTCTATCAAATACTTTTATTGTAATATTTCTATGTAGGAAGTGGTTGAGAGCCTTCTAGGTAAAAGGTCAGAAACTTAATTTATAGTTTTGATTGTGTACTAATTGTAGTAAGTGTACAAATGATCTTCAAATTGAAACAAAAAAATCATCTTTTATATCTTCGGAAATTGTCTTAGAGCACCCTCTAATGGTAATTGGGATTTAAACATATGAGAAATCGTAGACCTAAGCCTCTTTCCCTATTTCCTTGTGTTGACTATTTTCGCATGTTGCATGGGTTCGGCTTGGATTTTGCAAGGCGTTTAAACGTTTTTAGTCATTTTAGATGTCAAAATACAACCACTTTTAAAATATGACCGTCATGATTGACATGCAAAAATATAATTTAAATGTCAAAATGACATGTATATTACAAATTTAACCATCAATATATATACTAAGAAAGTTAATAAATTAAATATTATTTTTTTTTAGATTCATGAAAAATACAATATAAATAAAAATAGAAATTTTCAGATATAAAGAAAATAAAAATAATAAAATCTTAATATCTTATTAATGATTATGAAATAGAAACATCTATTAATTTTGATTTTCAATTAGTTTTGTTTGATTTCTTTTTTAGTTTTATTTGATTTTTTGTTTAGCTTTTTCTATTGATTTTTGATTTGTAATTGTTTGTTTTATTGTTATTTGTTTGATTTTTTACAAATAAAGATTGGAAACTGCAATTATTGCAATAAATGTGAAATTTGAGAACTTGGATGTAAGAAGATAACACTCATTTTATAATTATTTATTTCAATTTAATTTTAGAAAGTCATATAAATTTATTGTTTCAATCTTGTGGATGTAAAATTTTACTCAATTTTTGTATTTTATAATAGTTATTATAAAAATAAATTTGACGTGCATATTATATTTTGAATGTCAAATGACATCCATATAATTTTTTAGACCGTCAAAGAAAATTATTGTGACATGTAACATTGAACGTCAAAATCCAGCACTGCATGGGTTACACTAACAATTTTAAATACGGGACCTTTTAAATTTATAGCTGAAGTGATATTGTAAAAACTATGACTAACATTTATGGCATTAAAGTGGTACACATGGTGTACCGGCTGTGTACCGGCTCTGTTGGCTATAGACCAGTAAGCTCTCGAATTGAGGCCATATAATTCAAGAAGTAGCAATTCTTCTTACTGTAGTACATCACCATTACACTGCTTTAGAAAAAGGGGGTAGAAGACAAATCTGCATATAGTTTCTGATAGTTATCTAAATAGGAAAATATTCAGATAGCCTTAGATATCTATCTAAGTACTTATCAAATTCATCACTCTAGACACCTAGCCGTTATTGCACCAATTGTTAAGTTTTTGGTTAGGTTAATAAAACCAACTTCTACTTCTCACCATTAATCGAAATAGTCCAATCTTTTAGCAAAGTGAGAAGATGGGGTGGAGTCATTGTCTTCATCCCTATACCAGACTTTCATGGTAACTATAGTCAACACCCTATACCAAATTTTCATTGTAACTATAGTCCACACCAACGACTGCAAGCTTTCAGCTTCGAAGAGTGATGAGAAGAAAACAATCTATATTGATTATGTTACGGACTAGTTATTTGTCTACGCTCAGCCGTTCAGGTTCATAAGGGAAGGGAGGAATCACTAAAATATGTGAATAAAGGTGAATCTAAATCTATAAATTCTAATTTTTTTCAATATTTCAACTGAGCTTTATTCTCAACTTTAACCAGGGATCATCTAAGAAGTATCAAAAATGTAGGATCACTATACATATGTATTAGAGTAATGAATATGCGTGTTTTTCAGCGTGTAAGAGTAGATTCAAAATGAACTCTAAGCGAGAAAGAGCTAAAAGAGCCCTACAACAGGTGAGGGAATTTGGGTTTGATTATGGAGCAAAGCCAAAGGGATTCACAACAACTTTGATTCATCATATAATATGTAACGTAATTGATGTTTCCTCTCAGCACCAGAAGTAAAGTTGTCCTTATTCTCCTTGTAATTGTCCATTTTAAAAATATAAGTGAATACTCACCTCCCAAAAACTCAAATAAGAATTTAGTAATCAAGAGTGATCCCTAATAAATTTGGAAACAACTGTATTGGATAACCATGAAATTCCAGTCCATCTTATTCAATACCCTTGTTTCCAATATTATCAACTGCAAAAGTCTGAACTCTTACAGGAAAATGTTGAAGGCTTAGTTACAAAAATCAGAAGCAAAGACTGGCGGTGGTTATAGGAATCACGGGAACTGTGGGCAATAGAAAAAGATACAAGGTACTAGGGCATATGAATATAAAGCATATGACAATGCATCCACCATGCATCCTGAGCGGGAGGTTGCATGAAGAAATTTTGTCAAACAGTTCACATTCCGTCTCCAGCAGACACATGAAGCTTTTACAGCAACCTCAAACAGGTTAACAACAAATTCAACTCCGGCAGACACGTGAATCTTTTACAAAAACCTCAAAAAAATCCAAACCCGCAGAAGGGAAGCATGTAAAAGAGAAGAACATCATTCACAATGCAGGAGAGAACCACAGAAGCCTAAAAATATGGGGTTTTGGGTTCAAGAAAGGAATTACTAAAAATCAAAAGCTCTTTGAGCGCGGGCTTTGAAAAATACACATCTATACAAAACCACTTTCTATGATTTAAATATGCACTAAAGAAAATGCAATGTACAAGGTAGGAGAAAAACCTGCCCTCAGATATTCTTACTTTTATTTCTCCTATGCACTGGTCTAAAATGATATTCCCACTAATACAAACACTTGTGTGCTTAATGTTATATATTATGTTATGCATCGAAATGTTGCAAGTGTATTAATTTCTTCATGTAGTTCCTTAATTTTGATTCAAGGTCCATATGTGTAATGCCTTCCCCAACGTTACAAACCTATCACTAGGATCATTTTCAGTTCGCTATAGCTTTATATGTCATTACAAGTGGGTCTTTTGGTGTTTGTTGAGTGTTACTCATGTTCTTTGTTGTCTCTCATTCTTTAGCATGAGACACATTTATTTTATTGTTGTTTCTACCTCAAGTATCCCTCCATCTTGGAGAAATATTATTTTCATGATCATTTTATTGTAATGCCCCATATATTTTTACTTTTAAAAACAAAAACCTAAATTTAAACTATTTGTCGATTCTTTCCCCCCTTATATCTAGCCTTGGCTATGGATGCGTAGAAGGAGGAGGTGTTGGAGGAGGCACCACTTTTTGAGGGGGCTATTTTTTTGCAATGATGAAGGACTGTTTTAATGTGGAATTTAATGTTTCACTTGCCAACTCCTTCATCCTCCCTGACAAAGAACGACCCTTCACATGGCTTCAACAACCAAAATTAATTCTTGTTGGGCATCGATTTGTCTTCCTTCTGCCAAAAAAAAGGAACAAAAACAAAATTTGTGGTTTGAGCTCGCAAAAGGGGAATGGATTCAATGGCCTCCTACCTCTTTTATTTCTTTGTTGTTGTTGGAAACGTGTAAGTGCTGGCTAGTGCGTTGGGGTATTGTTGCGCAGGCTGAAACATTTTTATTTCCTGACCTATTGGCCGCCTTTGGTTTCCTTGCTTTCATTTATGCCTTACTTGGCCACGATTTGGGGAAAAAGGAGATGCTTCATTGAGGTTTAGGCACATGTTGCTTGTTTCCTTTTTCTGTTGTCCTAGTTTCTAGGATTGAGGCTTGCTACACCATGTTTGGGACTGATTGCGCATTTCTTGGCAAAAGTGAACTGTGTTGGCCATTTTGTTGTTTCCCTTTGTGCTTTCTGTGATCGTGGAATCCCTTGAGACCACATCGCTTTGAAGAATTTTTTTCAACTATTTGGCCACCTTGTGGGTACCTCCACACTTTATATACATGGATTTCGAGGTAGCGAGGTTTCTACATCTGATATAATCTTTTTATTTTTTGTTTTCCATGGTTCTTTAATGGATTTCCATTTCGTGCTCTAGTGCCCCATTTTGACGCAGGATAGGAGGATGTTTGGAAGGTTGTGGAGTCTAACTTTTCCCTGGCCATCACGTGTTTTCCTGGGCCCTTTCCTTAAACCCATTTTCTGTATACCGTAGTCATGGAAGTCCATGAGACCTTTGTTCTTTCTGTTCAACATCACCTCTATGATGGAGCTCTCCACCCATGCTAATCATTGAGGGGAATGGGGTTTGGAGCATCCATCTAGTAGAAGAGAGGAGATACGACCTGAAGATTGTTGCTTCTGGTCTATGCGGTGTCCATGCGACTTGTTGAAGTTGGAGAAACAAGCAAGATAATCCTACCTTTGTTACAATTGCTAAAATTTAAAAATATCATAAAATAGAACTTTCTTTTCCTGAATTTGATTTATCCTTGCTGCCTTAGTTGTGGGTTTGTTTGCCTTGCGGGAAATCTCCCCTTTCCTGTTGTAATATTCTTGTTTTCATTTTTATTGTTGTCAATGTTAAAGTGAATAGCATAGATCTATTTTCTTTCTTCCTCCTACCATCATTAACTACATTTATACTGCTTGAGTAATGAAATCTCAATTTTCACCCCGAGAAAAATTGGATCACCCACGACCTCGTGCGAAGAAGAACTTCAAGAAACTGTTACATTGTACAAGACCATGCTTCACATCCAACGAGACAAGTTCTGAGTGGGCTCTAAAATGGAGTAGCAGGGTCGGGGAAGAAGATAAAAATGTAAAAGAAGGTAGATGCTCAAAGGAAAACAAACGGTGAAGGTTCAAAGTCTTCGAGCTCTACAAATAATTTAGAATGAGCCCCAAAATTGGCTAAGTATGGAGGAGACAGTGGAAGGTGCCACATGTCCAAACGACACACCTCCAAAGATTAAATCCAACAACGGAGACCCGGATAAGCGCTAGGCCTCCATGTATCCGAACCCCAAAAGTTACACCGGTCGTTGAAAAGTCTTCGACTCGGCGGAAGGTGCCAAGTGTCGGCTCGGTTGAATTTCAAGATGGGAGTCAAGGCGAGAGACTCAAACTTGTGTCAGCCCTCCATGTGACCAATGGTCAACGGTCAAATCCAAAAGCAAGAGCGGGCCCAAAATGAATAAGTATAAGAGTGCGGGAAAAAGGCGCCACATGTCTCAACGATGATCCTTGAAAGGTAAAATCCTAAGCGGGTTTTCAAATGAGTGTGGGCCTTCCACGTGTCCCAAGTCCAAAAATGGACAGAGTTGGGGTTGAATAGTCGAGAAGAGGTAGGCAAGCGGAAGGAGCTAAGTGTCAACACAACGCTACTTCAAAAGTAAAATTTAGAGCGGTTTCCAAACAAGCACGAAGCCTCCACGTGTCCAGGGTCAGATGTATGGCCCCGCCAAGAAAAGGGACTTAGCCAAATGCAAAGAAAAGAGCAAGCTAGTGGAAAGAGCCACGTGTCTCTTCGATGCACTTTCAAGAGGAGAATATAGAGGCGGTTTGCAAACATGCTCCAGGCCTCCATGTGTCTTAGGTCAGGCACAATGTCTCCACCATCAGGAGGGACTCAAGCAGAATACAAAAGACATAGGGGCAGCCCAGAGACAAAGCCATGTGTCTCAATCCGGCATAATTTTTAGAGTGAAGGTAAGGAGAAAAATCTCAAATGAATGCGATCTTTCGCAACATAGCCCCTATATGAATAGACCCTTGCATATTGCAAGTCGCATTAAGTGCCTGACCTAAGGAACTTCATATGGCCATTTCTTTTGATTGGGAACTTATATTTGGGAGAGAGATGAATTTTTGGAAAGATATCGACATCCTCTACACCATGGAGGCCTAAAAATTTAATTTTGATAGGGTCAGGTGGGTGAGAAGTAGGAAAACATCTTGCAAGCTATTAATGAAGGATCTAATTACTTCAACCACCTAGATTTGATTTTATGATCTGTCGTTCTTCCTTCTTCAACATGTTGAGCAGGACATGAGCGGAGGACTTGACCATTATGGGCAGATCCGCAATGGGCATTAAGGGACCGGGTTGAGCTTTTAGAGTAGGATTCAATGCGTTGCAGGGGTGGTTGTAACAGAGTTTGATTTTCCCTCTCTTTCTCTCTCATTATTCTATATATTGTACAGGAGGGGCATATTCAAAGTTTGTCATTGTTTCTCCTCTGCCCCCTCTCTCTTTCTTCCTTAGGGTAGAATGCGAGAGTCTAAGCCTCCTCCCATGGCTCTGTAATGGCGTTTTCTTACCTCTTGCCCAATGATGATGTACCGTGTAATATTTTGGAGCAATAAAATCTATTTTGTGATGCATTTGTCCATCCTTGGCTTATTTTTTTGTCTCTTCTTACCTCTCACCGTTCCAAGGTATATTGTGCATACTTTGATGTTTGTTCTAGGTTCTAGGAGCCATGTTTAATTGGTTTTGAAGTGGTGTTCCGTGTGAAATCTATCTCTGGTCCGTGGTGCATTCTTTCCACCCTCTCCTCTTCTTACCTCTCTCCACTTCAGGTAGTCGGGTCTATGATCCAACCACTTCATTTTCTAGTGTATCACCACTTAGTGTAGGCTCTTTCACCCTCTCTCTCTCTCTCTTTCCCCTTGGAATAGTTAGATTCTACCTACACTGGAGTAGCTTGTGGCAGGTAGATTAGGAAGTAAGAACCATCTTTCTCCGGAGGTCCATCTCAAGTTTTGCAAGTCCCACAACTTAAGATATGGTCCCATGTTATACAATCACACTAGATGCCCCATCTCACACCCAGGCCATTTGGGGGTGTTGTGAGTCTGCACTAACAGTTTTAGAACGCTTGATGGGACACTGAGGTTTGATCTTCTATCTTTCCAAGGTGTCTCATTACAAATAACAAATCATAAGCCACCGTGCGACCACACTAACAGATTTTGGCATTCTGGTGAGATAGGTCTAAAGCACCTTACCACTTCATCTTAGTAGGTTGGTGTGTTCTATTAAGGTTTAACCTTTTGCGGCACATGTAAGCACATCTATCGACTCTATCTAGTCAATATTCCATTCTCTGAGTTGCAGACCTTTTCCATCCATTTCCACTCATTTCATCGATTTTCTTCTTCCATCTCTTTCATTTTCTCCCATTCCATGAAGTTGTGCAATCATGACTTCATTCCCTTCATGGAACTCACACTTACAACAAAAATGCAGTTCACCTCCAATGCATTTCCCAACTCCTCCAAATCAGCATTACAATCAGATCCAGGACCATTATGTTTACCCATATGAGCAGGGTCAAATTCAATTTGGCTATGGAGCTTATCAAGAACAAGGGTATGCATGTAATGACAACAGTCAAATGGAAGAAGTTAATCTGCTGGAGAATATTCAAAAATGGAGGCTAGCATGGTTCATTCAAGGGCCATAGCACAAATGAAGGCATTCAATATTGGTTGTAGGGCACCTTATCTATGGGGAGGCCCTTTTCCAAGACATTATAGCCCTCAAGAGAAGCTTGACTTCATGGTTGAAGTGCTGCCTCAACTTACATGTTGGATTAAGGACATTGAGGCTTATGAGAAAAGTGCAAGACAACCTTGTCAATGGGTAAGTCAATCACCATCTCCTGTCCTTCATTTTCTCTTTCTCAAGATTTATCATTTCAGCAGTGTTAAGAGTCAAGCCCCTCAATTGTTGCCCCAAGTGTTGGTTTCTCTTCTCCATCTCTGATTTTCCACCCCATTCCAATTCTTATCCCCTTTTCTTTCCTAAGCGGTCATTCCCTATAAAGAAACAAGAAGTCCCACCTCCCTCTCCACCACAAACAATTACAAGCTGGTTGAACCCCAACCTATCACTCCACTTGCTTTCCCAAGTCCATGTTGGAAAGAGACTCGAGAATCAAGTTAAGGAAAATAGCAAGAAGGGAGTCCAACAGAGAGACAAATGACAGAAAATCTGAAGATTTTGGCTACCAAATTTGGGTTTACAAAGATCCCGTTGATGGTCAAGCCAATAGAGGAGGTCAGAGTTGAGGAGCTAGTGGTGGCTCAAGTTGAGTTATCAGCGAGAAAAGAACAAGAACAAGAAGATCAATAGTCTGTTTACTTTGAATACAGTGTCCCTAATGGCACTTTGTCTAAAGAGGATGTTGATCTGATCCAAGTTGCACAACCAGTTGAGGAGGAAGAACAATCAGCTCCAAGTCCCATTGAAGAGGAGCATATGGGAGAGATCAAATTAGAGTTGAAGCCACTCAATGAAGAAATCATCATTGAAGATTTTTTGCTTTCATTCCAAGGGCTTGATTTGATTGATGAACCCATGATGGAGGAGGACCATACAATTTTAGAGGCTCCAAGTGCGGAGCAAGCCATAGAAGAACCTTTAGTTCTTCCTCCCACTTCATCCCCTTCAAGATCTAATGTTGAAGAAGAGTTTGAACTTTCAAACTTCATGTTTGAGGAAGAGGGAATCCATGGTGAGAAAATTATAGATCCAGAGGACACCATGGAGAAGGTTGAACACATGCAGCAGGACAACAAGGAGGAAGACTGTTTGTTAGACTTGGAGGATTTCTTTGATAGAGAGAATCCCATGGAGATCACACCATTTTCTCCTCCATCATCCACCTTCCAATCACATGAGCCTGCTGCCATGAAGGAGAGCATTCAAGGACAACATCTTGCACTTCATGACAACCCTCTGGAACCAAGCTTGGAGGATCATAGTCTTCCATGTTCTTCACATAATAAGGAATAGAAAAGGCAAGAGGATGTCATCATCCCTCTCATAGCATCCATCCATGAAGGTCCACAAAAATACTCCATTTTTGGAGTTAAATTTCAAAGCAAAGGGAACATTCAAAGGATTAGACCATGCCCAATCAAGTACTTGGCTTCATTGGAGCCAAGAGAGAAGCAAAACTAGTCATGCCCACTTTAAGGCATGAGGATGAGTTTCAAAGCACCAAGGGTCACCATCAACACCTCCAGGAGTCTAATACCAATCAACTTGAGGAGGTATTTTTGGTTGATGTAGATACCTTGATGATTTGGGTGGAGGATCAGCTTATTGTCAGTTTTTCACTCATACAAGTAGCCATATTTAGTGTCAAATAATTTGCATGGCTGCCCCTTTTGAGAAAAGGAAGTTATTTCTCCATTTCTGTGGCAGGATTTGTTTAAGATTTTCTTTCTCTCTGGTTAGTATAGGAGTAGGAGTAGACTTTGTTTTCAGTAGAAGAAGTGCTTTTATACACTCTGCATGTCTCATTTGAGGCATGTATGATTTTTCTTTGTACATAAGTTTTGTTCACATTGCTCTGGAGGTGCATGAGGCAAGGGCATTTAGTATTCATGGCAGGAGACCCATAGTTGTCTATAACAGTTACTAATTTCAAAATAAAACAAATGTAAAGCAACTAAAAATGTTTTCAAGACAATCTATTTCCAAGGCAGGTTCAGGGTCACCAAGTGCAAACGGTCAGGCTCATGGATTAGAGATAGGATTAGTATGAGGCCATCATTCTCGACTCCATGTATAATAGATGCTTCAAAGCTACTAGTCCCTTCATCTAGCACGCAGATGTCCCCTGTGAGTCACCAATTGTTATCTCAATTTTCACCCCCCGACAAAATTATATCACCCACGACCCCTTGCAGGAAGAAATTCAAGAAACGGCTCTATCATACTAGTGTGTGCTTCAAATCTAATAGAAAAGTTACAGGTGGCTCTATAATGAAGTAGCAAGGTCAAGGAAGAAGAGAACAATGTAAAAGAAGCTAGAGGCTCAAAGGAAAAGAAATGGTGAAGGTTCAAAGTCTTCGGGATTTGCAAATAATTCATAACAAGCCCCAAAATTGGCTAAGTATGGAGGAAACAATGGAAGCTGCCATGTGTCCAAACGACACACCTCCAAAGATTAAATCCAAAAATCGAGACCCAGACAAGCGCCAAGCCTCCACGTGTCCGTAACCCCAAAATTTGCACAATCCGCTGAAAAGTATTTGACTCGGATGAAGATGCCAAGTGTCGGCTTGGTGTAATTTCAAGATGGGAGCCCAAGGTGGAGACTCAAACTTGCACCAGCCCTCCACGTGGCCAATGGTCAACAGAGATTAAATCCAAAAGTGAGAGCGGGCCCAAAATGACTAAGTATAAGAGTACAGGCGGAAGGTACCATGTGTCTCAATGACGCTCCTTCAAAGGTAAAATCTTGAGTGGGTTTTCAAATGAGCGCGGGCCTTCCATGTGTCCTAAGTCCAAAAAGGGACAGAGTTGGGGTTGAATAGTCAAAGTAGAGGCAGGCCAGTGGAAGGAGCCAAGTGTCAGCATGACGTTACTTCAAAAGTAAAATTTGGAGTGGTTTCCAAATAAGTGCAAATCCTCCACATGTCCAAGGTCAGATGTATGGCCCTACCAAGGAAAAGGGACTCAGCCAAATGAAAAGAAAAGAGCAAGCCAACGGAAAGAGCCACGTGTCTCTTAGATGCAATTTCAAGAGGAGAATCCAAAGGTGGTCCACAAACATATGCCATCTCACCACGTGTATCATCGATGTAATTTCAAAGGCGTGCCTCAAAAGGAAATTACCAAATGAGTGCGAAGCCTCCACATGTCTTAGGTCAGGCACAATGTCTCCACCAACAGGAGAGACTCAAGCAGAATATAGAAGACATAGGGGAGCCCATAGATAATGCCATGTTTCTCAATCTAGTGCAATTTTAAGAGTGAAGGAAAGGGGAAAATCTCAAATGAGTGTGGGGCTACCACGTGGCCCTTGTATGAATAGACCCTTGCATACTACAAGTCGTGTTAAGCGCCTGACCCGAGGAACTTCAGATGGCCATATATTTTGATTGGGAACTTAGATTTGGGTGGGAGAAGACTTTTTGGAAAGGTATCGACATCCTATACAACATGGAGGATGAAACTTTAATTTTTTCAAGGTCGGTGGGTGAGAAGTAGGAAAACTTCTTGCAACTGTTAATGAAGGATATTAATGCTTCAACCACCGATTTGATTTTTTGATCCACCTGCTTCTTCTTTCTTCAACATACCAAATAGACATAAAGTGGTGGACTTGATAGATTGTGGGAAGATTTGTAGTGGGAATTGAGAGATTATGGTTGATCTTTCAGATTAGGATTCAATGCGTCGCAGGGGTGGTTGGAACATAGTTCGATTCTCCCTCTCTTTCTCTCTCATTATTCTATATATTGTACATCAGGGGAATATTCAAAGTTGGTCGTTGTCTCTTCTCTACCTCCCTCTCTCTTTCTTCCTTAGGGTAGAATGTAGAGTCTAAGCCTCCTCCCATGGTTCTGTAATGGTGTTTTATTGCCTCTTGACCACTGATGATGTACCGTGTAATATTTTGGAGCAATAAAATTTGTTTCATGATGCATCATCCATCCTTGGCTTATTTTGTTGTCTCTTCTTACCTCTCATAATTGAAGGGTATACTATGCATACTCTAATGTTTGTTGTAGGTTATGGGAGCCGTGTTTAATTGGTTTTGAAGTGGTGTTCTGTGTGAAATCTATCTTTTTCCGTGGTGCATTATGTCCACCCTCTTCTCTGCTCACCTCTCTCCACTTCAGGCAATGGATCTATGATCCAACCACTTTATTTTCATGTGTATCACCACTTAGTGTATCCTATTTCAACCTCTCTCTCTCTCTCTCTCTCTCTCTCTCTCTCTCTCTCTTCTTCCCCTTGGAATGGCTAGATTAGGTTAGTTAGATTATGCTTGCACTAGAGTATCTTGTGGTAGGTAGATTAGGAAGCAAGAACCGACTTTCTTCGAGAGGTCCATCTCAAGTTTTGCAAGTTCCAAAGCTTGAGAGATGGTCCCATGTTTTGCAATCACACAAGATGCCCAACCTCATACCCGTGCCATTCGGGGGTGATGTGATTCTACACTAACAAGTAATAAGGTTAGTAAGTTGGTTATAGCTAGTAAATGTTGTGGTGAAAGAAAACCTGATGTATCCTTAAACCTCTTGCTCTTCATATGAGCTTACTATCTAGATTTTATTTTTCTTTCGAGTATGTTGATTACTGTTCCTATTGGTTATGAAAACTTGGCTTTAATGAACAAACCACTAGATTGAACCCGATTTGGGTCGATTATAGTTTTATGGGCACTTAGTCACCCTTTTGAGTTATGGCAACAAATTTTGTAATGTTAGTTGTTTCCTTTGGTGTTACCCAACCATGGTGAGGTGTGGTTTTCAAGGTCTATTGGACCTCCATGTTCTCCTTTCTTGGACTAGGTAGGTGGCCCCTTCATTATCCAATCAATCCCGCAGGTTTACAAAAATTTACGTGTGGTTGACTGTAGTGGTTGCAATTATGTATGAAGGGGGTATCATGGCTAAGGTACCTGATTGCTTAGTCATTTTGCACCTTGGTTATTCCTTTAGAATTGATTAGAATACTAGACATTTACCCAACTACTTGATGATCATCGGTGTAGGTCTAGATGTTTAAGTTCTTCCTTAAGGGGCACTTTGACCGTGCCTTATGAAGTTTGTACCACAACTTAATTCTTGGCACTGAGATTTGAAGTTACATATGAGAAATTATAGATAGTACTCTTTTATTATTAAAATACCTTGGCCTAGTTTTATTGCGTGATGACTATTGGTGGTGTACATAATTGTTCATCTCGCTGATTTTGTTGGAAATTGATAATAAATTTTATTGACAATTGGATGATTCATGTATAGTGAAATCTGGTGGACTTATGATAGAACTATTAAGATTATTAGAGACATTTGGGGGTAATTATATTTATAGATGTGTTGTTGATGTTATGATGGAAACTATTGTTGAGATAATGTATTTGGTGATTCATGAAAACATTTTACTTATTAAAAGAGTGGTATGATTATGGTAACGAGGGTTGTTTTAAAAAAATAACTTGTGATGGGAATGAGTAATCCACTTGTTTTTAAACTAAAACTATAGGCTTATAGGGAAGGTTTGGAAATCCCTAGTGTGGTAAAACTTGGATTGATGTTTTAAATGTTAGCTTGTATGTTGGAAATCTCTTTTACTCTCACTTTTCGTTACGTTCCTATAAGGACAGTGACCTCTTCTTGAATGATTGTGAAATTCCTTGGAGTCAATGGTCGAAACTAGTATTATCTTCCTTCCCTTGTTAAACAATGTTGAGTGGTGGTCGTGTATTAGATTTCCATCATATAACCTATATGATTACATGATTAAAATTTTAATACACTCGACCTTTCATGTTAACTTGTGAAGCCCGTGTTTCCTCCTAGTTTCATTGTTCAATTATGGTCGTTTAAGAATTGAGTATCGTAGCTTGTTCTTTCAATACTTTTTTATGAATGTATATTTTTGGTTTGAATATGAGTTATCAATCTTTTAACCTAATTATTTATTTGATGGAAATCTCGTTACACTAGAATTTTGTTTCTAACTTATCAAGCCAATGGCCCCTTCTCAAATGATTGTTTAATTTTCATTGCTTTTGAGACAATGTTCAAAACTGAAGTATAAGACTTTCTTCTTAGATTGTACGGTAGAAATTTTAACATAACTAAAGGAGTGTAAAATTTAGAGCTTCGATCCAATTCTTGGAATAGAATGTTTCCTTTCTTGATATTATTAGATAGTAGCTTATTGTTGCTTTGTGTAGTCTTATCTTGCTCAGTTCTCACGAACTGACTCAGGTTATTAATTATTACAGATGGCTTATGCAAGTAGATGAGGGAAAGTCTTGTAGAATGTTACATCAAACATGGTTGTGAAGTCATTTTGTACGAATAATTTTATGTTGTAAAACTCTGGAATGGGTTATGTGGGAAATTAGGAGAAAACTAGTGCCTTAGTATTATGTGTTGTGGAATATTATAGTCGTGACTATTGGAACTTTGGCTTGTTTTGTTTAGTGGAAAATATAAAAGTTGATTACCGCATGGTTATGGGTGATTTTAATGTATTATAGAAATTCTAATAATTTTCTAGCGTGGCATGCCCAGTGTTATTCTCTCTTGGTTCCATAGGGTTGGTTGTCACTTTGGGTTGTGTGTTATGTTAGAAATAATTGATGTAACCATGTATAGTTTTCACAAACGATTAATAGTAAATGTTAACAATTTTTACACTCAGTGTGAAAAGGTCAACTCGAAAATTTTAAAGTTTCTCAAATTGGTCAGTTACGAGTCTGGTTATGTTTGGGATAGTCACCTTTGATTTTGATGCAATTTTTAATTGTTTGGTTCTGGACAGGTCTTGGAAGTCATTTGGAATCAAAACTACAACTTGAGTACAGTTTAAGAACGCCATGCCTCATAGATGCAACCATTCCATTTGAAACCCTTGTCAGAACTATGCAACAACTATAAACAACCATTGCAGGGCCCTGAGGAAGGTAGGAAGGGCAACATGTATTAGACATGATGTTCAAAGTTGTAAACAGTGGTAGTTTTGAAGGACAATTTACTTTCTTACAAGCAGTTTGCATTTTTAGTGAGTGACAATAAGGTACACTTGATTGTTTATTTATTTCTATGATTAAGTGAATTATTTAAGTTTTTTGAGTTGTATAAGTTCATTCATTATCCATACAAATGAAATAAAGTACAGAAAGGAAGGAAATACATCTCATAACACGAAAATATTTTCATTTATTCATGAGGAATAATAGTACATATTTTTCTCACACAAGCCATGAGAAATAACTTGAAAGGAAAGACAATGCATATATTTATGAAGCTGAAAATGTAAAGAGGTAAAAGAAACCCATCATTTCCTCGAGGGAGTTTTTTTCTTTATTGTTGTTCCATCTGTCCACAGCAACCGCATCATGGTACCTGAAAAGGGAGAAGAAAATGATCATCAATATTGAGCTCAGGGTTTAATTTAACTCTTTATACTTCCAACTTCAGAAATTCATGCATTTAAAAGTGTAATTATTAGGTGAAGTAGAAGAATCAAAATATAAAGGATGAGGTTAAGTGGAATGATTTATTATAGCTGAAACAGAATGGACAAGAGAATTCTGGGAAAATTTTGCTAGGGCTTTGCCATGAAAAATCAACATTTCAAATTTTCCAGCATGCATGTAAAGTTGTAATGAAGCTCAAATACAGTATTTAAGCAGAAAAGGAAAAGAAACTACAACATTCCAACAAAACTTCAAAGTTCAGCATACAAGAATTTGTGAAACAGAAATTCTAGAAATAATGTGTCCCTTCCAGGTTCTCAAACAAAATAAATGATTAACTTCTATAGTTTTCATTTCTCAAAATCAAATGTTTCAAAGTTATTCACAACAGAAATAAGAATGATGTCCAGTACAAAGTTACAGAAAATGGAGAAATCAATATCAAGCACATAATTTTACAAAAATGACAACCATCATGTGGTATTGTTTTCAGAATAAAATGTACATCATTTTCATAGGAAGTCAAGGTTACAAGAGATCAACCCAAAAGGTGTGACTTAAGAGTTCTTCAAAAGCATCAAAGTATTCAAGTCTTAGGATGAAACAAAACTCAAATAAAGAACATAATAGTTCAGAGTTTGAATCAAGAACAAAAAAGTTACCAGAAACTTTTATGAAAAGCTCAGAAGTACAAAATTTAAAATAAAAGAGCTTTGCATAATGATGGAATAAGGTTTTAGTAGAAATATGCAAAATTTTCAGACCCAATAGAAGCAGAGACGATAGATCCGTAATCAACTCACAATGAGCTCAGAATTTCAGAGTAAGGCTTCAATACCCAATTCTTGCCCCAAGTCAGATAATGATGACAACACAAAAAGGAAGATAGCTCCCAGTTGGTGCGATGATAAGATTTTGCATAAAGGAGAAACCCAAACCCATTCCATAGAAATGAAGAAATTCCCAGTTAAAATGCGCTTCATATTTATAAACAAACCCGATATTGGACAAAGTTTTACTTCTATGGCAACCACCTTTTCAAATCAATGTAAGAAGCACTTTCAGAGGTAAAGTCAAACATAGGTACATGCCCTCAACAAACTTCGAAAATCATGGCATTCATTGTACAAAACAAAGTTTTGATGCAATACATTATCAGAAATCAAACCCACTTCGTTTATGAAAAATGGCAGAATATTTAACTCTAAGCTACCATGAAATTGATGGAATCAAAGATTTACCTTAAAAGTAGGGTTACAGGAACTCAAGAAATCCTTTATTAGGCCACTAGGTAATAGAAAATGAAATAAATTTCATGTTTGAAGATAAATAATCTCACCCTTTCTCGGTATTCACGACAACTGTGAAAATAGCAGACGGCTTGAACCAAGAAATGGCGGCCATAAAAGTTACAAAGAAACTCAAAGAAGTCGAGCTCATGATCTCAAATGGATACCGCCTCAAAAGGAAGTACCAGAGAGCCCAATTGTTTGAGATTAACAAAGGAAAGAGATTGAATACTTTCACTCACAAAGCTCCATAGATTCAAAGAAACCATTTCTCAAAGTTATCTTAGATTCGAGCTCAAAAGAAAGAATATGGCAGAGAGATCAAATACTTTAACTCACAAAGCTTCACAGACTCATAGAGGCCGAGTTTTCAGAGTCTTGGAACCCAAAGATCAAAGCAATGGTGACTTGAAACAATTTTTCCAGGGCTTCACCCGCAAAATGAAAATGCAAGTGAAAATGAGCTAGGTTTGAGTGATTTTATCAATGAAACTCAACCACGGTGGAAGATCGACGGTGCAAGATCAATTAGATTCAAGATCGACGATCAAAACAATAACCATTGTCAACTACCTCTTTAACCATAGTTCTAAATGGTTACCACATTAAATGCCGAGTTAGAAAAATCAATGACTACAGTTAAAAATTACAAAGATTAACGGCATGAATCAAGGCACCAACATTCAAAGTAAACCACCAGGGTTGTAATTAACCTGACGACCTTTGAGTTAAACACCACCGACCAAACTTTCAAAGGGGTGTGTCATCATGGTGGAGGGGAATGAGATTCATTAAAAACATTATTCTTGTTGACTATAGTTGCCCCATATAAAATTAAAAACAATAATCATAGCTATCAACCATGTAAAAGCCGACAAGTATATCATATGCAATGGTCAATCCAAAGGGGGCGAATAATCAAACAATGATTATTATCCAAACCATGGTCTAAGAGACCCATGTATCAAACCATGACTAGTATATGCCATGTTAAGGGAGACCCAATCAATAACATGTTTGTCATGATAATATAGAAGACAAACAGAGCATGGGCACGTGAACAGAGGTGGTCCCTATAAGAGGTAAACATTATTTTTCTTACAAGAGATAATATTGTTTGTGGTCATAAAGGTTAAATGTGTCAACATCATATGAATCAAAGGATCATATGATGCAGATGTCAACATCAAGACCTGAGCTTGGAGGTGGTCCCCATCAAGTGGATGTTTGGATGTTTATTTTTTGTAAAATATTGCAAGTATTGCAATTATTTTTATTCACTCATAGAAGTTTATTTTTGCATGCCTTCACAACAGAAAAAATAGAGAAGAAGACAGTTCCATATTCATGGAGAGAGACTTTCCTAGCAAGGAATCTTATTTTTAGCAAAGTATTCACCCTTCTTTCTTACAAATAGATCACTCGGCTTCAATTGACCAATTGTAATCAAGGCTAATAAATGCCTATTTATAATTACATGCTCTTATTTTATTCCTTATCTATTATTAAATAAAGGATAAAAATAGAATGCATGGGTGAGTACAAGCCTTAGGTTATTTTTAGGAAGAGGGTGAATTTTATTTTTGCTATATATTGTGTGCCTTTGCAAAGCACGAGGAGGTTTTTTTCATTGAGGAACTTCGGAGGACTTTTTGGATATAGGAGTACTGAACCAATTTTTACCAATTTTTCCCTCTGAGTGTGAAGTATTTTCTTCCTTTCCAAGTTATTTGCATTCTTGTGTTTCATCATATTAGTCTTGTGAATTAAAATTCCCTGACCAATTATCTTGCCTTTGCAAATTCAGTTCTTCTAGCATAATTTTAATGTGCATGTTAACTTATTAGTACTGTTGTGATTTTCTCCCTCAGTATAACCAAGTGTTTTTCCCTTAGATATTCTATAGAAAACTATTGGCTCGTGCATAAAAAATTCTTCCCATATCAGTTGTGCATATACTCAGTCAAATCCCTCATACAAATTTGGTGTATCACCTTAGTTTTAATTACTTTAAGTCATCTTTCACTCTTAAACCCCAAGATCAATTTAGGATACATCAACAAGGAACCATCCTTGATACGGAAGACTCACCTCAAAATAGTTATACCCACGGACCAAAGGTGTTTCCATTGTATCTACGAAAGAGAGATCAAATTTTGCAAGTTGTAAAACTGCAACAATCTCTCTACAGAGGTGCACTTTCGAGAGATAACAATAAACTTTCTCTTTAGATAAAATGTTGTGTGGTAAACCCTTCTAAAACATAGTAACAATGTAATTCTAAGCATAAAAAAATGGTTGGATGACCCTTATAAAAATAAAATAAAATATATACATACAAACAAATTAATGTAGATGTGATCTACTTGATAACATTTGAGCCCCTAAGCGATCAAAGAGGAAACTATAATTGGTAATAAAAATATTTATATACCTTGTTTTTCCCCAAGCTAAATTAATCAACATTATCCTTTTATGGTGAATTCTTAAATGATCTTATGGTATAATCATTGATTAGGTTTTGGAAGATAATAAGGTTTTATAGGTAGGAGGGAAATTGATTAAGAACCCTTCAATATCTCTCAATCGTTTGAAATGTAAATTGTTTTTCCCTGTCAAACTTAATCAAGAAAAGTATAAATAAAATTTTTAACTAATCTTGATAAATTCTTAGCCTCAATAAAAGACTGGTTAATAACCAATGAGACCCTGAAGTTGAATTCTTTTGACATGTTTCCCTTAACCCTTGCCTTGGTTCATTGTAATCTTTCTTAAGTAATGTCAAAATTTTGATCCTTGCACAAAGAAGATTATTGTTCAACCTAAACGGAACTTTCCCTCAATCGGAGCTTGTGCTTATCACCTGTGCAATAGAGGTGTGGAACAATTTTCAATGGCTTGAGTAAGTGTAATTAACCGTGTGAGAAATGGAAAATGTTCTTAAATCAATGAATTAAACAAGTTATTGGCATATTATAGAATGATTCTCCTTCAAAAAACTTGATCTTAAGCTAATTAGTCAATAGTAAACAAAAAAGAAGTTCACCTTTGTAAGAAGAATTGCACGAATGAAAACATGAATCTTCTAGATCGAGTCAAATTTTCAAAGACGTTTTAGTAGTTAAATAACCTTCAAAGATTTTACTCTATGGGATGTCCTTAATTGTAACTGTGTATTGTGGTTGGTCTATTATGTTGTGCCTTGTCGAAGAGTAAAGTGAATTGTTCGGGATGGGTGTTGTATGATTCCTTGTTGCCTATGTGGTCTATGTTGTGTCTAGCTTGTTGGGAGTTGGCAGTAGCCCTTTACGGTCACTGTGTCATTTTGTACACTCCAAGTAAGTCAAAAAAAGTTATCCGAGTTTTCTGGTGTATTTTTTGGGGCGTGTTTTAGCGGTGTTTACAATTATCGTTTCATCCAATATATCGGCAAAAATGCTTCGATTGACCTTTGATTAAAAAACGTTGTTGTAGGAGTGGTGAGGTTAGGCAAGAAACTAGTATATGTCTAATGTATAATGTCTAATGCCCACATTTTACACACACAAATACAATAATAAAATACTGGAATAAATTTTTTTAACTTACGTTGTAGTATACACAACACTACAGGAGATTACTTAGTACGACGCATAACATGAGATATGTTTGCCTGCACGATAATAACCCACATAGGTAACATGAACCATGTGATGCACAACAAGGTCACTTTTTTTTAAATAACAAGGCACAACATAACGATTCAACTACATGACACACTTATAGATAGGGTCCTCCCACAACACGATATTGTGGGATTACACATTTATTACAACCATGTTTCAATATTTTAAATTAAGTTCTAGAAAGACTCATAATATGTGATTCATATATTCATTTTCCCTTTTGCTAGATTTCTTATACAAAGTATAACCTTTAACTTAAAGTGTATGGGTAAGTGCACAAAGTTGGGGGGCCAAAAGGGGGTCTTAAGTGGATGCATTTTTCTGGAAAAAAATCTCCAACTTGTATGAGTGTTTTGAAATAGTTACACTCAAAATTGGAAGATGTTGTAGAAATATGAATTGTAGAATTTTGAGTCTAGTTTCTAAGCTACTAAATTTTATTGAAAACGAATAATATTAAGTGGTTCAAACAACTAAAATACCAACAGATGCTCCTATTTTTGTTTAAAAACATAATAGAGTGACTTTCGTGCCCCCACCATTTTTTTAGAACCATTTAGTATTTTTTAAAACCCTTTAGGAGAAAGATACCTAGGAGCATCTAGTTTGTGCTCCATTTTTTTAGATTTTTTTAGAGAATATTTTTTTATTTATGATTTTTCTAGTACGAAATTTTATTTTTGAATAATAATAGAGCTCCGACCGTGCCCCTCCCCCCCGCAACTACCTCAAACAATATCGAAAATTAGATTTTTTTTGAATATGTATAGAATTATGCCTAGTATATATTTTTTTAATTTTGATCACCCAAAGAAAAGATACACCATGAAAGATAGACATATTTACACTTCAAAAAATAGCTATAAAAAAGGCATAGTTAGAAAATCAATAATTTGGAAACCTTATATTAGTCAGAAAATTTGAAAAATTATATTTTTAGAAAGAAGAGACTTTGCTCTATGTCGTGGTATAATTTTTTTAAAATGGATCGATTGTTTTATTTTGATTTATCATAGAGGAAGTGTCATTTTTACATTTTCTTGTAAAAAATCGTTGTTTGTTATGTTTGTGCAAGTCCATGCTTCAGGCTTGGGGATCTAAACCGGATCCCAAGCCTTGAGATATGGCTTGGGAAAAGAGAAAAAAAAATGTGTACGCTTTATGTAATGCGTACACTTTTTCTTTGTTTTATATATTGTGGTCCCCAAACGTCCGTGTTTCATCTCTTTCATGGGAATTCTCAGTAAACATTATGTTTTGTCTGCAATTTTCTCTACATTCTTGCATGATTTTTTAGTATTTCATTTTGTCCCTTACCCCACTAATTGATTTTTTTAATCATGGGTGATAAACGTGGAGCTAAGGAGAAGAGGAAAGTCAAGAATAAGACACCGAGCAATTTGAAGGGAAGAGAATAAATAAATTGAAGAGAATGCAAAAACTTCGAGTAGGGCAAGGTACATGCGTTATATCAAATATAGATAATGTATTAGAAAATTGGGATGAAATACATAATGAAAATTTAGAGAATAATGATTTTACAATGAATAATGATATTTAATTGAATGATAATGTTGGTATGGATGAAGAAATTGATATGAATCCAATTGTTGAACCCTTACTTGAGAATCCAAATGTTAACCCCGAAATTTGTATGAAAACACTGAATAAAGAAAGTAACCTTGTAAACAAATCTTCACCTCTAATAACACCTCCTTCCATTTTGTGAAGAAAACCAATTCACTTAATTGAAATTGATGAAAACATTATAAAACCAATGCCTAATAAAATTTCTGAAAGAAATGTGAGAAGAAAAGCTAGTGGAATTTGGGATAATTACTTTGAGAATTTAAATGACACACAAAGATGTCAATTATTTGTTTCATTGATGAAATTAATTAAGATGAGACCTATAATGAAGACCCTAGGGTTAAGAACATCTAATGTTGTTGATCAAAATGTGTCAATTGTTGAAAACATACATAAAGCATACCAAATTGTAGGTGGCAAAAGATGCACCAAATATAGTAATGCTACACGACGTGCACTAACTAATTATATAGTAAGTGATAAAATAGTTAATAAATGCTTGATTAGAAAAAACAAGTAGTGCTTTGAAGCTAAATAGAAAAACACTAATGAAAGAAATAGAGAGACGTAAACATCTTGAGTCACTCAATAACACTGACTATTGGGATTTCTCTAGCAGACTTCCACGAAAAGACAAGAATACATCTGATATTCTAAAAGAATAAATTGTAAAATTTTGGAATGAGAACACAAGGGTGTCACCTAATAGAAGAGATATAGTAAAAAGAAGAATATGTTCTCGTAATTGTGAATCGTGTGTAAAATATTTCTTAGATATGACTCAAACACAATTTTTCTCTAAGTTTAAAAATAAAAATCCACAAATTAACATTAGCCAAAGATTATTTGAAATGAGCAAACCCTTTTATGTGAAAATTAATCACTCACATACCACTTGTTGTTGCAGGCATCATGTTGAATTTTCGATGAATTATGATGTTTTTTGTCAAATACATCGTGTTTTGCATAATGACATCATGTTGGAGAAGTGTGGAATAAATGTCCCACAAAAATATTCAAGGGAATTTATTCTGACAATATTTTGTGAAAAATCAACAAGACAATTTTTTTATAACAAAACATGTTTGGATGGAACGTGCAATGTATGTGGTGGCTTGCCAAATTTGAAAATTTGTATCCACGAGGAGAATACATATTCAATAGGAAAAGAATTGGTTTATTTCACCAAATATGAATCAGTGGCATATCAATTTAAAGATGAAAAAGAATCTAAGAGGTATGAGCTTGTTAGAAAACAATTACCTATATCAGAATATATGGTCAAATTCAGAGAGGAAATTTGTTATGATTATGCAAGGCACACACATAGAGCTCAATGGTTGGATGAACAATTCAAGTTAAGCAAGGACACATTCCCACTTGGTGTTATATTTTTAGTAGTTGACTTCACAGATAATTACACATTACAGCCACAAATGGAGGTTTAGTCTCAATATTATAACTTAGTGTAAGTTTCTATTTTCGTGCATATAACATTCATGCACTCTCCTAAAAGCACTGAGAAAGATCAAAAAATATTAAGAGAGTATCATTTCTACATCAATGATGATTGAACACATTCTACAGAATATGTACAAGGGTGTTTCCAGTGTTTTATGTGAACTTGAATGAGAGGAACATTAGTTTCGATCACTATTACATTTGGTCAGACAACTACACATCACAATTCAAGAATGCGAGGATGTTTTATTGGCTAAGCAAGATGCACAAAGAAACAAATGTACAACATATCTAGATTTTTACTAAGGCAAGGCATGGAAAAGGAGAGCATGATGGTGTAGGAGCATGTGTGAAAAGAGAACTTGTAAGAGAAGAGTTAAAGTTCAAGGATGGTGCTAAATTTACAAATGCAAAAAACATTTTTGATTGGTGTGTTAAGAATATGGGCCATGAATCTCAAGAGAGATCAATGGTTCGTAGATATTTTTGGTTGATAGAGCAACAACATCTAGCAAAATTTGAAGATTGTATGAAAGTTGCAGGATCAAGTGATATGCACTCATTCCATATTTCATATTGAAATGCTTGGACTATTTATACTAGGTGCATGACATGTTTTTGTATATCATGCATTGATTTTTCATGGAATGAATGTGAGTCACAATAATGGGTGGATTAATGAAATTGTAGACCTCTAATTACACTCAACACACATCAAGTTCCATGAGCATTACAACTTTCGGGTCTTTAGATCAAATGAAAACATCACCCGACTTTGAACAAGTCTCCGATTTAGTGTAACAAGGTACATGCATATATGTACATGCCATGTTTTAGATTTATAAATTATTAAATGGTTAACTCTTAATGTATTTTTAAATTGACTAAACAGCTTTTACTTTGTGATACATAGGACACATTTTACGATTATTGTGACATAAATTAAATAAGAGGGAACAAACTACGTCTTATCTCATTGTGTAGAGGGGAAAAAAATTGAATTTCATAGTCATTGATGGTGAAGACCTTGACTATCCCACTAGATCGTAGTAGTCACCGGAACTTGAGTTTGATGATATCCTATAAAAATCAAACATTTAATTGTTTGAAGACTATGAAGTACATCGGAAGATACCTTGCACTATTCGCATTTGGTCCTTGTAACAAATATTAAATTAATCAAATATCGAGGTCGGCCATCAAACAAAAATTTGTGGAAGGTTTGTGAGTCAGATCATGAAGAAATTCTTACTAGTGTCAAGAATAGAGTTGATCATTACGGTTCATTCGATTGAATTTGCAAAGGTATGTTCTTCATGAATTTAATTTGAATATTTACTTAAATGATTTTGTTTAAATTTTGTATGATTTAAAATTATATTTAATTGCTTACTAACATGTTTATGTAGGTTAGTGGTGCCAAAAAAGCTTCCACCTTCACGTGGTTAGCACTTGTCGATGAGAATTTATTATTCTCAAAGCCAAGTGAAGCTAAGAGAAATTAAATATTATAAAGGAACAAAAATAGAAATTCTCATTTCACCACCTATATTATAAAAATATCTTATTAAAATTCTCATTTCACCACCTATACTGTTGTTGAACCACCTATATTATTCGGTGATTAGCAATGGACAACCTTACAATGAATTAGTTTGAATGGATATGGAGAAAACCATGAGAGGATTTTGTAGAGATCCTTGACATGGAGGTCTCGAATCTGACGAGACGTCTTTAGGTGCCACGGAGTTAGAGAAATCACCCGTCAAAGATAAGGCGTGATTGGGTCGTAGGGCTATTTAGTGACTATGCCCAGACGGCGTATCCCGAAAGAACGGGTAGCATAGGGAACCAAAAAGAAGCCTCCAATAGCGTTCACCTAACTAGACCAACGTGTTGGAGTAGTTGGTTCGGTCCCATGACCTTCTGTTTGCAAACTACAAATTCTAAGCACCTCTACATCGACTCGACTACACTATTTTGCGTGTTTGCAAACAATAGCACAGTGAGAGAACCAGATGGAGACAAAGAAAACCATGAGAGGATTTCCTAGAGGACCCCAACATGGAGGTCTCAGATCTAACGAGACATCTCTAGGTGCCACAGAGTCTGAGAAATCACTCATTGAATATATGGTGTGTTTGGGCCTCAAGGCTTTGAAGGGACTCGGTCGACGGGGTAGCTTTGAAAATCATGGGGAGCATAGGGAAAAAAATGAAGCCTCCATTAGCATTCAATAGGACACCGCAATGTGTTGGCATAGTTTCTTCGGTCCCATGAACTTTTTTTGCAAACTACATGCCTCGGCAGCCCTACACCGACTCGGGGACACAATTTCATGTGTTTGTAAACAATATCACAATGAGAGAACCGCATGGAGATGGAGAAAAATATGAAATGATTTCATATAATTCCCCAACATGGATCTCTCGATCGGCGAGACGTCTCTAGGTGCCACAAAGTCTAAGAAATCACCCATCGAAGATATGGCGTGTTTGGGCCTCAGGGCTCTTAAGTGACTACGCCCAGACGGGGTAGCTCAAAGCACAGGGAGATTAGGGAACAAAAATAAAGCCCTAATAGAATTCACCTGGCCACCCCGATGTTTTGTGTAGTTGGTTTGGTCCCACGACCTTCCGTTTCCAAACTACAGCGTCTGATAGCCCTACACTGACTCAAACTGCACTATTTCGCGCGTTTGCAAACAATAGCACAATGAGAGAACCAGATGGATATGGAGAAAACCATGATAGAATTTTTTAGAGGGTACTAACATGGAGGTCTCAGATCTGACAAGATGTCTCTAGGTGTCATGGAGTTTGAGAAATCACCCATCGAAGATATGGCGTGTTTGGGCCTCGGGGTTCTTAAGCGACCACGCCCAGACAGGGTAGCCCGAAAGCACAGGGAGCATAGGGAACCAAAAAAATCCTTCACAAGAATTCAACAGGCCATCCCAATGTGTTTGCATAGTTAGTTCAGTCCCACGAGCTTTTGTTTACAAACTACAAACCTTTGCATCCTATCTTGACTCAAACAACACTATTTCACACGTTTGTAAACAATAACACATCGAGAGAACCAGATGGAGATAGAGAAAACCATGAGAGGATTTTATAGAGGGCCCGATGTGGAGGTCTTAGATCGATGAGACATCTCTAGGTTCCATGGATTCGATAAATCACTGTCAAAGAGATGGCATGTCTGGGCCTTAGGGCTCTTAAGTGACTACGCCCTTAGGACATAGTAGGCCGAAAGCACGAGGAGCATAGGGAACCAAAACTAAGCCTCCAATATCATTCACCTAGCCACCCTGATGTTTTGGCATAGTTGGTTTGGTCTCATGAGCTTCTGTTTGTAAACTATAGCCTCTTACAACCCTACATTGACTCAAACTGCATTATTTCACACGTTCGTAAACAATAGTACAACGGGAGAACCAAATGGAGAAAGAGAAAACCACAAAATGCTTTCATAGAGGGCCCCAACATGGAGGTCTTGGATCTGATGAGATGTCTCTAGGTGCCATGGAGTCCAAGAAATCACTCGTCGAAGATATGGCACATTTGGGTCTCAGGGCTCTTAAGTGACTACACCCAGACGAGGTAGCCCGAAAGAACAGGTAGCATAGGGAACCAAAATGAAGCCTCCACTAGAGTTAACCAAGCTACCCTGATGTTTTGGCGTAGTTAGTTTAGTCCCATAAAGTTTCATTTGCAAACTACAGCCTCTGAGCAGCCCTACACTGACTAAAACTCCACTATTTTACATGTTTGCAAACAATAGCACATCAAGAGAACCAGATGGAGATAGAGAAAATCATGAGAGGATTTTGTAGACTATAGAAATCTAACCTAAATAGTCGAGTAATAGAATAAATCAACATTATATTTCTCACATATAAAATTAATTTCTACCTTCAAAAAAGAAACTCGGGTGAATGCTCAATCAAAATATAAATTACAATTCTAAACGAGTTTCAAGTTCAATTATCAATACTTCATTGCAGTTTTTCTTGCCACTATCTTTGCTTTTGGAACTACCTAGTTTGATTTTTGAAGTTGAAGCAATTGAGATTAATAAAAATAATAAACTTGGCATGTTTTCCTTAAGATTATCAATAATTCTATCGAAAACATCACATGGATCTTCCATTCCAGCTTAAGTTGTGTTTCTTCCACACTTCCCATTTTTCCTTTTCTTCCACTTGTATCTTCTCTTTAAGTTCTTCCGGATGTTTTTGGATAATCAAATTGAGTCTTTATGAATTTCAGCAGGCATTTCTTCTTGAATCATAGCAACATCTTCACCTAATTATTTTTCCTCACGATGTTCATTGTCATATAAAGTTGAAGACTAAATATTTATATGGCCTTCGACTTCTTTTTCGGCACAAACAACCTTTTGTAATGTCTAAAAAAATACAGGCTCTTCATTCTCTATTTAATTGAAGATATTCATTCTTTCAAAATGAACTATTGGAACATTGGTGGTCTCCCCAACAAAACTAAGTTCATTGTATACATAGTTGCATCCTATGCCAAAATCATTGAACATTGGTGGTTTCCTCCACCCATGCTTCCGGGCTACCCCATTCGGGCATAGTCGCTTAAGAGCCCTGAGCCCCAAACACGCCATATCTTCGACGAGAGATTTATCAAACTCTTTGGCACTTAAAGATGTCTCGTTAGATCCGAGACCTCCATGTTGGATACCTCTATGAAAGCCTCTCACGGTTTTCTCCATCTCCATCTGATTCTCTCATTGTGCTATTGTTTTCAAACGCGTGAAATAGTGTAGTCTAAGTCAGTATATGGCTACTGAGATGATGTATTTTACAAACAGAAGCTCATGGGACTGAACCAACTATGCCGACACATTGGGGTGGCCAGTGAACACTAGTGGAGGATTCATTTTGGTTCCATATGCTCCCATGCTTTTGGGCTACCTTGTCTCGGCGTAATCACTTATGAGCCACGAGGCCCAAACAAACCATATCTTCGATGGGTGATTTTTCAAACACCGTTGCACTTAGAGACGTCTCGTCAGATTCAAGAGCTCCAAATTAGGGACCTCTATGAAATACTCTCACGGTTTTCTCTGTCTCCATTTTGTTCTCTCGTTGTGTTATTGTTTGCAAACGCATGAAATAGTGCAATCTGAGTCAAGATATAGATCGCCAAAGGTCAGTAGTTTTCAAATAGAAGCTCATGGGACCAAACCAACTATGCCAACACATCGAGGTGGCTTGGTGAATGCTAGTTGAGGATTTTTTTTGGTTCCCTACGCTCCTCGTCCTTTCAGGATACCTCATCTTGGCATAGTCCCTTAATAGCCCTAAGGCCCAAACACACCATATCTTTGACGGGTGATTTCTCAAACTCCATGGCACCTAGAGACATCTTGTCATATCCAAGACCTCCATGTTGGGTCCCTCTATGAAATCCTTTCGTGGGTTTCTCTGTCTCCATCCGGTTCTCTTGTTGCGCTATCGTTTGTAAATGTGTGAAATAGTGCAATTTGAGTCAGTGTAGGGCTGCCAGAGGCTATAGTTTACAAACATAAGCTCATGGGACCAAACCAAGTACACCAACACATCAAAGTGGCCAGGTGAATGCTATTGGAGGATTATTTTTGGTTCCCTATGCTCCCCTTGCTTTCGGGCTACCCCGTCCAAGCATAGTCGCTTAAGAGCCCTAAGGCCCGATCACACCATATCTTCAACGAGTGATTTCTCAGACTTCGTGGCACCTAGAGATGTCTCATAAAATCCAGGACCTCCAAATTGGGTCCCTTTAAAAATTATCTTGTGGTTTTATCCGTATCCATCCGGTTCTCTTGATCTGCTATTGTTTGCAAACGCGAAAATAGTAAAGTTTGAGTCAATGCCAGGGGTTCTAGAGGCTATAGTTTGCAAATGGAAGTTTGTGGGACGAAACCAACTATGCCAAGACATCGGGGTGGCCTGGTGAATTCTAGTGGAGGATTATTTTTGGTTCCCTACACTCCCCGTGCTTTTGGGCTACCCCGTCCGAGTGTAATCGCTTAAGAGCCCTGAGGCCCAAACATGCCATATCATCAACGGGTAATTTCGGGACTCGTGGCACCTAGACACATCTCATCAGATCTAAGACCTCCATGTTGAGGACCTATATGAAATAACCTCGTGGTTTTCTCTGTCTCCATCTGGTTCTCTCATTGTGATATTGTTTGCAAATGTGTGAAATAGTGAAGTTTGAGTCAATGTAGGGCTACTAGAAGCTGTAGTTTACAAACGGAAGCTCATGGGACCGAACCAACAACACCAATAAGTTGGGGTGGCTAGTTAAATTCTAGTGGAGGATTACTTTTTGTTCCCTACACTCCCAGTGCTTTCGGGCTACCTCATTTGGGTGTAGTCGCTTAAGAGCCCTGAGGCCCAAACATGCCATATCTTCGACGGGTGATTTCTCAAACTTTGTGGCACCTAGAGACGTCTCGTCATATCCAAGACCTCCACATTGGGGCCCTATATGAAATAATCTAGTTATTTTCTCTTTCTTCATCTAGTTCTTTCGTTGTGCTATTGTTTGCAAACACATGAAATAGTGCAGTCTAAGTCAGTGTAGGGTTGGTAGACGTTGTAGTTTGCAAACGTAAGCTCTTGGGACCCAACCAACTACGCCAACACATTGAGGTGTCCTGGTGAACACTATTGGAGGATTATTTTTGGTTCCCTATGCTCCCCGTGTTTTTGGGCTACCCCATCTAGGTGTAGTCCCTTAAGAGCCCTAAGGCCAAAACATTCCATATCTTCGACAGTGTGATTTCTGGACGCCGTGGCACTTAGATATGTCTCGTCAGATCTGAGAGCTCTATGTTGGGGACCTCTATCAAATAATCTTATGGTTTTCTCTTTCTCCATCCATTTCTCTTGTTGTGTTATTCTTTGTAAATGCGCATAATAGTGCAGGTTTGAGTTAGTATAGGGTTTCCAAACGTTGTAGTTTGCAAACGAAAGCTCGTGGGACCGAACCAACTATGAAAACATGTCTATTTTTCTTGGTGAATGCTATTGGAGGCTTCGCTTTGGTTACCTACAATCCCCATGCTTTTGGGCTACCTCATTTGGGTGTAGTCCCTGAAGAGCCATGAGGCCCAAACACGTCATATTTTTGACGGGTGATTTCTAAGACTCCATGGCACCTAGATACATCTCGTTAGATCTAAGACCTCCACATCGGGGCCCTCTACAAAAGCCTCTCTCGGTTTTCTCTGTCTCCCTCCGGTTCTCTCGTTGTGCTATTGTTTACAAACACGTGAAATAGTGCAGTCTGAGTCAGTGTAGGGCTACCGGAGACATTGTAGTTTGCAAACGCACGATCATGGGACTAAACCTACTATGCCACCATGTTGGGGTGTCCTAGTGAACTCTAGTGGAGGCTTACTTTTGGTTCCCTACGATCCTCGTGCTTTTGGGCTACCTCATTCTAGCGTAGTCCCTTAAGAGCCCTGAGGCCCAAACACACCATATCTTCAATGGGTGATTTCTTAGACTCCATGGAACCTAGAGATTTCTACTCGAGATCTGATACCTCCATGTCGGGCCCTCTATGAAATCCTCTCGCGGTTTTCTCCATCCCCATCTGGTTCTCTTGTTGTGTTACTGTTTGCAAACACATGAAATAGTGCGATGCAGTCGGTGTAGGGTTGCTACACGCTATAGTTTACAAAACAAGCTCGTGGGACCAAACCAACTACGCCAACACATCGGGGTGGCTAGGTGATTGCTAGTGGAGCATTCATTTTTGTTCCCTACGCTCCCCATTCTTTCGAGCTACCTCATCTTGGCGCAGCTTTCTTAAGAGCCTTGAATGACTAGATTGGCTTGAGAATGAATTTGATAGGGGTATGTCTAAGAACACACGGGAGTTATCAAACACCTAGTAAATATTTCTTGTTTAGTTCTGGATGGGAGTTAGCTGGCCTATGGCTTAGTGACCTTCCATTCATTGATAATTTATGTTATGATAAACCCATGGATGCTTTCAAAAGCACCTTAAAAAGGATAGGGGTAGTTATCAAGCCTAGTTAAGGGTGTGATGTGATTTCCAAATAACTTGAAATACCTACAAATTTAAAGGTAATAACACGAATTGGATAGGATTAGACAATCAAGAATCATTGAGTGTTTGAATCAAAATGTCATTACATTTGGAGACATTCTCAAGCATTGGAGTAATGTATATGGAGAGACATTCTCAAAATATCAACAGATGAAAGGCATCAAATTGTGACAATTGTCGGGTTTTTAACAAGGAGAAGAATACGAAGCATAGAAGAATGTATTAAGTGCATGATAAGATAGGAGCCAAGATAAAGATAACATGAGAAAGAAGAAGCGCAAGTTATGTAAATACACATATACACATTGATAAATTGAATGAAATATTACTCATATTAGGTAATTATTTATATACATACATTATATAAGTATTGATTTCCAAAATTTGATGCATATTATACATTGAAAATGCTAGTACATGTACATCACCAATAAATGAAAAAATAATTCATAATGTCTTAAATATTGTCAAGTGCACATCATATTAGATTCATGCGAAAATCATCTCGAAATGTAAGGTATCATACAAAATTATCAAGTTCCAAATAGTATTTTAATGTGCATAATAAATACAAAAATTCCCAAATAGGTCATATACCATCAAGTTCAAATGCCATATAGGCGTACATATAATGTCATGCACATAGGCATACAAAAACAATGTCATGTAAGACATATATATTTCCTACTCATCAAAATATATCCCTCTCTTGGCCTTTCTCGAAGAAGGCCTTCCCTTAGATGAAGATGGAGATCCATGAGATGAATTTGGATCGTCCAAACCCATGCTTCAAGTCCTCTTTTGCTAAATACTCGCCTCTAGATGAGCATGTAAATTCAAACAATGTTTTTTTGTCAAAATTAATTTATATATGTTTTCAAAATGTATATAAGACCATGCTAGAATGAAAGTATTTACATAAATACACAAACTTACCACAAGTTTTTGATCACACCGAATTTGCATCTCACACTCAGATGAGTCATCGAGAGCTCCTGCAGTATGAACGGGGGTATGAAGATGACGAGATGGAGGAGTCTGTGCCCTCGAAGTCAAAATGGAGGGGGTTGAAGTTCCCTACATACACATAAGATCAGAAAATCTAACATAAGAACTAGCGAAAAATAGAGCTAAGTACATGTATCTATATAATGATAATATTTTAACTAATTTTATCAATATAGAACTTTTTTTTACCCCACCATGCCTATGAATCAAATGAACAGGGCTCTTCACTCTGTCACATGTAACTCCTACATATACACAATGAAGGACATTATTAACATAATTTAATAATTCTACAATGAAAGACATTACTAACATGTAATTTAGCATAATATGAATAACATGAGAAATTTAACAAAATTTACATGTTGTTTGAATACTTCAGTGAGTTACTACGTAAATGAAATCGTACTTAAGCAACACCTTTATCTAATTTTTACAGAGATGGTGGGGTGTCTAATGAAGTCAACATCTTTATCAAACATGTATATCACGTGAGTTAGATGGACATACAAGAACATACATATATTTGACTTCAAAACTAATATATATATATATATATATATATATATATATATATATATATATATATACACACACACACATGTATGTGAAAATTTTACATAATTAACATTCTAAATTACCTCTATGAATGTATGTGTATGCATGGTGCTCTCCGCCTATGGTCGGGATGAGTACGTGCCTCCTGCACGTTGTAATATCAATGCATAAACATGTACAAATACAATTATTTCAAAAATTTAACATATATAAGTAAATCAGGTACTCCAAACTTTTTGTAACACACATAACAAAACATAACAAATTTACCTGCGAAGTTGACGCCGATGAATGTAATCCAAATGTCTCACTCAAAAGGACATCTAAAAAGTGACATTATTGTGTTCACCCCTAGCACCAGGTGCACCAAAATTAGTAAGCATGAAAGTATCATCCTCCTCGGGCCCCAAACATATGCTACCATATGACGAGCAAAGATGTGGCCTCATGCTAGTACTCCCTGAGGGAATACTCTGTGTACCTCCACGAGCATCTGGCTCAGAAATCTCCCTCGTATGTCGAATAAGGGTCGCAGATGTCCCCTGAAGCATGTGGAGTGTATCAATCTCTACTGTCTCCTTCACTACTTGAGGGACAATATCAGGGTGAGGGGCTTCTGTACAGGGAATCTACCCTGCTGAATAGGTGCACGTTGTGCACCTAGTTGATCCTGTGCAGATCCTTTTCCTTGGCCCTAGAAATCTTAGAAATCAAAATAATTTGGGATCTCATTGAGGATAAACTCACAATAGAGTTTCCTCATAAATTATAGTGGCACCTCATTGTTATTACAAGGTGGAAAATCAAACACCATCCACCATCAGTCCTAAAAATTATTTTTAATCAAATTATTATTGCACCAATGGATGGGAAATCGTTTACATGTCAATGGAATAGGAAAATTAGTGTGGGGGTCCGTGAATAAGGCGCATATGAGTTCTTTTGAAAAAAATTCTTTACATCCACATATGAAAATTTGTTGGAATAATAAACCCTACAACCCTCTCTATAAGTTTTCCAATGATCAATTTACCTCATTTCCACATCAATTTGAACAAGTAATGCCTTTAATGTGTTTCCAAGAGAGGCACGGTGGGGGTTTGTAGATTGTGCATCCCACATTGTTTTGATTAAATCCTCAATTTCAATTTTATTTTCAACTTTTTGGGCTGCTAAATCTTCTTGACTTCTCGACAGATGTTGAGAAATTGTGGGAGTGTCAGGAGGGATGATAGAAATAATAGGGTTTGGTTGTGGTTGATTCCTCGACCTCTAACTGTAACAATAAAAAAATATGTATTCAATTCAAATTTTAATCTATAATTATCATATTTCAATGTAATTTTGAGAAAAGAATTGTGCTTACCTCTTCTCCATGGTGCCATCGTCGATTCAGATCTTCCCAGTGATCCAGAAATGATCCTTTGAGCTTGAGATCTAGCTGAATGAAAAAACGCAAGGGCACGGTTAAGCTTTGAAACTCGTGTTTGAGGGAGGTAAAATGATAGAGGCTCGGGCCTCTTTTTTTTTTTTATAGTAGGCATAACGCATATGCGTTATGTAACGTGTATGTGTTATATAATGCGTATGCAGTATGCTTTGGTGATTCTCGAGCGAAACAAATTAAAATGCTAGCATGTTTTAACAAAACGTGTACTCATTTTACTTTTTTCATATTCTTGTTTGCTTTTTGGCCCCCTAACTTTTTGCACTTACCGATATCTCATTAAATAAGAATCATTTACCTTATTTCAATTACTTATTTAATTCATTCATTCATTAATAGGATATTCATTTACACACAAATCTATTTACATACACACAAGGCTACTAGGCGTAATAGTTAGGATTCACTCCTAAGGCATGCATCTTGATCTTATATCATACCTCTGTTATGTAACAAAATAAGTGTGATTCCAAAGGAGGGAAGGTTCTCATATTTTCTCAAGGATTGAGGGTCAAGTTTCTTTGATTCATTTATAAATTGATAATTCAGCTAGTACACAAGAAGCATTATAGGGATTAGGATTTTCATCCGTAACAAGAGGGTTTAATCACATTCTAAGGAATGTCATGTTTCATTTCTGTGGAATAATTATTATCCATATTTCACCCCGAGGCCAAATATTGGATTAGCCATGACCCCGCATAGAAGGAACCTAAGAAAACTTGCTCATATCTTGCAAATTGGTCATAGAGGGACTCAACCATGGAGTGGCGGAGGCCGAGAGAGACTAAAGGATCTGTCGTGCAAAAGAAATGACTCACGTCTGCCATTTCCACATCTTAAATCTATTCTTCAAGTTACAGGTTGACTCAACTATTGGATAGTAAGGTCAGAAAATAAATGGCGATGCTACGGAGGAATCAAAAAGAGAAGGGGAAGAAACGAATAAGATCTGAAGTCCTCTAGTTTGAAATGGTTCAAGAAAAGGTCCAAAAATGACTAAGTATGGAGGAGGCAGTGGAAGAGACAATGTGTCCTAACGGCACTTCTCTAGAGATGAATCCAAAAAGGGAAGCCTAGACTTGCGCCAGGATTCCACGTGTCCAATGCCCAAAAGAAGTTTTGGGGCATTGAAATTTATTTAACTAAAAGGAAGATGTCGTGTTAGCTTGGCGTAAATGTAGAAAGGAAGCCCGTGGTGGAGACTCAAACTTGCACCAGCCCTCCACGTAATAAATGGTCAAAAAGAGTTAAAATGTAGGATTCAAAATTGGATAAGTATAAAAGTTTAAGTGGAGAATGCCAAGTGTCAGCGTGTCGCATCTCCAAGAGTTGGTCCCAAGGCAGAGACCCAAATTAGCATGAGCTCGCCATGTAGCCCAAAGTCTAAAAAGGTAAAAAAGACCATTGAAAATTCCACAGATCAGCGAAGGCCGACAAGTGTCAACTCGACACTCCTCCAAAGGAAAACTTTGGGCCAAGTTCTCAAGTAAGCGCGGTGCCTCCACGTGTTATCTCAAGAGGGGTAGATTTAGTTAAATAGTCAATGCATACCAAGCCAAACAGAGGCTACCAACCTGTCTTAATGGTGTTGATTCAAGAGTAGAATAGATAAAAGGTTCATAAACAAGTGCCAAACTACCGCATGTGCCAGGGAAAGCAGGCCATTGGGATAAAGTTTGGTTCTTTTCCCCTTGTTATCTAAAAAGGGTTAAAAGTTGCAAAATGGCCCACAACTCCGCCCAAGGAAAAATTCAGCATTTGGGCCCGAGTCAAAGCCAAAGCGGGAGTCGGAGGAAAAGGTGAAAGTTTGCCTTTTGTCCAAAAATCACAAACATAAATATGGAACTCCATTCCCAACCAACAAAAAGGAGCCACGTGTCTAGGCGGAGTTTCGGGGCTATGGGATCTTTTTGAGTTTTGCATTTTTTGTGCAAGAGGTGAAAAGGATAAATTGTGGACCCGTAGGCCCGATTTTTGTTCCAATCTAGCTGCCGCGTGTTCTATACAAAAAGGGGACCCATTTTTCAAAAAAATTTCCCACCCATTTGTACATGCTCGATACAAACTTTGAAGGGGCATATTATTCAACTCGAGCTCGAAATATTGCAAATCGACATCGTTAGAAATACCTCAGCCTAACCCATGCCATGGAGGCCTCGAAACTTTAATTTTTGAGGAGGTTAGGTGAATAAAATGGAGGAAACATCTCCAGGATTTTAATATAGGATCTTCTTGCCTCAACAACCAGATCATATTTGATCTATCTCTTTCTTTCCTCTTCCTTCAAGGCGCCGAACCAAGGATCGATGTAGTAAAGATAGATTTGGGGTAGATTTCATCGAAGCATTAATATCGGTGGTTGAAATTCGACTTTATTTTTCCACTTCTCTCTCTCTTTCTTCTCTCTAATCGAATTTATAAATACGGGGAAAGATTTATTGTAAATGGTTGGATGTTCTTTGTTTTGCAGGGGTCCCTTCTCCTTCTAACAAAGGGATTTGTGGGGTTCGTGCCTTTCATCAAAATTGTAATACATCTCTGCCTTTTGGCTACTTTGTAATGAAGTGTATTAATTCACGAGCAATTAAACATGTCTGTGATCAATCTTATATCTTTTCTTGTCTCTTTTTCTTTCATTTGGTCTTTCATTACAAATCTAGCTATCTCGTGCTTGTTTATTACATACATTTGTTGGTTTGTGTCTATTGGCAAAATAAGTGTTCATCATTCCTTTGGTGCATCACCTGGTAGTTTAGTTATTTCTTATTTCTTATACTCTTTTATCCCTGTCTCCTTGAAAAGTTATAGATTAGGCACGAGATAAATCCCCTGCAAATCCTTACGTATGCACCTAAACAGAGGAATAAGGAACCAACCTTTAATCTAGAGAGCTTTTCCATTTTTGCAAGGTCCCATACCTTGGGGAAAGTTCAATGTTATGCAATCACACCAAATGACCCTGCCTTAGAAAATCAAACCTGTAGAACTCATTTGGGGGTGTTGTGATTTCACACTAACAGTTTTGGCACGCTCGATTAGACTAAGAAGTATTCATCTTATTACGGTAGGAATTGATGTACACTTACTATGATTCGGCTTTTAAGAAGCCTTAAAATCATATATTTGGCGACTCTAAAAGAAACAAAACTACTGGTTTCAGAAGTCCAAGCAAGTTCATGAGAAGAATACAAACATGGTCAAGAACCGGATAAGAATGACTATTTATATATCTAGACTTATCCCCGGACAGAGAGGAGAAGAGGAATAAGAGCCAAGAGGTCTATATATCCACCAAGAAGAGCTTTATCAACACCTCCTCCCTAAGAGACCATTCATTCAATCATGAGGGGTGCTTAGCCAATGTAATGGCTCAGCCAAATCCTTATGTCAACTTCACCGACAAAGATTCCACTCACCTTGATTGCACAAAACCTAGTTTTGATTGCAGTATTAAAGAGTGTCCCATATTTCACTAGGGAAAACCAAACTTCTCCCGGTGATCATGTCCAATATATTGCAAATATCTATACAATTCATGAGATCCATAAGATGGAAATTGTAGTCAAGTTTCTCGCCTCTTCACTTAAAGGGAAATCTTCACAATGGTTCGGGAGTCTCCTAACAGCTTTCTATCCCGAATTGGAATCAGCTATGCACAACTCTTCACAACCAGTTTGGAGAGAAAGGTGGTAACTTGTCTTTGTTGGAACAACTAACAACGATCAAGAGAGCCCCAAACAAGTAGTTGATAGAATTCAACCTTAGATTCCAAAGTGGACCTAGGACATGATCCTAGTAGCGGTAAAAAGCCCACTAATGAAGGTCCCTTATTATACTTTTTAGGGCTTTAAATTCTGATATTTCTTTGATGATTCAGTCAATGGGGGCACAACCTTACCTGTAGCCTATAGCCTTTCCATAAAGGCTGAGAACCGTTTGATTCAAGCTGGTAAAATCACTCCTAAGCCATCCATGCCTCTATACCTTGAGTTAGGAAACCCGGATACTAGTCAAACACCTACATTAGATCCCATACCCATCCCCAGAAACAAAGCTCGGCTAAAGCTTCTACTTCATCATCTAACACCTCTAAATAGATTTAGGAAGTGATGAAGCAACTGTAAAACCTAGGAAATGAGATAGTGACCATCAAAAGATAGCAGGCTCAGAGTTCTAGGCCATATCAGCCCCAGTCTCAATATCAAGCTAGACCCCAAAGATCAGCAATAGGCCACCATCTCGGACTATAAACTAGAGCTAGAACCAAGGACAGCCCAAGCTGCTAGACCTTTCATATCTTATGACCTAAACGTAGCTTCAACATCAAGGGCATTGGTTCCTACATAGAACAATATGGCACAAGAATATGAATGGTGTTTTCCGTGCATTCAACCACATAACCAATCAACGTGCTTTAATAGTTCTCTAAATCAGGCCTTGATGGTGCAAACCAAGATGGTACCAAAAGAACCTAGAAAAGAGGGAGATCAATAGCAAGGATTTGAACAAAGTAGACCTCCAAGAGAAACTATGCTAGTAAATTAGAAGGTCAAGACTTGTATGGGATGAACCAGTTCCCTTCTCAAAGTGTGGCTACCAATACACGGTCTAAAAGGAGAAGTATTAGAGAGGTCCAACCACCGAACTCAAGTGACCCTCAACCTTATATCACTCCACAAGGTCCTCGTGTTCCAAGTACAACTCCCAACATGTAGAGCTAATCCAAGCCACCTTCAAAATCCAATCAGGCACCGGTTGTAGTAACCCATGTGCAAGAAAGAAATGTGTCTGGGAAGGGGTAGTAAAAGGATAGCTCATTCAATATTATTGAGAAAATGAAAAGACAAGTGTGAACATTTCACTATGGGAGTCGTTAGCCATTCCAGAGCAAAGATATCATTGCAGAGATCGCCATGAAGAATTGGTCAAGTTTAAATCAACCCCCTAACCAGCAAGAAAGAGTGCTTTCCAATGTAGTTCAACCTTGGAGAAACCAAGGAGAACAACAAGGTAAGAACCTATGACCTCCTCCCTTATATGTCTCGTTAATTATTGGAGACAAATTGGTGCACAATTGTATGGTTGATTCTCGGGGCTAGTAGTTCTTTGATGCCCAAACAAATAGATGATCAGTTGGGTCTCCAATATGAGGTTATCTTTAGAGGAGTAGTCCAATTAGATGGGATAACAAAGAAAAATATTTGAATCATCAAGGATGTAAGTCTCACTCTACACGCTACCCTAATGTGATTGTTTTGCAAAATGTGTCAATCATAGATTTTCCACCACATTTTGCTTTGTGTCTATCTAGGGACTTCACTGCCAAAATTGGAGGCTACCTATCTACTAATTGGTCACATATGATCTTTAGGACAAGGTATGGGGTGAAGGCCACAATCGATCTGAACCTATTTCGATCATCATATTGAATCCTATTTGCCTAGCCCAATCAATGCCAACTACTTAGCTTTTGATCAAGAGGACCTCCTAATCACTTCTGAAGCAAATAACAAGGTGGGATGTATCCTAGACTTGACTCTTGATGATTTGGACAACAAAATTCATGCTTTTGAACCCTATAGGAGATGGAAGAATCTAAGCTATGTGTCTAATACCTACATGAAGATAATCACCCTCTACCTGACCTAATTAAGCTAGAATACAAGGATGAAAATGAGGTATGGCAATTGTTCTTTGATAGCTCAAGGAGTAGACAAAGAGCTAGAGGAGGAGCCATGATTGTGTCCCCTATAGGTATGAGATATTATTCAACATTTAGATTCTAGTTTGTTTTCTCAAATAACACTACTGAATATGAGGCTTTAGTCCAAGGTCTTCATTGGGCAAGGAAGCTAGGGATCAAGAACTTGCAAGTGTTTGGTGACAGTGAACTATTTGCCAATCAAGTCAGAGGACTTAATGCTATCAAAAGTTACCTGCTCAAGAACTACAAGATTGGCGTATGGGATCTCATGGAGGATTTTGAGGCCTTTAGTATTGTGTCCATACCTAGGAAGGAGAATGAAGTTGTTGATAGACTTGCAGCAGTGGGAGAAACGTTTGATGTGGTTGATAGCATCAAGAGAGACAAAGAACAACCACATATCCATGTGGTTGTGAGGCCAGTAGTGCTAGATAATAATACATGTTGGAAAGTGTTTGAGAATGATCAGCAGATCATTAAATTTTTGTAAGAAGAAGCTGAATTCTCAGCTAGAAACCAGAGTAGACTAGAGCAACAATATGGGAATCAGATAGTACAGTTGCATACAAACAAAGCTTCCCAAAGGCTTAGTGACATTGGAATCTATTTTCAATCCTAATGATCAGTTTAGAAAGGAGAAGGATAATGTTACAAATATATTGTTTGTAACATTATTAATGTTGTAATATTATTAATAATGAGTTGTATTAAGACAACTCATATTACAAATATTAATTTGGTTCAGATTGCATGCAAGATGAACACAAATTTAATAAAATAACACCGGTAATATATTATGATGTTTCTTCTATTCAATCCGGGATGATATTCAGGAGGGAGAAGTTACATATATATAGGATGTTTTATTCCTATGATGAAGGAGATAAAACCAATCCAACAATCACTCCACTTATCACTCTAGCAATCTCTCAACCTTCCACAAATCTCTCCCAAATCACAACTCACTCAACTTACTCTAAAATAAGCTACGTGATTTGTTTCTCACAACTTCATAATAAACTATATTATTAATATGAGTTGTCTTAATACAACTCATTATTAATAATATTACAACATTAATAATGTTACAAACAATATATTCATAACATTCACTCCCCTATTGTTAACATTATTAATTCCTAGCATACACTCCCCTAATGTTGACATGGGGAAAGCTATCTCTTGTACTTTCTCATGTTTTACATATGGTTTTACAATTGGTTAACCACTAACCACATGAAGTTTTTCCAAGACAACCAACAACCATATATGTATGTGTTTTTCAAGATATCCACAAACTCTCAAGAAGGTTTTAGAATGGAACCAAGAACCATTTCATAAAGACAATACATTATTTTTACTCTTACCATTTTCAATACATAAGAGGAGATTGTAGAAGGAAAGAAACATGGTTTGAATAGGAATGGGACTTTTGTTCATTATTACAACATAAAATAAACACACAACTGAAAAAACTTGGCCACCAAATCAGTACCGCAGCCTCGTCGATGGTGCCTGACGAGATGTCATTGATCAACCTCCTTCCTCTGTTGCCTCCAACCTCCATTTACTTTTTGAGACAACTCACGTGGAGACTGAACAATGCATGGGGAACACGTGGGTGATGTATCTTGTAGGTGTTAGCACCAGTGACTTGGAATTATGATTCAATTTATTATTGAATCCAACTAATGTCTGCGGCTTGTAAAATGGTGACAATACATCAACACAAATATGAACGCCAAGCTTTTACTTATCCTTTCTTGCAGAATAATCAGAGATGTCCCACGTGTCCAGCCATGTAATGATCTGATTTGTGCAATAAGATCACAAGGAAATGTGCTCTATGCTAATTTCTCCAACCTGAACTACACAAGAAAGGATAGATCCACAAACATTATACTATTATTTTCAGGATTTGAATAGAAGCTGCAGGGTATTTTTGATCTCAACATGACTGCTCCAACATATTTAATCCAAAATAACTAAATGCATAACCTACTCGATACCAAATATTAATTTGGTTCAGATTGCATGTAAGATGAACACAGATTTAATCAAATAACACCGGTAATATATTATGATGTTTCTTCTTATTCAATCTGAGATGATATTTAGGAGGGAGAAGTTACATATATATAAGATGTTTTATTCCTATGATGAAGGAGATAAAACCAATCCAACAATCACTCCACTTATCACTCCAGCAATCTCTCAACCTTCCACAACTAACTTACGATCAAAGGAGAGGATTCATAGTCAATCCCAGGTTGTAGAAGACAAAACACTTCAAATTGGAAAAGTGGCCACTAAGTAAAAATGTATTAATTCATACAACTTTGCCAATAATTTCTTAATGTGTTTGCTTGGAGTTATGAAGACCTAAGAGGGTTCAATCCAAAGCTAGCACAACACACAATCGAACTAGATCTAGCTACTCAACCCATCGTGGCGAAGCGACCAATCAACCCACATATTGAGCCTCGATGAAGGACTTGAACAAGATGATAGAGACAAATATCATATTTCCAATCAAACACTCAAGTTGGGTTACAAATCTGGTCCCAGTCGATCGGGAATAAAAACAGATAAATCAGGCTATGTGTTGACTTTAGGGATTTGAACAGAGCCTCCCTCAAAGATCACTACCCATTCCCTTCAATGGAGCAAATCTTGCAAGTAGTGTCTGAGGTCAGAAAGGTTCTCCCTCCTATATGGCTACTCGGGGTACAACTAGATCATGGTGAAAGAATATGATCAATTCAAAACAACTTTCACCACAAAATAGGGCACCTATGCCTACAAGAAAATTTTATTTGGATTATTCAATGCTGGAGCCACTTTCAAAGAGCAATGGGTATTGGATTCAATGGATCGCTCACCAAAATAGTGTTGATCTATCTGGATGACATCACTATTTTATCAAAAATGCAGCAAACCACCTTTTCCATCTAAGTTAGGTGTTCCAATGATGCAGGAGTTTTGGGGTGTCCCTAAACCCCAAATAATGCATATTCTTGGCCCATGAAGGCAAGCTTCTAGGCCATATTGGATTAAAAGAAGGATTGGCAAATGACCCAAAGAGATTTAAAGCAATTATAGCATTGCCATCGCTAAGTCACAAGAAGGCTCTTCAAAGCTTCTTGGGAAAAATCAATTTTTTCCATAGGTTTGTTCTAAAAATTTTTGCCCTTGTTAAGCCAATAACATTGATGCTAAAGAAGAAATTAGCATTTAGGTGGACAACAAGGAAAAGAAAGTTTTGAGCTATCAAAGAAGCCATATCACAAGCCCCAACTCTTGTGAATCTAGATTTTCCCAAAGACTTCATATTGTATGCCTTTGGTGGAAGTGACACAACTTTTGCAATATTGGTTCAGAGAAAGAGAAAGTACAAAACAGCCAAATGCTTTCTTCACCAAAGTCTAGAAGATTATGAGGTGAGGTACTCCTTCATCGAGAAGCAATTCTGGCGGTGATAAGAGAACTCAAGATGTTTAAGCATTTGGTTTCAAACAACAAAATCCAACTATTGGTCTCCCATGTGGGGGTTAAAGAATTCCTTCTTAGCAAATACCTAAATGAGAATCTTGTAAAATGGATCACTTGTGTCATGGAATATGACATTGAGATCAAGACCACCAAGTTGGTCCATGGGAAGGGGTTGTGTGAACAACTAGCCTCAGGTCAACAAGATGAAACAAATAGTTAAAAGGAGGTTGTTCTTATTTTACAAGATGATCAAGAAGAAGGGAGAGATGATGTACTTACTCCTTGTTGGACCCAAGACATGGTGCACTTACTTCAAACATGCATATATCCTCATGGGATGGGTAAAGCAAAAAGGAGGCATTTCAGGCTACAAGCCATCCCATATGTTCTTATTGATGGTGTCTTGTTCAAAAGAGACATCAATGGCATTCTACTAAGATGCATTGGGACAAATCAGGTGGATAGGGTGCTACAAGAATTCCATGTTGAAGTAGCTGGAGGCCATTTTTCTCCAAGAGTGATAACACTCAAAATCATGAAATCCGGATATTATTGGCCCAGAGTGTTTAGTGATCGCTACGCATGGATCAAATGGTGCAATAATTGTACATTCTTCAAAGGTAAGGAAAGGATAACAAAGACACTTATTTCACCCAATCTCTGTTTACCAACCTTTCATGCAATGGGGATTGGACTTCATTGGAGTCATCAATTCAAATTCAAGCCAAGGCCATAAATGGATTCTCGATAGGGACAAAGTTATTTTACTAAGTGGATCGAGGTAGTGGCACTCAAGGAGGCCAATGAATCTAGTATCATAGATTTCTATGAAGGGATAGTGACCAAATTTGGAGTACTAGCCTTCATCATATTAGACAATGCATTAGAATTCATAGGTTCCAAGATAATGGGAATGGTGTTAAGAATAAGAATTATTTGAGTACTTCATCAAACTATTACCCTCAAGGTAATGGCCAGATGAGTCCATAAACAATAACCCGCTAAAGATCATCGAGAGACCTGGCACATAAAGCTCAAAATGGCCTTATGGGCTGATAGAATAACACCCAAGAGATCTATAGGTAGCTCTCCATTTAAGATTGTCTCATGTGAAAGAGGCAATGTTTCCTATATCACTTGAGCTGCTAGCATTGGAGCTTGTAAAACAGCTAGAGATCTCTGAATTTAGATCAATGGAGGCCGGTATGTGAATTTGATAGAATTATAAGAAACCAGAGAGTATGATCTCTAAGTAATAGAGGATAATCAGGCTTCAATCAATAAATGCTTTGACAAGAAGGCAAAAATAAGGACCTTCTAGGAAGGAGACCCAATTTTGAAATGGGATACAAATCGAGAAAAACCAGAAAGGCATTTCAAATGTGACGCCATCTGGATTGGCCCCTATATGATCACAAGATGAAAAAGTAGCAATGCTTTCCAATTGTCTACATTGGAGGGTGAAGAGTTGCAGATTCCAGTGAACGAGATCCACCTTAAGCATTGCTACTAAAAGGGGAGTTCTGACCTTGTACATATTAGTTTAGCTTTCTCTTTCCTCTAAGTGCTTATGCACATTGTCTTGTTATATTATAGATTGCTTTTCTCCTAAGTGCTTTGCATGATCTACATGTTCGATTTGGAATATGTATGATTTCAAGTTTTGTATATAGTGTGGTGTTGTTTTGTGACTCTTATGTAGTCCATTTAGAGAGATAGATGAATCCACAGGGTCAAAATAATTTTCTACTCTCAAAAACCTTCATTTCAAGATTTCTTATGAAAATTGAGAGCGCAAATAGCCAAGCTCGTGAATCGAAGTAGGGTCAATATCAAGACATCGTTCTTGACTCCATGCCCAATGGATATGACAAGGAAATTGGTCTTTTCATCTAGCAAACAGATACCCTTGTGAGTCACCAAATTGTTATCCATATTTCACCCTTGGGCCAAATATTGGATCAGCCACGACCCCACATAGAAGGAACCTGAGAAAAATCACTCCAGATCTTGCAAATTGGTCATGGAGGAACTCAACCATGGAGTGGCGGAGGCCGGAGAGACTAAAGGACCATGTGTAAAAGAAACAACTCTATCCGGCCATTTCCACGTCTTAAATCTGTTCTTCAAGTTACTGTTGACTTAACTATGGGATAGTAGGGTCAAACAAGAAAGGGAAATTCCACATAGGAATCATAAAAGAGAAGGGGAAGAAATGGAAAATATCCGAAGTCCTCGGGTTCGAAACGGTTCAGGAAAAGGTCCAAAAATGATTGAGTATGGAGGAGGCAGTGGAAGAGACCACGTTTCCGAACGGCACTTCTCCGATATGAATCGAAAAGGGAATCCCATACTTGCGCCAGATTCCACATGTCTAGAGCCCCAAATAAGTTGTGGGGCGTTGAAAAGTCTTCAACTAAAAGGAAGGTGTCAGGTGTCGACTTGGTGCAAATCCAGAAAGGAAGCCTAGGGTTGAGACTCAAACGTGCACCAGCCCTCCATATAGGAAATGTTCAAACAAAGTCAAAAGGTGGGATTCAAAATTGGCTAAGTATAAAAATGTAAGCGAAGAATGCCAAGTGTCAGTGTGGCACATCTCTAAGAGTTGGTCCCAAGGCAAACACCTAAATGAGCGTGAGATCGCCACGTAGCCCAAAGTATAAAAAGGTAAGAAGGAGAGTTGAAAATTCCACAAATTAACGGAGGCCGAAAAGTGTCAACTCGATGCTCCTTCAAATGAAAACTTTGGGTCGGGTTCTCAAGTAAGTGTGGTGACTCTACGTGTTATCTCAAGAGGGGTGGAGTTAGTTGAATAGTCAATGCATAATAGGTTGGCAGAGGCTGCCAAGTGTCTTAATGGCACTAATTCAAGGGTGGAATAGAGAAAAGGTTCCCAAATGAGTTCCAGGATCGCCACATGTCCCAAGGGAAAGTGGGTTATTGGGAGAAAAGTTGGTTCTTTTCCCCTTGTTATCTCAAAAGGGGTAAAAGTTACAAAATGGCTGCAACTCCGCCTAAGGAAAAATTTAGCATTTGGGCCCGAGTCAAAGCCAAAGTGGGGAGTCGGAGGAAAAGGTGAAAGTTTTCCTTTTGTCCAAAAGGCACAAAGATAAAGATGGAAGTGCATTCCCAACCAACCAAAATGAGCCATGTGTGCGGGAAGAACTTCGAGGCTATGTGATCTTTTTGAGTTTTGCATTTTTTATGCAAGAGGGCAAAAATGATAAATTGTGGACTCAGTAGGCCCAATTTTTGTTCCAATCTGGCTCATTATGTGTTCTATACGAAAAGGGGGACCCATTTTTCAAAAAACGTTCCAACCCATTTGTACGGACTCAATACAAACTTTGAAAGGGCATATCTTTCGACTCAAGGCTCGAAATATTGCAAATTTGACACCGTTGGAAATAATTCGGCCTCGCCATGCCATGGAGGCCTGAAATTTTAATTTTTTGAGGAGGTTAGGTGAAGAAAATGGAGGAAATTTCTTCATTATTTCAATGCAAGATCTCCTTTCCTAAACAACCAGATCATCTTTGATCTATCTCATCATTTCCTCTTCCTTCAAGGCGTTGAACCAAGGATCGATGCAGTAAAGATAGATTTGGGGAAGATTTCATCAAAAGTATTAACAAGAGTGGTTGAGCTTCACCTGCTTTTCCTACTTCTCTCTCTCTCTCTTCTCTCTGATCGAATTTATAAATACGGGGCAAGATTTATTGTAAATGGTTGGACGTTCTTTGCTTTGCAGATCCCTTCTCCTTCTAACAAAGGGATTTGTGGGGTTTAGGCCTTTCATCAAAATTGTAATACATCTCTGCCTTTTGGCTACTTTGTAATGAATTGTATCAATTCATAGAGTAATAAAACAGGTCTGTGATCAATCTTATACCCTTTTGTGTCTCTTTTTCTTTCATTTGGTCTTCCATTATAGATCTCGGCTTTACAGTGCTTGTTATTACATGCATTTGTTGGTTTGTGTCTATTAGAAAAATAAGTGTTCATCATTCCTTTGGTGCATCACCTAGTTGTTTATTTATTTCTTATTTCTTATACTCTTTTATCCTTGTCTCCTTGAAAAGTTATAGATTAGGTATAGAGATAAATCCCATGCAAATCCTTACGTATGCACCTAAATAGAGGAATAAGGAACCAATCTTTAACTGAGAGCTTTTCCATTTTTGCAAGGTCCCACACCTTGGGAAAGTTCAATGTTATGCAATCACACCAAATGACCCTACCTTAGAAAAGCAAACCTGTAGAACTCATTTGGGGTGCCGTGATTTCGCACTAACAATAACATCCCATGATTACACTTCCCAAGGCCAAGCATCAATTATAATTTTACTATAGTTATGCTCCAAAAATTAGTTAAGGATTCGAATGCTCTAAACATGGCAACATACTTCCTTATTTTTTTGTTTCTAGATTAGGTTTCATGAGTATCGTTTTACGTCCAACTTAAGGGGTTTTTCCCTAACTAGGTTTATATGCCTTTTTTTTTTAATTGTGTAACCTATTTTCTATTACGGCATAGGAATCCTCATGAGATTTCTATTCCCTGCCTTAGGGGGGTTATCTTTAAGACATGATCATAGTTCACATCATACACCCACTACATAATATGGCATGTGAGAGAGAAAGATGGAGTAGTTCATCGTTTAAAGGGGTTAAGGTTCACATTAGAGTTTGCACAATGTGGATCCATTTTCTCATCATAAGAGAGTGTTATCCCAAATTAACCCCCCCCGAAATTTTTGTCAAGATAACCCCGCACATAGAGAAAATATGAAGGGAAAATGTTTCGGACCTACGAGCTCACATTCCAAAATGAGGCAAAGGAAAAAGTCAACATTTGGGGCCGAGTCAAAGCCAAAGTGGAGAATCGGAGGAAAGGGAAAAAGATAAATTGTAGACCCGCAAGTCCAAATTTTGATCTAAAAGGGGTGTCACATATCCTATCTCAAAATGGGGACCCATATTTCAAGTTGTTTTCCCACCCTCCTGTACATACCGATACAAACTTTGAATGCGCATATCTTTCGACTCAGGGCTCGAAATATCACGAATCTGACACCATTGGAAAGATCTCGGACTCACCTATGCCATGGAGGTCTGAGAATTTAATTTTTGAGGGGTTTAGGTAAAGGAAAATGGAGGAAACATCTTTCAGATTTCAATGCAGGATCCATCCATCTCAACAACCAGGTCGGATTCGATCTGTTTCTATCGTTTCCTCTTCTCTCAAGGCACCAAATCATGGAATCATGTAGTAAAGATAGATTTGGGGCATATTTTATCAGAAGTATTAACAGTAGTGGTTGAGCTACAACATGTTCTTCCCTTCCCCCTCTCTCTTTCTTCTCCAGGGTTGAATGTGGAGTTTAAGCCTCCTCCCTTGGCTGTGTAATGGAATTTTCTTGCCTCTTTCCCATTAATGGTGTACTGTGTGAACCCCTAGAGCAATAAAATCTATTTTTTTGATGTGTTTTTTCCATCCTTTTCTCATTTTGTTGTCTCTTCTCATGTCTCACCATTGCAGGTATACTGTGCATATTTTGATGTTTGTTGCAGGTCATGGGAGTAGTTTCTAATGGGTTTTGAAGTGGTGTTCTGTGTGAAATCTATCTCTGGTTTGTGGTGCATCTTGTCCACCATCTCCTCTACTCACCTCTCTCCATTTCAAACAGTTTGAGATTGTGACTAGCACTTCCCTTTTCTTTGTGTTATCACCTCATTAATGTAGCATTTCCCTCTTTATGCACTTTCTCTCTCCCCTGTCTCATTGACATTGTTAGGATAGGTGTAGTTAGACATCATTTTTGCATTAGGATTAGTTTAGCATTACGACCAGGAAGAAGAAGATGGATTTATCTGGAGGGCCATCTCAAGTCTGCAAGTCCCACAACTTGATAGATGGTCCCATGTTATGCAAATCACACCAAATGATCCTTCCTTAGAAAAGTAGATCCACAACTCATTTGGGGGTGCTATGATTTCTCACTAACAATTTTTGCATGCCCAAAGGTGGGACAGTGCCAAGCACCTTACCACTTCACTTCATCGGAGTTAGATGTGCTCTTGGTGAAGGTTTCAGCCTTTGAGGCACTTTCAAGCACATATCGCAATTCCATCTGATCAACAACCCATCCTTTGAGTTGCAAACCTTCTTCCCATCCATTTCCACCCATTACTTCTTCCATCTTTTTCATTCTTTTCCATTCCATGAAGTTATGCAATCATGACTTCATTCCCTTCATGGAACTCACACTTACAATAGTAGATCATTCCACCTCCAATATGCTTTACAACTCCTTCAAATAATCATTATGAGTAGGTTCGAATCAACATGTCTATCCCTATGAGCAGCAATGCCAAAACCGGTTTGTTTATAGAGCTTTCCAAGAGCAAGGGTATGCAAACAACAAAGACAATCAAATACAAGATGTTGTTCTGCTGGAGAAGATCTAAAAAAATGGAGGTTGGAATGGTTCAGTCAAGGTGCATAGCACAAATGAAGGCATTTCAGATTGGTTTTAGGCACCCTATCCATGGGAAGGCCCTTTTCCAAGACATTACAGCCCCCTCAAGAGAAGCTTGACTTCAAGGTTGAAATGTTGCCTCAGCTTACACAATGGGCTAAGGAGATCAATGCTTATGAGTTGGAGTCAAGACAACCTTGTCAATGGGTAAGTTAATCACGAACTCCTTGTATTTCATTTTCTCTCCCTCAATCTTTATCATTTCAATAGAGGCAAGAGTCAAGCTTCCCACTTGTTGCTCTAAGTGTTGATTCCATTTGTCCATTCCCTAGTCTTCCACCCCATCTCAGTTCTTCTGTCATTTTCCCTTATAAATAGTCATCCCCTCCAAACAAATAAGAAGTTTCACCTCCCTTCCCACCAAAAACAATTGAAAAGATGGTTGAACCCCAACCTACCACTCCTCTTGCTTTCCCAAGCCCATGTTGGAAAGAGACTCAAGGATCCCGTCAAGGAGAACAACAAGAAGAGGAGCCCAACAGAAAATAAATGATAGACAATCTGAAGAGTTGAGCTTCAAAATTTGGGTTTATAAAGATCCCCTTGATGGTCAAGCCAATAAAGGAGGTCAATATTGAAGAACCAGTGGTGGCTGAGGCTGATTTTGTAGCAGAAGAAGAGCAAGAACAAGAGGAGGAACAATCAGTCCCAAGCCCCATTGAAGAGGAGCAGATGGGAGAGATCAAATCGGTGTTGAGGCCACTCAATTAAGAGGGCATCATAGAATATTTTTTTCTTTCATTTCAAGGGCCTGATTTGATTGATGAACCATGATAGAGGAGGACCATACGCTTTGAGAGGCTCCAAGTGCGAGAGAAAGCCATTAAAGAACCTTCGTTCTTCCTCCCACTTCATCCCCTTCAAACTCTAATGTTGAAGAAGTGTTTGATCTTTCAAACTTCATGTTTGAGAGTGAGGGGAGCCATGGTGACCAAGTTACAGATCAGGAAGGCACCATGGAGGAGGTAGAGCACATGAAATAGGACAACAAGGAGGAATATTATCTGTATGACTTGGAGGATTTCCTTGATGGAGGGGAACCCATGGAGATCACATCATTTTTTCCTCCATATCTCACATCCCAAGCACATGAGCCTACTTCCATGGAGGAGAACATTCAGAACAATAACCTACACTTCATAACAGCCCTCTGGAACCAAGATTGGAAGACATGACTCTCCCATGTTCTTCACAGGAGAAGGAAGAGAAAATTAAGAAGATGTCCCCATCTCTCCCACACCATCCACTCAATAAGGTCCATAAGAAGACTCCATTTTTGGAGTTGAATTTCAAAGAAATGGGCACATCCAAAGGATCGTGTCCCGCCCAATTAGGTACTTGGTTTCATTAGAGCCAAAGGAGCAGCCACAACCAGTCATTTCCATTTCGGGCATGAGGATGATATGTAAAGCACCAAGGATCACCTGCCATACCTCTTCAATCCAAATGCAGAGCAACTAAAAGAGGTATTTGATTTGTCTCTAGCTGATACTTTGATGATTTGGGTGGAAGACTAGCTTGTAATAAGTTTTTCACTCATGCAACCAACCATGTTCAGTGCAAATCAGGTTGCATGGCTACCATTTTTTAGGAAGGGAAGCTATTTCTCCCTACTTGTTGTAGGCTTTGTTTGATCTCCCTTTGCACTTGGTTAGAATAGTATAGGTAGGTTTTGTTTTAGCAAAAAAAGTGTTTTAGCACACTCTGCATATCCCACTCGGGGTATGTATGATTTTCATTTTGTACATAGTTTTTGGTGTTGTTGTTTTTCTCTTGCACAGTGCATTGTAATGGTTTTTGGCGAAGATCAGCTCCAAGTTTCAGTAGGTTTCCAAAAGGCTCCATTCTTAGAGTTAGAGTTCAAAACCATGGGTAGATTCAAAGGACCATACCTTTCCCAATCAAATACTTTGCTTCATTACAGCCAAAGGAGAAGGAAAAACAAGTCATGCCTACTCCAGGGCATGAGGATGAGCATCAAAGTACCAAGGGTCATCATCAACACCTCCAAAAGTCCAATGCGAGGTTAGCTTGAGGAGGTATTTTCCATTAGTGTTAATACCTTGATAGTTTGGGTGGAGGACCACTTATTGTCATTTTTTCACTCATCCAACCAGCCATGTTCAACTCCAAATGGATATCAAGCACACTTCATTCCCAATGGATGCTTCAAGGCCACCGGTCTCTTCATCTAGCAAGTAAATTGACCCTTGTGAGTTGCCAAAGATGTTAACCAAAACAAGCTCCCCTTATTTTTGGGTTAACTTACTATCTTTTGTGCTTCATTCTAGATTTTAGACATTTATAGCATTCAAAGGTTTCTAGAAAATTATCCATCGAGATAGAGAATTTCTTCCCCTTTCTAGAAAGGTAAAGAACTCTTTCTAACTCGTATTTTTTGAGTTATGGCTCGGCGGAGTTAGAAGGGAACATTTTCCCAAGGTGGACTTGCGGAGCTTGGGAGAGTTTTTTTCCAAAGGAACTCGGACCGGCGGGGCATTGGAGGTGAAAAATTACCTTTTCTTGTAAAAGGCATAAAATCAAAATGTGACCCGCGGCCCCATCAAAAGTTAATATGTAGATGCGGGACTTCGGAGGTGAATTGGATATTTTGACTTTTTATCAAAAAAATGCAAAATGGAAAAACGAAGCCCCTGCCTCCGCCAACCCCAATGGATGCCACATCATCAGCAGATTTGCGAGGAAAAAGTTCAAAATTCACTCGAAGCCAAATTTGCAGAAACATAAGGAAAAAAAAAATGCAGAAGGCCATATCTTTTGATACAAAACTCCATTTTTGAAAATCTTGGTACCAATGGAAAGATCTAGAGATTCTCTTCATCATGGAGTCTTCAATTTTGTATTTTGGTAGATATTTGTGGGAGAAAATTGTAAAACACGTTTTGGCATGGAAAAGACAAAAAAAACCAGTTTCAACTACCAGATTTAATGAAGTATGGGTCATTTTCTTTGGTCTGCGAAGTAGATACATGGAAATATGAGATTTTGCATTGAGCCCATCAACAGATGAAGAATTAAAATGCATTTTTAAAGGTGGTTGGAACAAATCCCGTGTTTTTTCCTCTCTTCTCGCGTTTCTTCTATAAAATGTAAACAGAGGCACATTTTTCAAGGGTTGTTCATTCTTCTTCCCTGGCCCCCTCTCTCTTTTCTTCCCCAGTTCAAAAATAGATTCTCGAACCTCCTTTCACGGCTTTGTAATGGAATTATCTTGCCTCTTTCCCACTAACAATGTACTGTGTGAACTTTTGGAGCAATAAATTTTGTTTTGTGATGCATCTGTCCATCCTTGCTTATTTTATTATCTCTCCTCACCTCTTGTCATTAGGGGTATACTGTGCATATTCTGATGTTTGTTGTAGGTCTTGGGAGCTGTGTTTAATGGGTTTTGAAGTGGTGTTCTATGTGAAATCTATCTCTAGTCTGTGGTGCATCTTGTCCACCCTCTCCTCTTCTCACCTCTCTCCACTTCGGGAGCTGAGATTGTGATCAACACTTCCCTTTTCTTGGTGATATCACCTTGTTAGTGTAGGATTTCCCGCTTTATGCACTTTCTATCTCCCTATCTCCTTGGGATTGTTAGGATAGGTGTAGTTAGATGTCATTTCTACATTATGAGTAGTTTAACATTAGGATCAGGAAGAAGAAATCGATTTTCTCTGGAGGGACATCTCAAGTCCGCAAGTCCCACGGCTTGAGAGATGGTCCCATGTTATGCAAATCACACCAAATGACACTACCTTAGAAAAGCAGATCCATAACTCATTTGGGCATGCTATGATTTTGCACTAACAAATAGTTTAAAAACATTATATGTGTGATCTAATTTTCACATTTATTGAAGCATATCATCCTACGATCTATTTTCACCAACTAATCACAACTTAATGAGTTACTAAGTTTCACAAATAACCCTTAGTATTGCACCATTAATCCCAATGATAAATGAGATTGAGTACCGAGTTCAATTATAATCCCAACTCTTAAAGGTGACTTCCAAGTCTAGTTGGCGCTCTTCGCCGCTTCAACATGTAAGTCGACTTGAAGAGAACACATTCTCCTTACTACACAAAAAAAAGTAATCTCTAAATAGAACCATATACTCTAGATAATGTTTGAACATGTTGTTCTTACTAATGAGAACGCGATGATGTTGCTAACATACGGTCTATGGCGATAACTCAGCTAGGGATCTTATTTACTTAAGCTAGAAGGTATTATCAAGTGTAAGGATTTAATTTCATTGTAAGGTCATAATTTTCCATGCTAAAAAGAATAACAAAGGAAGGTTAGTTATGCATGAATTTTGTACTAGGGTTGACTATTTCATTAGATTTATTTATTACATTTTCAAAGTAAGAAACACCACACACCAATTATTTAATCATCAATTGCACACTAGAATTGCACTATAAGATATTAAATTCAATTTCATTTAACACATTTATGCAACTTTTACAATACAAATTTTGGAATCAAATAACACCCATGTTTAGATGAACGTTTCCCTTAAACACTAGCATCTTAAAAATATTACAAAACTTCATTAATAAACCTTTCAATACTTCACAAATGTTGAACTATCCTCTACAATATCACTTAACATATATATCCAACCCCCTTTTTACCATATGTAAATCTGAATCAAAAGAACACCTATAGTTAAATGCACATTTCCCAAAGCACACCGATATCTAGCTTCCCATTCATATTACCAAATTTCAATAATAAGTCTTTCTTGTAACATATCAATCCATAAAATTTTCATTCCATTAACATAGATGAATTACAATAATATACAATAAATCACAACCACGTCGTTTTGCCATATTACTTGCATCCTGCAAAACCAAGTGACTGTGTAATCAACAATAAAAATTGGCATGGCATCAACCTAAATCTAACATAATTAACATTTTGAGTTTTCCATTTACATGATAACAAAAGTTTGCACTCGAAAAGATAGGGTTAGAGACATCTATATTCATTTAATTTAATTTCACTTCATTTTTTAACTAAGGAGAGAGAAACATTAGTTTTCTAAAAGTCATATTTCACACAATAAGCCACAAGATAGAGTTTCATACAATTATCTATAAGTTTCAAGAGGTTTTCATGCCTATTTGCTAACTTAATTAGGTTTTTATGGTCATCCTTAACATTTTCCTTCTAGTTGTGAAACATACAATTTTGACTCGGAAGCTGAGAAAGTGCATTCAAAAACTGTCTTCCGATAAGCAAATTCACTACAGAAAATTCCTACGTGTGCACCTATATACCAAAATCTATAAGGACTGAAAAAATCCAGAAGCTCGACGATGGTGCACAATTGCGCGAGATGGTTCTTTGGAGCCACTAGTTGTAATCAGCCAAGTTTGACCTAGTGAAACAAAGACCGGAGGCCTACGAAACCCCTTTGCCGAATTAACCAAAAGTGTGATTTTCTCAAAATGAAAGTTCGAGGAAATTATCTAGTAAAAATACTAGAGGTTTGCAAAGGCAGATAATCATTTTGTTGTTCAAGGCCCACACGCCGAGCCGATACAAAACCCAACATTTCAATTTTTAACAACTTCCCGAAAGTGAAAAACGAGTAACGAGGCTTCTAGAAGAGCATCAAAGAGAACGTAAATGTTAAAACAAGGTTGAGAAAATGTTTGGCCCAACTCACTATATAACGGGAGCACATACAATGCTTGACATCTCTTTTAAGGGGCCGGGGAGTGTTGTTTTACAAATCTCGTGAAATAGGGTTTTCTAACTTTTCAATGTAGATAATATGGTTGTTTTTGTTAACTCATCTAGCTCTCACCAAAACAAATAGACACAAACACCATTTTTTTACACCCCAAAGGTGAAAAATGCATGAGGTTGTGGTTACTGACATGGTTAAGGGTCAATTTGTAAGTTGGTAATGGTGTTCCCGCATTTCACCCTGAAATCTAGTACTACCCTATTTTAAAAAGTTCATACTTTTAAAATAATGGGTCGCTTTTGTGTTTTTATTGCCGAAAGTTCTGCATTGTTTCAGGATAATCCCGAGAGAATCATATCAGCCAATTTCACCGAATACCCGGATGCCCGAAATCATTATATTCTACTGCTGGGGTTTGCTTACCTGCAAGAAATTGTATTTAATTATTTTGATCCCCATTTGAGGAAAATTATGCCCTGGTTTAACCTATTTGTGTTCCTACATGTCAATTTTCCCATATACCGATTGATTTTTAACCATGAATGGATCTTGGGCTTTATTTGTGATTTCGACAATGTTTTGTGTTTTAGGTGTTTTCTCGTTTCATTTTTGTGAAAGTTCTCTAGACCAATTCCTTCGCTAGTTTGGTCTAATTCTTTTCCTAGAGTGTTTGGAGATCACCTATGCATGTTTTTCCAGAAGGAATTTGCCACCATAGGTCTACTTCCCTCGGAAAGACGAAGTCGTGCACCAAAAAGCTTCTTCTTGGCTGGCCACATTTTTGGAAAAAGAGGGTTTGAAGTGAATCATGAGATTTTTGGAGGGAGAAAGAAGGTGGGAATTTTGTACCTGCCTAGTAGGGTACTTTTCCGCATGGAAGCAATGCCACTTAAGTCACAATGGGAAAATTAGAGGCAGTAGGAGGGCAGGAATTTCTTACCTGCCTTGCAGGGTAAAAATTCTCATTGTGGAATGAAAGAAAAATCACTTAAGGTATTAATGGGATTTTATTACCTACCTTGTAGGGTAAATAATCCCATTATGAAATTCAAACAGCTTAAGTGGATCATGGGATTTTTGGAGCTGTGGTGCAGGGTGAATAATCCCATTGGTAATTGGCTTTTAAAAATAGAATTCACCTTGCCAAAAAGTTTGACCCACCTTGGGTGAATAATAATGCATTTAATAATATTTATTCACCCAATTTTGGTGCCCAAGCATGAGGAAAAGTCAACAAGGGAAAAGTGGATAAAGGAAATTAGAATTAGAAATTCTAAAATTAATAAATATTATTTATTTAATGCGTCCTTTTGGGAGAGAAATAATACTTTTTAAGTATTAATTGATTTAATTAATTCTTATTTTCAGTGGCTAAGGTCAAAGCATATTGTGAGGCTTGAGTTAACTGGAAGTAGAAGTCTAAAATTAAATAAATTTAATTTATTTAATGGCAGCCATGAGCATGCACAAAATAGGTGCCCCATTTGAAGAGTAAAGCTTATTAAATAATTAATTAATTTCCAGGAATAGGAAAGGCATTAATTAATTATAGAATTATGAGGATTATATAAGCAGGGGCTGCCATAAGGATGAATTAATTAATTCAAAAGCAGAGAAGTGCAGCCCAAACAAAAAGTGCGCCCCATTTGGAGAGGAATTTTGCTCGAAGAAGGTGTAATTAATGTTGGAAGCTTCCAAATTTGGTGCCAAGGTTGAAGGAGGTTGATTTGTGTCTGAATAATTGTCTGCATAGTGGTACAGTGCTCAGGTGAAGTTGGTAAAATTCATGCTTGCTTTACAAGCAAATAAAGCATTAAATTTTGGGGCAAAGAGGAGCTTGATATATGCAGATTTTTATGATTAAAATCCACTGTTCATGTTCCGGTTGCCATCTTTGTCTGAATTAATTGTAGGAATTCATCACAAGTGCTTTTATAAGAGAAATGGAGCTTAAATCAATGTCCAATACATTGAACATATCCTCCGAATCTGAAGAATTATCTAGATCTGCACCGGTTGTGAAGAATTCCGGCCGAATAAAGAGGAAAAGAATTGTTCAGACAAAGATTGCTCCAGCCATGGCAAAGCGGGATGAACGAGAAAGCTCAGTGGAACTTTGTGTTATTTTATATCTAGATCTGGAGTTTCCTATTCTTATAATTTCATGTGTTGATATTTATTGGTTTCTTCTATGTGCATGTAATCAACTATGTTATCTATTTATTGGGTTATACATCTTCCCTATTTCTTCCCTATGTTTTATTATTTCCTTCTTCTATAAATATTTTCGTTCTTTAAACGAGCGCTTAATTGGGATAGAAATATACAACTGTGGTTCATGAGCTAAATAGTTAAAGTAAAACCCCATGTAGATACTAGCATATTTTATTGATGAATGTGACACGGGAGCCTCACTAGTAAATGAGGGAGATTTATCTCATGACTTCCTAGGTTTTCAACTATGCAAAAAATCTAGCCAATATTTTTGGGCGACTCAGCTGGTGAACAACACAAATTAGAAGACCAGAGCTTTCTCAAGTTAGAAGCCACATATCTATTCTTTCACCGAAGAAGAGTGCAAACACATCTAGATCTGGATCATCTTCAGCATAATCCGGCAGCTGGAATTATTCATCAAGTCTATTCTCAAAGAAGACGTGCTCCTTTCATGATGCGAATCAACCACTTGCCCCTGCAGTGCCTATTCCATGGGGTGCAACCTTTGGACCTCTGAACCTGACTCCTCCTATGCATGATCTACCTAAAGGGATGAGAATTTTTTTCTAAAACTCTTTAGAGATGGCAAGCGAATCCGATGACCACTTGGCTACATTTTTCATATCCTGTGGAGTACTTGCAGTCGAACATGAAGATGTATTTGTCCACTCTTCATAGAAAGTTTACATGATTTGGCTTGAGAATGGTTCTACCGGCTAGCTCCTGGCACCATAACCAACTGGGATACTATGCAGATGCTTTCTTAAAAATTTCAAGGTAGCGAAGATTCCAAAGACATTGATAACTCAACTGACTCAGTTGAAGAAGGAGCCACATGAGCACATGCGGGATTTTATTGCAAAATTCCAAAGATTATTGTACAAAATTCTAGCTTCTACTTCTCTGAATGATGAGAATCAAAAGTTATTCTTCATTAATTCTTTACTTCCTGAAGTAAACTATCAACTACAAAGAGCACGTCCTGCTGATTTGTTAGCAGCTCAAAACATGGCGGTTGAGATTGAAGACGACCTCATCATGGCTGGAAAGATAAAAAGCAGCACTTCTAGAGCTGAAATTTCATCCAATGCTACTACTTCCGATTCATTATTGTAAAATTGCAAATGAGATGTTGTAGATGAAGAAACAAATGGCTCAAATGGCTCAAGGCAACAACACTACCCCTACTTGGAATTTCAACAACAACAACCGAAACCGCATTGCTAGTTCCCAAAGATTAGCAATTAAAGCTACTCCCAGAAACAATGTGGAGATGAATGAAGAAGACCTAAAACTTGACGCTGGTCAGCTTGAGAATGATGATTTTATAGGTCCTGCTGGCGACTCCAACATTAATTACCTAAACTACAAATTTGAACATGAGTATGAGGAGCTTCTTGAAGATGATCATAGTCATGCATATGCAATACTTACAAGATCAAAAACTCACCAAGTTGAGGCATTAGCAGATGAACAAAGAAGGGGTAGCCCTTTACCTTATTCTATAGCTCCTGGAAGTAATTTTATGATTTCTTCATCTCAACTATAGAAATCATCTCGGGTATCTAAATCTATACCTTCCTTCGACATTATTGATCATGTAAAGAAAACTCATATTCAAATGTCAGAAGTTGAATACTTGAGAGCCTTTCTTGAGTAGTTAAATAGGCTAGTCAAATATGTGCAATCATCAAGATCATCTAATGCATCAAAGGGCCTTTTGCCTAAGCCTAAGGATACTCCTCCCCAGAACAAAACTGTGGTTGTTAAATCCTCACCATCTTCTGAAAGAGTGGAACCGTTCTATGTTTCCCTATTGCTTAATGGTTTCAAGTTAAGCAACTGCATTTTAGATTTAGGTGCTTCTGACAATGTCATGCTAGCTAAAGTTGTAGATGCTCTTGGGCTTACCTTGACAAAGACCATAAAAAGGTGTTATTCCATGGAGATACAAGTCCCTTTAATCGGACAAATCAAAGATGCACAAGCTATTCTGGCATATTTTCTTGACAAAAGATTAAAGATGACAATTCTAGTTGCAGATATTCATGTCTCCTATGGGATGTTGCTGAGCAGAAACTTTTACAAAGAACTGGGAGGAGAAGTAAAGATGGATTGTCTGTGCTCATATTCCTATCAAAGGAATTAATCAAAAGCTAGAGCCGGAAAAGAAGTCCAAGTACACGGTTACAAAATCTGAGGATCCTAGATCTCAAATTCTTTTTCAGGAATCTGACTGTGGGGTCTATTTCTTGGAAATGGATAAAGACGTTTCAGAACTAGAACTTCAACCAGAGCCAACACAAGAAGAGAAAAAAATTTGGATGCTAGAGTTTAAAGTCAGTTGTTCTTTTTGGAACAGAGCTTTCGCTTCTACTAATATCTCTAGATCATGAGATATTCTCATACTCCCACAAGCTGATGTTTGAGAACACCAATCATATGGCGAGTATGAAGCATTTCTTCTAGGAATGGAGCAAGCTAAAGAGAAAGGAGTAAAACTCCTCAAATCCCAAGGAGATGTTGAACTTCTAGTAAAGCAAGTTTGAGGGAAAATCAAGTCAAAAGAGATGAGATGAAGCATTATAGAGATAGAGTACTTTCTGCCACATTTGATTTTGCAGCCTTCTCTATTGACTTCATTCCAATAAATTAGAATTCCAAGGTAGATTCTTTGGCAGTCATGACTACACTATTGATTCTGGATAGACCACCATTCATATTCAGACAAGGAAACTATAAAGTGGAGATGGTCTACCACCCCAAAGTCCTTGAACAAACATCTACATGTCTGCATGTTGAAGGGAGTAAATCACCACCATGAAAAACAATCACAAGAAAATATGATCTAGGTTATGACGATGCGGAGGGAGTAATCCAACCAAAAGGTAACAAAACCCCAAGGGTTTAGTTTCCTTAGTGGATAATTTCAACAAGTATGATCAGTACCTGAAGAAGAAGAAAGAAAATGGTGATAGTTCTTCCTCAGAAATGCAGCAAATAAATCTGGGAACAGAGCAAGTTGATGCAGACTTACCCGCCACGGAGAGAAGAAAGGATGAGCCACCACCAGATGAAGTTGATAAGGACTTTCCCAGAGTATTTGACAAGAAGGCCAAAGAAAGGAAGTTCGAGATCAGAGACTGGGTACTCTGGTGGGAAATGAGACATGAACCAAAGGGCATGCACGACAAATCTGATTCACTCTAGAAAGGGCCCTTCGTGATCAAAAGAGTTGAAGGAATGGATACCTTCTTCCTTGCCTACCGGGATGGAATTGAGTTACCATTTCCTTTCAACGGCAGCATCTGAAGTTGTTCAGAACTAAAAAGTAGGGTAAAACCTGTATGTATATAAATAAAACTTTGTTTGTTTTTCCCTTGTTTTGTTTTTGTGTTGTGTTGTTTTTGTTTGCCTGACCTCAAGCCCAATGGACAAGACACGAAACCAGAGATGTTGGGATCTCATCTTTACCCTTGTCATTTTGACAGAGGAAAAGATGTCTACAGACAGAGCCGACTGGTGTCCCCATATTTCACCCTGAAATCTAGGACTACCCTATGTAAAAAAATCATACTTTTAAAATAATGGGTCGTTGTATGTTTTTATTGCCAGAAAGTGTCTCACTTATGTCGATAATCCAAGAGAATCATATCAGCCAATTTCACTAAATACCTAGATGCCCGAAATCATATATATTCTGCCACTGGGGTTTACCTATGGGAAATTTGTATTTAATTATTTTGAGCCTCATTTGAGATGAATTGTGCTCTGGTTTAACCTATTTGTGATCGTACATGTCAATTTTCCCATATACCAATAGGGTTTTAACCAAGAATGGATCCTGGGATTTTTTTGTAACTTCTAGCAACATTTTGTGTTTTTAGTGTTTTCCTGTTTCATTTTCTGTGAAATTTCTCTATATCAATTCCTTTTTAAGTTTGGTCTGATTCTTTTCCTGGAGTGTCTGGAGATCACCTATGCACATTTTTCAGGAAGGAAATTTTCCATCGGAGGTTTGGTTCTCTCGGAAAAGACGAAGTCGTGCACCAAAAAGCTTCTTCTGGGCTAGCCACATTTTTGGAAAAAGAGGGTTTGAAGTGAATCATGGGATTTTTTGAAGGAGCAGGCAGGTGAGAATTTTGTACCTGCCTAGCAGGTACTTTTTCCCATGGAAGCAACACCACTTAAGTCACAATGGGAAAATTAGAGGCAACAGGCAGGCGAGAATTTCTTACCTGCCTTACAGGGTAAAAATTCCCATTGTGAAATAAAAGAAAAATCACTTAAGGTATTAATGGGATTTTATTACCTACCTTGCAGGGTAAATAATCCCATTTTGAAATTCAAACTTAAGTGGATCATGAGATTTTTGGAGCTGCGGTGCAGGGTGAATAATTACATTGTTAATTGGCTTTTGAAAATAGAATTCGCCATTGCCAAAAGTTCGACCCACCTTGGGTGAATAATAATGCATTTAATAACATTTATTAATATTTATTCATCCAAATTTGATGCCCAAGCATGAGGAAAAGTCAACAAGGGAAAAGTCGACAAAGTAAATTGAAATTAGAAATTCCAAAATTAAATAAATATTATTTATTTAATGCAGCCATTTAGGAGAGAAATAATACTTTTTTAAGTATTAATTGATTTAATTAATTCTTATTTTCAGTGGCTAAGGTCAAAGCATACTGTGAGGCTTGAGTTAACTAGAAGCAAAAGTCTAAAATTAAATAAATTTAATTTATTTAATGGCAGCCATGAGCATGCACAAAATAGGCGCCCCATTTGAAGAGTAAAGCTTATTAAATAATTAATTAATTGCCAGGAATAGGAAAGACATTAATTAATTATAGAATTATGAGGATTATATAAGCAGGGGCTGCCATAAGGATGAATTAATTAATTCAAAAGTAGAGAAGTGTAGCCCAAACAAAAAGTGTGCCCCATTTGGAGAGGAATTTTGCTCAAAAGAAGGCCTGTAATTAATGCTTTGGAAGCTTCCAAATTTGGTGCCAAGGTTGAAGAAGTTTCATTTGTGTCTAAATAATTGTCTACATAGTGGTACAGTGTGCTCAGGTGAAGTTGGTAAAATTCATGCTTGTTTTTCATGCAAATAAAGCATCAAATTTTGGGGCAACAGGCTTGATATATGTAGATTTTTATGATTAAAATCCATTGTTCATATTCCGTTGCCATCTTTGTGTGAATTAACTGCAGAATTCATCACAGGTGCTTTTATAAGAGAAAGGGAGCTTAAATCAATGTCCAATACATTGAACATATCCTCTCGAATCTGAAGAATTATCCAGATCTGCACCGGTTGTGAAGAATTTCGGCCGAATAAAGAGGAAAAGAATTGTTCAGACAAAGATTGCTCCAGCCATGGCAAAGCAGGATGAACGAGAAAGCTCAGCAGAATCATGCATTACTTCCAAATTTGCTAACATCAGAGGCATAGATCTAGATTCGATCTACATCTAGATTCGATCCAGATCTCATAATTGTAAAAGCTTCCGACAAAAATTCATCCTCTTGTTTCGAATGCATCCCGTGAAGAATTTAGTGCATGGAGAATTCCTTCCAGGACCTTGTGCATGTTCTCCCAATCTTTCAGTTGAAGCCTTCATTGAATTTGCATTCACCCGGAGTGCTTTCCAGAATTTTTAATTGAAACATTGCACTGATGCATGTACTGGAGAAGAGCTACAAAAGCTTCAAGGATAAGAAGAAATACAATTCAAAGGCAATACCCACAAGAAAATCATAGTCACTTTCTTCCGATCCATCTTACTTCCGATCCATCCACTTCCGGATCTAGTCGCTTCCAGATCCATCTACTCCCGATCCAGTTTGGTGAGAATCAAAGGCAAAAGAATCAACTGCATGCAGAATATGAAAAAGAACAAGACTGCAGCTTTCCTCTTCCTTCTTCTTTCCTCTGAAAAATACTGCAGCTTTCCCCTTCCTTCTTTCCTCTGACAAAGTAATTGAGCGATCAATTAAATTGTAAAACTTAAGTGATTGGTTTTAAAGCCATTACTTGAAGAAGTCAACTACTTGGAGATAGGTGGCAGACGTGCAAAATAGAAGGTTCTATTTTCAGTTGCAAATCATGCATGTCATGCAAAGAGGAATTCTAGGACGGAGATTGTCAATTTTTTCCTTTCTAACTTCCACATGTGCTAGTTCAACTAAAAGCTTCCTATTTTTACTTTCCCTTCTACATTCTATAAGTAGAAGAAGAACCTTCGGGTTAATGATCAGAATTTGTAAGCAACATTCTTGTGTTCTAAACTTTGTGCTAAAACCCCTGAGAGCCACTTGAAGCAAAGGACTATAAAGGAGCAGATTTCTGGAGAAATTTGTGTCACGGTGCATTTTGTTTCTAGCTTTTTATCTTAGATCTTCTAATAGACTATGATATTTTAGATCTAGATCTGGGGTTACCTTTGCTTATAATTTTATTTGTTGATATCGATTGGTTTCTTCTATGTGCATGCAATAAACTCTGTTATCTATTGATTGGGTTGCACATCTTCCCTATTTCTTCCCTGTGTTTTATTATTTTCTTCTTCTATAAATATTTCCTTTCTTTAAAAAGCTACTTACTTGCTACAAAACTATACAACTATGGTTCATGAGATGAATAGTTAAAGTAAAACCCCATATAGATACTAGCATATTTTATTAACAAATCTGACACGGGAGCCTCACTTTGGTAAATGAGGGAGATTTATCTCATGATCGCCTAGGTTTTCAGCCATGCGTAAAATCTAGCCAACAGTAACAAAATCATGAGGTTTTATTTTATTGATTGTATTAGGTGTCTGGTTAAAATATCCAATTTTTTGAGTATCTAACAATTTAATATTTTAATTTTATTGCAAACGGATAACCAAATTATATGAGAATTATAAAAGATAAAGGTAAGGAGACCATGCCTAAGGGACAAAAATTGGCCAAATTGGCTCGAACAAGCACAACGTGCACAAGCTACCAGGGTCCGAAATGGTTGTCGAGATTGCAAGGTCCAACTAACTCTCACCAAAGAATTTAATCAAGGTATTGAACCGATACAAGGAAGACCCCGCTATCATTTCATTGCTACATTGTTTCCCTCTCTACAAGGCTTAATCCAAACTGCCAACCATTTGACGATGAAGCCAAATTTACAACCCTACACACCTAAAAATTAAGTTTTGGGATTGTTGTTATAACAGAACTCATGTCAATGAGGAATTGACTTGTACCAATCCCCAAAATGTGTTTATATAACCTAACAAAACCAAAAATGAAACTTACACTCCAAGATATGCTCCAAGAGACCCAATTTCTTTAGATGTTAGGTGAATGCTTCCACATTTTACATACATGTATTTCATGGGGGTTGCACTACAACATATTTCAATATTTTTCTAACCTTTATGCTTTCAATTATATCCATATCCAGTTCCAAAGATCCCATTTTGACACAGGCTAGGAAGATGCTGGAAAAGGTTGTGGAATTTGGATTTACACCTGCCAATTACATTTTCTTGAAAGTTTCTAATCCTTTTTAACAAACCCATTTTTTGCATATCCTACATCCATTGTAGTCCATGAGTCCACATTTATTTTAGGAATTTAATCGAACAGTTGACATGCCAATAATACCCAATATTAGCATTACCCCCATTCTTTATCTTAATAATTTTAGCATGCCCCCGAAAATCCTGGAATGGAGACTGAGTAGAAATACTTGAATGCGAATGGCGATAAATTCCAATGATGTTAGAAAAAGTGACAAGCATGCTAAGACAGAAAAAATCATGTTTCGTACGTCCATAAACTTTTGATTTCCATCCTCCAACTTAATCAAATTATCCCCCATCCCGAGAAAAGCTTCATTTGCAACACAAACGCTAGCAGAAGCCTCAGAAACTCTAGTATAAGTTGGACAATCGGAGTCAGAGATATCATAATTGTCACATGAATTGATGGAACCTTGCTCTGATGAATCCCCGCCGTGGACGGATTTCAGGTCTCTGTCAGTAATTACTTTTCATTTTTCAACTCCAGATCCCTTGGGCTCACCGAGTCTGAGGTCAATTTTTTTACATCAACGAACGAAGAACTCAATTCACCCTCTCCCTCAAAGACAACCCTGGGAAAAATCATTTCCCATCAATGTCAATCCAAGCAATTGATCCTTGTATGCCACTTTTCAGATCAATCTTTAACATACCTAGAAAATCCACCAGGTACAAAAGCCCCGCCATCAAAACCTTGTCCTAGGACTTACTGCCTTGAAAGGCTTGTTTGAGGAGTGCGGTGACATCCAACTGAAAATCCATCCAGTTGCCTTTGCAAAAATACATGACGTAGGCAGCGATGATATAACCCATATTAGAAATTAAATTCTAGATGGATAACATTTGTAGCTCTTTTCAGTACAATCCCACGCCACACATTTATTATTTAATTATATAAGTATAGACCCTTCTTCACCATTTTTAGTAAAACAGAGTTTTGGCATTGCACTCATTGCATCTATCTAATTACTGCTAAATTACAATGTGGACTTGGGTTTTTTTCATGGTTTAGATGTTGGTTCTAAAATAAAGTGAATGTATTAATGTCAAAGGAGAATGACAGGTCTGACTGAAAATTGAGGAAGCCTATGTTGTATGTCAGCCCACCTGCCACACTCAACTTCCGTCCATCAATTCCATTTATCATTTCAACCATTCCCAATCCGAAACTTCACCAATGCTTTCCCACCCCCCCTTCCCCCTTTTTTTTAAATTAAATTAAATTTTATTAATATTCATGGCGGCACTACATTTCCCTCCCCTTATAAAATCATCTTCCTTGATGCGATACGAGGATAAGATTAGGAGAGTCTCTCAAGCAATGAGGAAACAATCACAACCCATGTCTCTAGTGAATGCTACAAATTGCAAAAACATGACTACAAGGGAGAAGGGAAGTTTGGAAAGTTCTTAATGTTCTGTGAAGATTGGCAGATTTCAATTTACATTATTACCTAATTACTCTTTTCCCTTAACAATATTTATTAATCTCAAGCTCTTAATATTTCATTGTTTTAAAATTTTAGTTTATTTATTTACTTATTTTGTGGGTGCCCAATAGAAACTGATATCACAATACCACATCATGGCCAAACACGACACTAATGGTTCACAAGATGTCATGATGTGTACTTTCATGACTAAATCACATCACAAGAACTTGAACAAGACCATGGATCAAACATACACGACCCACTCAACATAGTACTTGTCACACACATGCCCTTCACACAAAATTACTTGTAACATAAGCAAACTATAACACATGGAGTTCCCAACAATGCATATAGAAATGTTTCACAAAACTCAAAACCATGACAATAGTTACATAGTGTCAAAAAGGGGATCAAATCATACCCTCAATGAGGAGCATCAATCATCAACATCAAAAACATAACTAGACTCACATGAGTACACATAAATCATAACACCAACTCCACACACCTCCCAAAACATCACAAAAAAACTCCATATACCTCCCAAAGCATCACAAAATAACTCCATATGCCTCCCAAAGCATCACAACACAACTCCATATACCTCCCAACTTATCAAAAACAACTACATACACTTCCCAAGCATCACAAAACAACTACATATACCTCTCGAAGCATAAAAAAACAACTACATACACCTCCCAAGAATCACAAAACATCTCCATATACCTCCCAAAGCATCAAAAAACATCTCTATATAGCTCACAAAGCATCACAAAACAACTCCATATACCTCCAAAGCAATAAAATAAGGTCCAAACACCTATAACCCAAGTGACATAATAACTCATGGTTTAACAACCCGTTAGTTATCTGTAACTCCTTGGGGCATACCCCCATACAAAAAAGAGGGTCCATAGATTCAACCACTCCATGGTGCATCCCATGACCCTATTCCACACATTACCATATTAGAACCAACATAACAATTACTTTCAAATGCCAAGCGGAAAAAATCCAAAGCCTTGGGCTAAGCTATAAAGCCTTTAAACATGAAAAGAAAGTTTAAATGTAAGTAAAGAAAATGGCCAAATAGCCATATTTAGTGCAAAAATATGCATGTTAGTGAAATAAGCAAATAAAATTCCCAAAATATAAGAACACGTCAATGAACAAAACTGTTGGTTCTAGTAAGAAAAAGGAAAATGTTCAATTTATGAATAAAATACGTATAGATAAATAACACATCACAATAACTGTTTGGCCTTATACAAACACCAAAGGGGTACTCAACGAGTTGCTGGTGCTCGAGACATTAAGCGTCGTCTCATAAAATAACATATCAAATAATACAAATGTCATCATCTATGGCTGATTCATCCCTTCACCACTTTCACAAGGTTCAACATAGTCATAACTACACTTAGGTTGAATCCATATGATAACCATATAGGGAGAGAGAAAGAAGTACAGGATGACATCTACCGAACGTAAGATGTCCGCGAAACACAATATGCATGACATCCATTGAGAAAATTTCATACATACCAAACGAACAAAAGTGGGTTTTTCAGCCTATGTAAGAATCCACTTCCTATCTTGTACTCACTTCGGTGACTGGTCAATGGTACACATTTCCTCACTCCAAACATACACCTTTTACATATTTCCCTTAGGGTCAGTTAGTGTAAGGTTCACAACATAACACATAACTACATCACTAACACAATGGTGATTCACGCACATTAACCATAACATCTTATGCATGGTATATATACAAGGTATAACACAATCATTACTTTCACGGGTTACGATACATCATGTTTCCACATAATGAACCCAAGGTTCAAGTACTACACAATAGGGGTCATATTATCACCATATACCCCTAATTCACAACATGAATATCACATATTACACGAATTGTACATAATACAAACACAATGACTAACATTACAACATATAGTCAATCATAATACAACATGGTGACACACATGATTCATCACATCATGGTGGTGACATCACGATACCATCAAATTCACTATACACAACTCCTTTTCATACAACACATAATCACACCTATATATCACGAGTAAATAGACACTCTAACACTCCACAATCCTCAATAACATTAGCTTCACACACAAAAAGATGGCACATCACACATGAACTCCTCATAGAATCCATGAAAAGGAGAGCGAATACCCTCATCACAATCAAAACAACATGATAACAAATACACGTTATTTGGCATGCACAAGATGTGCATTCATAATATCATAATTACAACGATTTTCACATTACTACATATATTACATTACTCTTCCAATATCCACCACCACTATGCGTAATCATCACAACTCCAATCCATCCCGAGTTACGAGAGCATAAACCTTTTCTCGATACCAAGTGTAATGCCCACATTTTACACACACACATACAACACTAAAAATACTGGAATAACCATTTTTTTACTTACATTGTAATATAAAAAACACTACAGGAGATTACTCATGATGACACACAACATGAGATATGTTTGCATAGAAAATAACCCACATATGTAACATGAATCACGTGATGCACAACAAGGTAACTTTTTTTTAATAACAAGGCACAACATAACGATTCAACTACAAGACACACTTATAAATAGGGTCTTCCCATGGCATGATATTTTGGGATTACACATTTATTACAATCATGTTTCAATATTTTAAATTAAGTTCTAGAAAGACTCATATTATGTGATTCATACATTCCTTTTCCCTTTTACTAGATTCCCTTTACACAGTTTAACCTTTAACTTACAATATATCTCATTAAATAAGGATCATCTACCTTATTTCACTTAATTTTTTAATTTGTTCGTTAGTTAATAGGATATTCACTTACATAAAAAGATGTTTACATACACACAAGGCTACTAGGCGTGATCGTTAGGATTCACTCCTAAGGCATGCATCTTGATCTTATATCATACCTCTGTTATGTAATAAAACAAGTGTGAGTCCAAAGGAGGGAAGGTTCACATATTTTCTCAAGGATTTAGGGTCAAGTTTCTTTCATTCATTTATAAATTGATAATTGAGTTAGTACACAATAAGCATTATAGGAATTAGGTTCTTCATCCATAACAAGAGGGTTTAATCACATTACAAGGAAGGTCATGTTTCACTTTCCTGTGGAATAACATCCCATGATTACACTTCCCAAGGCCAAGCATCAATTATAAGTTTACTATAGTTATGCTCCAACAATTAGTTAAGGATTCGAAGGCTCTAAACATGGCAACATACTTCCTTATTTTTTTGTTTCTAGATTAGGTTTCCTGAGTATCGTTTTACGTCCAACTTAAGGGGTTTTTCCCTAACTAGGTTCATATGCATTTTATATTAAATTTTGTAACCTATTTCCTATTAGGGCATAGGAATACTCATGAGACTGCTAGTCCGTGCCTTAGGGGGGGTTATCTTTAAAACATGTTCACAGTTCACATCATACACCCATTACATAATAGGACAAGTGGGAGAGCAAGATGGAGTAGTTCATTGTTTTAAGGGGTTAAGGTTCACATTATAGTTTGCACAACGTGGATCCATTTTCTCATCACAAGATAGTTTAAACATGTTATATGAGCGATCTAATTTTCACCTTTATCCAAGCATATCATCATATGGTTACATTTTCACCAACTAATCACAACTTAATGAGTTGCTAAGTTTCACAAATAACCCTTAGTATTGCACCATTAAGCCCAACGATAAATGAGATTGAGTACCAAGTTCAATTATAATCCCAACTCTTAAGGGTGACTTCCAAGGATAGTTGGTGATCTTCGCCATTCAACATGTAAGTCATACCTAAAGAGAACACATTCTCCTTACTACACACACGATAACCAATCCTGGAAGGGAACCACATACTCTAGATAATGTTTGACCATGTTGTTCTTAATTGATAGGTTCACGACAATGTCACTAACATACAGGCTATGGTGATAACTCAACTAGGGATCTTATTTACTTAATCTATAAGGTATTATCAAGTGTAAGGATTTAAGTTCATTCTAAGGTCCTCATTTTTCATGCTAAAAAAAAATATCACATGAAGGTTAGTTATGCACGAATTCTATAGTAGGGTTGACTATTTTGCTAGATTTCTTGATTAAATTTTGAAAGTAAGAACACCACACACCAATTATTTAATAATCAATTGCACATTGAAATCGCAGATAAGATATTAAATTCAATTTCATTTAACACATTTATCAAAAATTTACAATACAAATTTTGGAGTCAAATAACACTCATTTTTAGATGAATGTTTCCCTTAAACACTAGCATCTTTAAAAAATTACAAAAAATCATTAATAAACCTTTCAATACTTCGCAAATGTTGAATTATCCTCTAAAATATCACTTACCATATATATCCAACCCCATTTTTACCATATGTAAATCTAAATCGAATAACACCTATAGTTAAATGCGCATTTCCCAAAGCACCCCTAAATCTTGCATCTCATTCATTTTACAAATTTTCAATAATAATTCTTTACTATAATGTAGCAATCCATATAAAAAAAATTCCATTAACATACATGAATTAAAATAATATACAATCAATCACAACCACGTCGTTTCGCCATATTACTTGCATCCTGCAAAACCATGTGAGCGTGAAATCAACGATAAATCTTTGGCATGGCATCCACATGAATCTAGAATAATTAAAAATTTAGTTTTCCATTTATATGATAATAATAGTTCAAACTCGAAAAGATAGGGTTAAAGACATATATATTCATTTCATTTCATTTCACTTCATTTCTTAACTAAGGAGAGAGAAAGAGATAGGGAAGAGAGAGAAACACTTTTTTGTTCTAAAAGTCAAATTTCACACAATAATCCACAAGATAGAGTTTCATACAATTATCTATAAGTGTCAAGGGGTTTTCATGCCTATTTGATAACTTATTTAGGGTTTTACGGTCATCCTTAACATTTTCCATCCTTTTTGCGAGACGTCTAATTTTAACTCAAAGGCTAAGAAAGTGCATTCACAAGCTATCTTCTGATAAAAAAATTCACAAAAAAGGAATTCCTATGTGTCCACCTATATACCAAGAATAAACAGATCGATGGAACCTAGAACCGGTGAACGATGCATAATTGGCGGATGATTCTCTAGAGCCATCAAATTGAAATCAACTAAGTTTGGCCTAGTCAAACAATGACAAAAGGCCTACGAAACCCCTTTTCTGAATTAACCATGAGTGTGATTTTCCCAAAACGAAGGTTCCAGGAAATTTTCTAGTAAATATACAAGAGGTTTGGGAAGGTGGATAAGTATTTCATTGTTCAAGGCCCACACAAAGTGAGTGATACGAAACCCAATTTTTCAATTTTTAATGACTTCCGAAAGTGCAAAACGGGTAACAGGGCTTATAGAGGAGCGACGAAGAGAACAAAAATTGCAAAACAAGGTCAAGATAATCCTTGAACTGACTCACTATATAATGGGGAACACATACAATGCTTGACATCTCTTTTACGGGGCTCAAAGTGTTGTTTTGCAAGTCTTTGGAAATAGCATTTTTATAACTTTGCAATGTAGATAATATGGTTGTTTTTTGTTAACTCATTGAGCTCTCACCAATACCAACAGACACGAACACCAATTTTTGACACCCTAGGGTTAACAATGCATGAGGTTGTGGTCACGATATGGTTGATGGTTAATTTCTAAGTCGGTAGCAAAATCATGAGGTGTTGTTTTATTGATTGTACTAGTCATTTGGTTAAAATATCCAATTGTTTGAGTATCTAATAATTTAATATTTTAATTTTGTTTCAAATGGATAGGAAAATTATATGATAATTATAAAAGATAAAGGTAAGGAGACCATGTTGAGGGACATGTTATCCAATTTTTCCCCTCAGAAAAATTGTACAAACATGAATTCAGAGAGAGCAAATGGAGGGATAGTTTCAGCCGTGGGAGGTCACAATTTAGGCTCAATCCAAGTGAGTTAAAGTGACTTGAAAGCATTCAAATTCAGCAGGAAACAATTCTAAATCGGTGGACAAAAAGGTTTGAAGGACGGCGTAAAGTCCAAAGTCCGAAATTCAGACTTTGGACATTTAGGAGTTCAGAGTTGGCCGCAAGGTTGAGTAATGAATAGGGCCATGTGGGGAGGAAAAAAGAAGTTTGAAACCTGAATTCCAAGATTTATACTTTGGGATTTCTGTATTTTGGAGATATGTGACGACTAGATAGAAACCCAAACCACAAAAATCTCGAAACCATAACCCCAAACATCAAAACCCGAACACCCAAAAAAACAAATGTCTAAAACCCAAAGTCTGAATTTTAGACTTGGGGTTTCGGCATTGTGAACATTGAAGCCCCAGTGCACACAAATCATAACTAGAATCCCAAAACTCGAAGTCCAAATTTTAGACTTCGGGGTTTCGATATTTCAGAGTTTTCACAACACAAGCAGATGAATAGTAACAACAACCTCTAAAGTCAATATGCCCAAAGTTGTGAATCCCAAAAGTCCAAAATTTTAGATTTCAGAGGGTGCGATGCATGGTCGAAGTATGAAAAATAAGACCAACCACTCGCATTTATTGCAAAATGGCACCCTCATCTTTAAATGGCCATAACTTTTGATTAGGAGCTCGTATTTTCACAAAATAGGAATTTTTGGAAAGCTCTCAGTGTCTTCTACACAACAACAACATACATAGAGACAAGATAAATACATACATACTTAAGTATTTCAAAATGAGGAAATATAGTTTGCCATTTTAGAGGAATTTTTCAAGATTTCTCACCTACCAAATGATGAAGGTATGGGCTTCCTTTCTTCCCCAACAAGGAAAAGTACATGGAGGTATGGGTTTTGCAGTGGCACCCATCATTGTTGTAGGTGATTTTAATGCATTTTGGGTGGTTGAAGCAATATTTTGAATTCCTTCTCTCTCCCTTTCTCTCATTCTTCCTATATATTGTAAGGAGGGGATCATTTCAAAAGGTTGGACACCTTATATATGCCCCTCCCTTCTTTCTTGTCTATAAGAGATTTGTGGAGATTTCAAACCTCCCTACTTGGACATTGTAATGCAAAATATGTGCCTTAAGCCCTAAATTCGATGTATTGTATTAATTTTGAGAGAAATAAAAATCAAATATGTGGATGTTTCACACCCTCTTATGTTTTCTATTGCATCTTTCTAATCTTTCATTACATGTAAGGTTATTGTGTATCATTGTTGTTTTCATTGCGGGGTTCGGTAGTTCTAGGTTTATTATGTAGGTATTCAACATCCTTCTTGGTGTATCACCTTCCCTTAGAGTAGGTTTTATTTTCATGCATTTTCTATATCTTTGTCTCCTTGGAAATATTAGATTAGGGTTAGATCTGTAACTCTATACACTTTGGAGTAGTTGGCACTAAGATAGGATAGGAAGTTGGCCTTCTTTGGATGGTTATCCCGATTTCCAATTCCAGCATTTTAGGATAACTCCATATTTGACAAATAACACCGATCGCTCAACTAATCACTTGTAAGAAATCATGGGTGCTTGTGATTTTTCCATAAGAGGACAACAAATCGGCCAAAGTGGCTCGAACAAGCACAATGCACACAAGCTACCAAGGTCCAAAATGGTTTCCTAGATTGCGAAGGTCTAACTCATTCTCGCCAAAGAAGTGAATCAAGGTATCATATCTGATACAAGTTGGATCTCGCTCTTATTTCATTGCTACACCGTTTCCCTCTCTCCAAGGCTTGACCAAACCCGCAACCATCGATGATGAAGCCAAATTTACAACTCTACACACCTAATGATTAATTTTTTGGCTTGTTGATATAATAAGAACTCATCTCAACGAGGTATTAACCCCTCTTAATCCCCAACATGTGCTTCTATAGCCTAACAAAACCAAATAACAAATCTTACATGGTGAAGGTACATGTTCTATTGGCATAGTTCAACATAGCAAATAATTAGATATTATTAGGCTTGTTTGTTTAATCGTATCCCATTATTCTCTATCTATTTGTAACACTCCTTCAATTATGGGAAATATTGTTATATTCCTTTCCTATATATGTACGTGCTTCTGATAAATAAATGGTGAGAGATATCTAATCTCTATTTCTTCTCCACTTCTTGCTCCTCACAATCTAGTATCACAAAGAATGGAAAATTTGGAGACAAGTTGAGTTTGGTCCTGTTCACGTGGATAAAGGAGTTTTGTTCTTTTTTATTCTCTCTTGGATGAGAACATGACTGAACGGGACTACCCAATACCTTGTGATCCTGTTGCTTGGACGAGCATTGCAGAAACGTTTAGGAGCCTACATTTAGAAGTGGAATCCTGGTCGTGGATTTCAACACATAAATATGCATGGAGATCTTTGCATTCATGTAGCTTGAACTTCAACCACTACAACAAGGGGGGGTGTTTTGAGACATTAATTAGAGACAAAAATATATTTTTGTCTCTAATTAATACACTCCCCCTACTTTTGTCTCTAAATACCCTTAATATAAATTTTTTTAATTAAAAAGACTCTTTCATTTGGGCGGCTTGCAAAGCGGAGAAACTGCACCGAGGAAAATGGAAAACTCCAATATTGGGCGGGAGGGAATTTCATTCTCGCATGCAGCTGCTGGTGTGGATCTTTGCCGAGGAAGAGGACGAGCAGGTATCTGCCTCCCTGTTTGTTTTATTTTTAACCTGTTCCTGCTGGTTCAGTTATGGTATTGTTTTATTTTTTGGATTTCTGAGGAGTGTGCGCAGTACAGAAATGGCGAGGGTTTGGTTTTCGGGATGGGAACTGTGTTTCAAGGCCTTTGAATATATAATGTTTGGGTTTTTAATCCCGCTTTTTATTAACAGAGTGGGACTGCAGAGTGCCCCGCATGAAACCACAGTGACTTTGGATTCGATGAAAATGTTTTGTGATGTGTTTGGTGTCCGGATTAAGACTCCCACGGCCTTTTTCTTGCAGCCGGTGCCGCCATTTTTGTCTTGGATGACCGCCACGGCTCTGCATCCTGCGAGAATTAGGGCATTGTGATTCACGGCGTCCACCAGCCATGTCTCATGCGTGCCCTGTTTTTTCCCGTCTTTGCAGCCGAAGCAGCACCACCCGCAGTAATGCTCCGAGATCTACATTGCGCGGAATGTTATGGACCTCGTAGTTTAGTTCCTCGCAGCCCTTTCTGAGGATTTTGTTCATGAAACCCTCGCTGCCGACGCCCTCCTGCACGCCCATTCATTTACAGACGGCGTCCATGGCTTCCGAGTAGCGCGGGGAGGAAAAGTGAGTTAATTTGAGTTGTTGAGTCCACTCTGCTATGACATGGGGAGGCGTGCGGAGGGAAGTAGACCAGTTAATGCAGGAGCCGCCGCCCACAGTTGAGCCAGCCAGGAGGACCATTCCCAGGTCGTCGGTGGCCAAAAGTCCTCCTCCCTCATACATCTGATCCAGCGATGGCCCTTCCAGTAAGGATAACCCCTTCCTTGCAAAGTATTTTCCCTTTTCCACAACAATTACTCTGTGCCCCGCCTTTGCGAGCACCCCTGCAACTACTCCTCCGCCGCTCCCTGATCCCACCACCACCACATCACATTTCACTGTAGTTGTCTGGTTTTGTTTCTTTCCTTTTCGGTTCCATAGCCTTTCCAGATTAGAAGCCCCTTGATCGACCTCACACCCAGCCTTGAGCAGAACATCTGCAATGTTGATATTGTATTTATCTAAGTCGATGACCTTGTCGTGCAGTGGACCCTTACAGGGAGAAGGGACCTCTTTGCTTCTTTCGGAAAGCTCCGGATCTGGCCCGCAATAGCCCATGGTTTTCCAAGAAGGATTTTCATTTTTCTCATTCACCTGACATTAATTAGAAAATATAAGGTGATAGTGATTTTTCATCTCAAGAAAACACCACCAAACATAATTTTAAAATTTCCTGGAAGCAAATGTGATGCACCTGTTCTTCTCGGATACCCATTTGGATCTGGATGGGGATCATATATAAATTACTACCGCATACATCTAGAGAAAGCTAATGTTTACACAGTCCATGTGTTAAAAATAAAAAAGCTTCTCTGAACACTGTTTGGTTTGCTTCTCTATTTTCGATAGATTCGGGATCACACTCTGATCATAAAGATGGGATTATCCAGGCAGATTCATATAAATTTTTAAAATATGGAACAAGAACATGCAGTTTTTTTTCTTTATTCTATGGAGCAGTGACTCTTCTGGAAACTTCAAGTTGTTTTGTTGCCAAATGGTGAATATTGATTATTTTCCTGTATACAGGACCACTGCCTTCAGATTAGCTGCTCGGCTGTGGATTCTTACAATTTCTTGCCTAAGTTTTCTTAACTCTACTCCTTCAAAAATTTATAGAATTTATGAAACCATCTCCTACAAAGAATCCAAGAATTTATGAAACCATCTGCTAAAAAGAATCCAAGATTCTCTGAATAACATTAACTGAGAATATTTAAGTAGCCCCCTCTATAAAACCGCAGCCTTAACAATTACATGCAAACTATGATGGCTGCAAGGTTGAAGAAGCCTTCTGAACACTCCTAAGAATAAAGATTTCCTTTGTTAAGATAAAAAAGCCTAAATCTCAATCCATAGTCATACACCCCGCTCAGAATACAAAATATCTAGATTCAGGTGCACAAAAGAAATTAATGGTATTTTCACATCCTCATGGGTGTTTAAATAAATAAAAATTGGCCCAAAATCCAAGAAAGAGAACTCTATTAAATAAGAGTATACCTTTGTGTAGAAAGAAAGGCAGACAAGAATTTGACACCCTTAAACAGAGACGAAGGAGATACCAAGTGGCATGTGTGACCAGGACAACATAATTTCCTCCCTTCTATGCCGCAAAACTGCGAGAAAATCTCTGGAAAAATGGAAAATGGCAAGAAAGAGATGAAAAATGATACTTGACTTGAATGTATTGGATGACAAATGATACTTGATAAATTAAAATGTCTTTGTACACTTAGGTTCACCACTTTCGAAAGGAAGCTTCAGATGAAGATCTGAAATATGCACTAATGCATGGTTCCCAAGGGCTCCGGCAACATATGATAGATCGAGGGGAGAAATTGGTCATTGAGCATGAATCTGAGGTAAGTTTATTATAGTATTTGATGACATAATAAAACATTTAAGTATCAATGTTGTGATAATTTAATTAACTAAAGTATGTTGTTTAATAGGATGTGCAACAATCAAACTCCTTAAAGGGTGCAACTGACAGTGAACATGAAGATGCCACAGAAGGATGTGATGATTTTGTTGCTGGACAAAATGAATCGATTGACCTTCTTGGAACTCATCCGGAAACAACCCGAAATCCAATGACAAGAGTTCGTGGATGATTATCATGTTGCACCATCTATTATAGTTCCTCGTCAAAAGAGGACAAAAAGAATAGACATTTTTCCTATCCGGCTAAATAGATTTAAATTGATGTTATTTTATGAATTATTGGCTATTTCATTACTAGTGAACTTATTGGTTTGTTTTATGAACTTATTGAGAGTTTGATCGGTCTATAAAATCGCTCAAATGCATGTCAAACACAATCATTTATGTGATAGCCAGATTTATAGTATGTATCTATACATTTTAAGATGGCTTTTTTTGCCTCATAAGAACTTCTATAACCTTCTTTTTGATGAGATGGCTATAATATACTCAATAAGGTTGATTGATCTTTAATTCTATTATGGTCATTATCTTTTGGTTTGCAGCCCCCAGGTATTATCTTTTGGTTTGTAGACAAATGTATTGATCTCGTTTCAATAAGTCAGTAATGTATCTGTTGAATCTTCCATTGCTAATCATTTGCTTGCATTGATAGGTATGCAATTGCAAGTGCTCGTTCAGATGGTCTACTTTTGCTTTGTGGAGGAAGAGATGCAAGCAGTGTGGTAAGAATTGTAATTTCTGACATTTTATTACTGGAGAATCTATATGCTTACTATAGTATGGTGATTGTCATCCATAGTTAAATAATGGTATGGATGAATATTGCTATTATGATCTGATTTTGGGGCATATAAATTTATTTTCGTGATGTTGCTACGATTTTAGTAAGAAAAAAGGGACGGTTTGTCCAGTGCATGCTGAGATCAAGGTCTCTTTCATTCCTGTACCAACAGCTAAACCTCCCAGTTAATATTTTTTACTGATATTTTTACAAGCCTAATGTATAAACACCTGCAACTGCACAGCCAACCATGCTAAGTGCTGCCATTATCAAGAAGGTTGTGCAGAAGCTTTTTCTCCCAACACACATGAGTTCCTCCAACTTATCTTTGTCCTTCACATATTCTACTTTGGCACCTCTGTCATACAAGTATCCTGCTACCCTAACAGAAAACAAGTAGGACCCAAGAGGGCTCGAACTCTGGCCTATATTGTACAGAATAGCAAAGTGGCGAAGCCCTAATAGCTCAGAAATGATTGAGAACAGTAGAGGCCAATGTGCACCAAAGCACATTCCTATGAGAATGGATGCCACATAAATGGACCCCGGGAGTGCAAAAGCAATGAGAAGATGACCCACACATGCAATTTCCAGCACCAGGCTTAACAGTAAGGGCCTGGGAATTGAGTACTTTTGCACTAGTATCTCTGAGATGGACCCTGATCCCACTCGCCCTAAAAAGTTCCAGATGCTGAAAAGGGACACAAAAGTGTTGATGCTTTCTTTTGGGTATTGCAGGGATTTTCCAATCTGACCCATGTTGTCTATTGCAGTAATTATAGAGCCCAAGCCACATGTTGTTGCCAAGAACAGTATCCAGAAGTCTAAGCTCAACAGTGCCTGAACAACTGTATGATCTTGCCCTCTCACAGGCCATTTCTTTTCAGATTTGATCCTATAGTCTTCACTGTTAGTAGCATCTGAAACATTTGTAACAAAACAAAATCAAATAAATTTGAAACATATATATATATATATACAAACATACATAGGAGATGGGTGAAGCTATGGTGAAGAATGCTTATTCAGAGGCCACCAAGGATTAATTATTAAATTATAAAGAAAAGATGGGATGAAGTGTATATTTCTCTACATCACAGGATGTTGCTGCTTCTCTGGACTCTGGATTTTGAAGTTGTGAGCGTATGACCACCACCAATGGCACGAAGATGGTCACAAGTGTTATCACTGCGAATAGCCTTACCACAGCCAGAGGAAGTTGCAGCCTGTGTAGTGTTTGAGGGTATATTTGAATATACTGAAATTTTCTAATTCCATAGGTTGGATGGATGTGTGAAAAGTACCAAAGAACCAAAAACAGATATAACCATAAACAAGCAGATGAAAATTGTGACCAATGTTTGGTATTTTGTATTGAAGATCAATTCATACATTGTCTTCGTTGAAGTATTGATATATATATTACATTGATACATGTGCTTTTTTAGAATTGAGACTCAAAACTGTATAAAAGGCCAATTTGGCAGCCTCTTTTAGTACTCCTTGTAATAACTGGCTAGTTACTGAGAATAAATTGTGTTCAAGAGTGCAACTCTGGAAGTGATAAGAAGCTTGAATAGCTGGTTGATTTTGTGCTCAAATGATGGTAGAGCCATCTCCAAGTCATGGAGTGCCATGTTAGTGGGAGAGAGCTGAAGGGGAATCAACAATTTGGAATTAGAATTAAGAACATTGTTGAGTTTTCCAAGAGCAATATCTAACTCCTCTAGCTCATGCAAGAACCTTGAAGATGACGATGAGGATCTCCTTTTCAACCCAAATGCTTCTTTTAGCTTGTCATGTAGAGAAGTGAAACTCCTAGGAAGAGGAAGAGCTTGAATCTTCAGTCGTGGTGTCTTGAAAGAAACAACAGTGACAAGTGCAGAGCAAACCAAGATGGTGATGGCCATGGTGTGGAGTGGATGAACTCCCTCTATAGTATTTGTCTGGTCAGGATGCTTTCTAGCCTCGATAAGTTCCAAGATTCAAGTTTGCTTCCAAGTTAACCTTGTAACTTATCGTAGGTCTTATTGCAGCATGGTTTTGAATATGTGGACCTTCTCATGCTATTTTGTTTTCATTTTTAATAAATTAGATTGCTTTTCCTTGTCTAATTTCTTCGTCTTTTCCTTTTTTCCAGGTTTCATTGTCTTCTCTTGCTCTAGTTGGTGTGGAGTGGCTTTAGTGCAAGAAGGTAAGATAAGATGACATTCTAGTCCTAGATATATTGGTAAATAATTAGAACGTGCAGATACTTTTATTCATTTTTTAAAAATTATTTTCTGTATTTTTATCACGAGTGTTACTTTTTTTTGTAGGACACTATTACCCAGTTAGCCACTATTTTTTGTCGGAGAGGTTTAGGTAGAACAATGTTAGATATTGACTTATGAATAACTCTATATCTTACTGCAGATTACTCAATGGTCATGGTGCCAAATCCATCAAAATCCCAGTCCTTTTCTCTAGAGGAGATGACAACAACTACTGAGAAAAATTTAGCCATAACATCGGACAAGGAGGCTTTGGTTCTGTATTCAGGGTAAATTGCAAGATGAAAAGCAAATAGCTATCAAAGTGCTTTCTTTGTTCTCAAAGCTAGGGATTGCACAGTTCTTAAACGAGGTAATGCTGAAAAATCCCAAGGGAACTCTCTATGTTTCATTTGATGAGTACATATCAATTTGATGAGTTAAATGCTAGATTGTGTGCATTCTAGTGGACTCTGCATTATGATTTCTGAGAGGACAGCGAGCTAGAAACCCTCAATGCCATGCAAATGACATGAAGCCCTTGACTGTTAGGTTAGAAAGATGCTATAGGGTATAAGGAGCACAAATATAATTTTTGCAAGCCTTGACAGTGAATAATATGACTTCTAGAACAAATTATCTTTTCTCGGGCTCGATGTAGGGCATCGAGCTGCTCTTTATTCCACCGACCAAAATCTGTGAAACTTTGAAGAAATTTCTATCCCAGGATGAGCATGAAGATCCCCAAATCTCAGGGTGAATGGAGTTGCCCATCAAAAATTGTGCATAACAGTAATTTTGACTGAAAAAAGGAGGTAACAGTGTACAGGACAGTGAGGGTAAAGGGTAGAATTTAATAGACAATTCTTGTTTATGTTTGTGGACTTGTTCCTAAGGTGACATGAGGCGTGTTTGAAGTGTTTAAATGAGAATTAGGAGAATTTAATGAAGAAATTACTACTGTCCTATGAGAACTAGACTGGTTGGGCACAAAGAGACCTAAGTAGGTCACTAGCATAACTGTTTCAAATAGAACTGGGCATAATTTGTCAAGGATCAGTGCATAAAAGTTGGGGAAACATCTCAAATAGGATAAAGGGAATCTAAACTTAAGAAGTTTGTGTCTTGCAACCCCTGGGCGGTGTTTTGGTACTTGATTTGGGCTCTAGAAGGGTGAAAAGGAACCTAGGACAAAGTAACAAGGAAATAGAAAGCAAAACAAGTGTATGATAACCAATGTTGGATCAAATACCTCTGAAATGATGCCATTACCATGATGAGACAGGTATGCATGGTCTTATAACCTCTATGTTTAATATGTTTTCATTGGTGGTCAAATGCATGGTACAAAGAACTAGGATTGCATGAATGAGTCTTAGGGTATGAAGATCATCCTTGAATGTGTTAGTGAAGAAGCGTTGGATACATATATGGTTTTGGAAATCTTGGTTTCAAATTGTTCAAATGAAAGTATGCAGCAGAGTTACTAGGGAACCTCACACCTATGGACTGCTATGTGATGGTCTTAAGGGGAATTTCTGACCTACGCCCTGAATAAGACAGTGAAGAACAATTATATTGGTCTAAGAAATGAATAAGGGGTGGTATACATGTTGGAACAGTATCATCAAAGTCGACAAGCCATAAATGTGTGAATTAGCATACAAGGAGTGAACCATTGAGAACTCTCCAACTAGACTTTCCTAAAGAACAACTCATATGACTATGAATTAATTCCAAGACTCAATAAATTTGAGTCTGTAATTGCATACAGTGAAGTACAGTTCAGTCTCTTGTACAGCTTTGAAATTACGGCCAGTCCTTTCCAATGGGGTTTCATGCTTGGATTCCTTTCTGCATAACCTGACAAACACATACACACTACTCATTTCAAAGATACAGAAAAAATAGACTGTTATGAGTAATAACGAAGAAGACAGTCACAAACTCATGTGGAATGATATACTAAATACATATACTATCTTACATTATTGTTGTTAATCCCAATGCTCCCCACTTTCTTTTTATTTTTCTGTTGCTGACAGTGTATGAATAGATTCCTTTATTCCTGAATTAGAGGAAGTAACATGTGCACAGATTCTATGGACTACTTACTTTCTTTATTTATTTTGCTTGTAAATCTGATATTTCAATCTGGGTCCAGTTCAGTTTTGCATGCAGAGTACGTTAAAATGTTAAAGAATGTGATCTCCACCATCGTCAAATCTTCTCATGATATTTTTTTAAGAAGTGAAAGTATGTTTCATTTATATAAGACAATACCCATTATTTATACATGTCTGAGATCTGTATCTGGTCTCTGTACTTATGTGTAAAGTGTCTCGTAATGTTCAATGCTCAACATTTGTTGGTGGACGACCTTTGGGTGTGGCTCTTGGTCCTAATCAGGAGCTCATTGTGTGCGAACTTACCCAGGTAATTTATTTTCCATGTATGTAATTCTGTGTTATAAGTTCTAAGGGTCATCTACTTTCATAAATTTGATGTAAGTTTATATGGAATCATTAGTTTGTTTTGTTCAAAAGTTTTGGATTGAATACTATATTCTTAAAATGAACTGTGTTAGGGTTTGCTGAATGTGACGAAAGACAATTTTTCCCTCTGTATTTGAAATTTCCCTGCATTTGATGCTCTGAGGACGACTTTATTTGAGTTGCAGAGATTTTAGTGGTCATCATGAGTGGTTCATAAGGTGTAATATTTACTGAAGGTTTTGCAGATGGGGTAGAGTAAAGTAAGCAGATTTTGATTGTGGGAGGAACTCCATGGTTAAGCGCACATGAAGTAGAGTAATTTTGGTATGAGTGACCTCTGGGGAAAGCCCTTGTACTAATTCACCCCTATGATCTTCACCTAGATGTATTGAATGCCAATTGCGTCATTCATACTTGTGAGAGTGACTGCTACTCATGAAACATGGGTCAATGTGGGAATCATCTCACTTAATTTGATGGAGGCCAAGATGATCAAGTCAAGCCTTCTTTGCTTAAACAGAGGAATGAGTTATTGATAGGATTTTAGAGCCCAAAGTCAGAAGGTCACTGTCACAGGGTAGAGTTATAGGGGTTTCAAAGTATTAAGCTCTCCAAACATACTCTTAGGCTTATATTACATTCCCTCTCAAAAGTTCTGATGGAGGCCTATATGATGACAGCCAGGTTTCAATGCTACAGTTTCCAAAATCACAATTTGTAACCCTAAGCACATGTTTACTAAGAACAGGACAGAGCATGAGAGATTTAAGAACCAGTGACTCTTCAAGAATATACAAAGGATCCTACAGTTACTGCCTCGTTCCAAGACATACATCCAAAAATACAACTTGTAGTCATCTAGATATCAGGGGAACATGTAAGAATGCTTTGTAGACCTGTATCAGCACAGGAAATCCATAGGATTATATGACAGTCAAGGCAGAATATAAGGGTTGTCGTAAATATCGACACACCAAGAATATACCGAGGTTCCTACCAAATTCTACATGCCTCCATACGTACAGCAAACCCCTAACAAGCTATTAGCATCTCGATATAAAAAGAAACATATGAAAGCTCAGTACAGTCTTGAAAATCCTGGAAAATACAGAGTTTCATAAGATTTGAGGAATAGCAACTGAACAAAGGAGAAATTATAATGTCATGAAATTTGTCTTCATCTTTATTAAATACCTAACACCCTCATACCATTCGTTGGGAGCTCAAGAATACAAGAATCAAATGCAAAACCTTGTTTTTTGGGTTCTTCTCAGAATTGAGACAACATATCTCAAGAAACTTCTCACCTTTGGCTTTCGAATTACTCCTTGCATTCTAAGCTCTGCCACATCCTTCTTGAATTCTCTCTCTTTTGAATGAATCCTCCCACCATCATTTCTTGCATCATATTTCGGTTACAAAGCCTAACCATACTCACTTTCACTAAGGAATTCACCATCTACCATTCCAAGTACTTCACAACCATGTTCATTCATATTAATTTAAAGAGTTATTTAGAATACATTTGCAAGTAATCACAGTATTAAGTAACATATGGCAACATAAAGACTTACAAGAACAATCTCTCTTTCATACTGAGCTATGCAAAATAGATGCACACTTATTCTTGCATACTGAATGCCTCAATTGTAGGGATGGATGGGTCCAAATGACTCTATTTCTACTGCTTGTGCAACAAGCACTTTCTATCTCATAGGTGCTGCAAATCATATAATTCGGGGTGAAGCTGTAAGTTGTTTACACTTATCTTATTACTCGTTGTTTACAAAAGAGATACATTTCATTACGGAGGCACTGAATCTACATGTTTTCAAATTGGTGTGTTTTTAAGATGTCATGCTTTCGGTGGCTCTAATGCTGCTATTATTCCAATAGGTAAAGTCAAGTAGCATCTATTTTCTTCTTGTATTTTGGCTTGTGACTCTGAGTTATTTTTTACAGGATTATGATATGATTGTATAATAACCATATTCATATAATTACTTTTACCGGGCTTCACATGGTCACCGTCTGCAAGTATTCTTTGAGTTTTGATCTGGTGAACATATGTTTGCTTGCAGGTCTTGGGGGATTTGTAGCTTGCGGGCATTGTCAGAAAGGAATGATGATCCCACAAGAGCATCACGTCCATGGGATGAAGTATGATTATTGGTCCATTATGATGATCCAACAAAAGAATAATGTCATTGATCTCCTTTTGCGTTTTTCTAATATCAAAGCATCTCATACTTGATTTTGGGACAACTTTTCAAATTAGCTAAACTAATTGCTCCACTTTTTGACAGGATCGTGATTGGTTTTTCATGGGGGATGGAGCAAGAATTCTGCTTCTTGAGGAATTAGAACATGCAAAGGTACATTCTTTGTCAAGAGGCATCTTTTGCTAGTGACTGAAGTTTAAGGCTATCTAGCTTGTATTTTGAGGTTTGTAATTGTTATATGCTCTAATAGATATGTTGCATTCTCGGTCAGGAATATTTTGCTTTGGCTACTATAAATTTTGTGATTGTAGATGTTCTTTGTTATGAATTATATGTTAATTGGTTTTTTCTATGTGCAGGGAGATATCTAATCACCCAGAAGCATATGTTAGAAGATCATCTCTTTTTTCAGCATCTCGCATATTGATAGCTCTCCATCCATCATTTATAGCAAAATATTTAAGTGGCGGTGATGTTGAGATTGCTAAAGCGCTGGAATGGATTCACACTTGGGCTCTTTGTGTTGCGTAAGTTGATTCTGACTTTGAGTGTTATGCGGTATGTACCATATATTAAGTTTAGTGGAATTATTGATTAGTCTCTACTATAAGTTACACCTTACAGTTCATGAACATCCATATGTATTTCACTATTTATTTGATAAACAAATAGAAACTGAATGTGTTTATAATTATTGGTGATTTTAGATATACAAACTTTTCTGAGGCATATATCATTTAACATTTAGGATTTATTATCTTAACAGACCACCTTGGAGAATTGAACCGATTGAGGAAAATACCAATTAATTATGTACTCCATATGTACTATTTTAGACCTTTTGGGGTGATGACAAAAAAACATCTGCAAAACAGTGAACAGTATGCAAAACCATTTTTAATGTCATCCATATTCGTCTTACAACAACATGTTCAAACAAGTCTGCATAGTCTGCACTGCTGCAACAGTTGAACAAGAGTTTCCTTAAGGACATGTTAATAATGTATGTTATGGAATTGGCTTAAAGTAAATGTCAGTCTTGAAGTAGCAGAGTCAATCTGAATTATCTATGGCGGTAACTAGCTTCTCTCAATATTTCTCTCCCTACAGTTTGAATGATTTTTTATTCTTATCATCATTGCCATCTTCTTTTGGGTCAATGATGGAGGAGGAAACTTGAATATTGCTGAAATTTTAAGGTCATTGTAAAGAGTGGATAAATTGTCTATGTTCATCTAGGATAACATGTTCTTACTAATGTCGTGCAGAAGCACTTTAATATGTGCCAATCAGCTTCTTGTTTGACTGGAATAAACACACCATTACTTGTTTTGCATATTGCAGGTTTAGTAAATGCTGGAAATTGTGTTGAGTTGGCAGCACATCTTAATGTTGATGGATTTCTAGTCGGAGGGGTTTCTCTGAAGGTTGGCTGCAAACTGTTTTACCCTCTTTATACCTTTTTGCTGAAGTTTTTCAAGCTCTCCATATTGTTTACTTCAATACAAACTTTTCTCATCCTGGCCTACGAAAGCTCGTGGTCAAGTTATGCTTGGAGGTGACTATACTCTTTTTTATGTGAGCTCGTATCATCAAAATAACTTCAAGTATAAGAGCAATGTTATTATGTATTGTATTTTCAAGTTACCTGTCACATTATGAAAAGGCTCAGCATAGACATGCCTTGTTATTAAAGATGGCCTTTTTTATGAAAGGTTGATGGTTTCTTGTTATATGTTTAATTCAACCTCAGTATTTTAATGAGATGTTTGTTATAAATTTTCAAGTGATAGTTGATAAACGCAACGAGTCATTATAATCTTTGTTTTCATGAAGACTAAAGATGAGTTGCTTGGTGCTATTGATAGTAGAGAATTGTATCAAAGTTGAGACAATCAAAGCGAAGAACATGAAATGACAACTGCCGACAGAGAGACACTGACTCAAAATTAAAGTTAAGAAAAAAAACCTCAAAGTAGCACTAGGGAAGCAGACAGATCGCTTGAAGCTGGGGGTGGAGAGGTGTTCATATTGTATGCAAAGGGATAACGGAATTTAGGCACCCTTTTGTATTTTATCATTGTATTTAAAGGGTTAACAGTATTTAGACACCCTTTTGTATTTTATCATTGTATTTAAAGGGTTAACAGTATTTAGACACCCTTTTGTATTTTATCTTATTTGATATTAATAAAATGTTTGTGGACCCATTTGTTGGGCACAAGATTCAAATCAAATTGTTTTTAATTTATGATATTCCTTACCGGTCTACTCTAACATCATAGACGATATGTAGCCGTCGATTGCACTATATGATATTTGGTTATTATTTATTCTTGAAATTCAGATTTTTCATTCTTTAAATTCGTATTGTCTCTAGAGAGACAATAAAAATTGAAATTAGTATTGTCTCTAGAGAGACAAAATCAGTATTTTGTATTGTCTCTAGCGAAACAATACAAATATTGTCTCTAGAGAGACAAAAACTATATTGTCTCTCAAGAGACAAAATATGTATCAACCTATATTGTCTCTGAAGAGACAATAATTAGAGACAATATTAGAGACACCCGCTTTGAGACAATAATAGAGACACCAACTTTTTATTGCTTTATTTGAGACAATAATAGAGGCAAATATAAAATAATCTTTTTTGTTGCTCATTGATTGGAGATCCTCTCAAAGTTCATGTGCAGACAAAAAAACTTGATCAAAATTTGTGTCTTATTGTGACCCGCATCTCATCTATTGTCTCATCACCTAAACCTTAAGGTTGAATGATTTTGGAATCAACGAGATCATTGGGAGCGAAAAAGAGTCCGTAGCTTCACTTGACCGAGCGAGGCGAGTGAAGAAACCGAAGAGTTTGCAACAAAGGAGATCAACTTGCATCTTCGTCAAAACCAAGAAGTCACATCTTGCATGTCCTCTGTCATAACATTTCTTATGCTCTTTGAATCACAGTCCCCCCAAATCCATTTCGAATCCACTACCCAATGTGCCATTGCATCTAACTGTCATCATTCTTTTACCTCTCATCATCTCATTTCCCAATATCACCCATAAACCATCCTTACAAACACCATAGCTACCAAAAAAACACAAACACCCCACAAAACAACCAACCTACGGATCCCGAGCCCAACCGACGTCGGTTCACGCCAGAGACCGTATCGGTTACCACGATTATAACCGAAACCAGACCTTCTCTCCCGTTTCAACCAAGTAATCTAATTGATATTTTCCAGTCTTTTGTGTTAATTCATATTAGTAGAGGGAACCACCACCTTCAAAAGGAAGTTTCATATTTCCCAGGCCTAAGGCGAGTTCCCTCATTTATTATCTAATTAAAATCTTGTGGTCTTGTGTTCTTATTTATAGGTAGTCCTTCCAAGACAAAAAAGGAGTTCTTCGTAGTCAACTTGATCTTTCTCTACGGTACGCACACACCCATCTCGACATTTAACGAGGTATTCCTCCTAGCCCTAACCTTATCTCTGCTTTCTAAAAGGAATGAAAGGATAAAAGCAACTCTATTCCCAAGTAGAAGCATTCCGAGCGAAAAATTTTGGCACGCTTGTGGGACACTTCCCCTAGGTCTTGTTGTTTAGGATTCGACATCATTCTACGTCTAAAGGCATAAGCCCACGATAACTAAAATTAACCCTAGGGTTAGTCTCTAGATTTGCGTGTGCATTTTGCTTGTCTTGATTCTGTTTTCTCTGTCATACTTTGTCTTCTGTGACTAATCATTAGACTTATATACCAAACGTTGTTACAAATCAAATTAGCAGCCTTTTATATCTTGTTAGCCTAGACTTCGACACCGCATCGGTTAACGGACCCGACGTCATCTCGCTCTGTGGCCGACCGCATCGGTTATTAGATCGATATCGATTCTCTATTACAGCCCCCACGACAAACCAAAGAACTCTGCCAAGTCCATCATTCTGAGGTTGTTTCTGTTCTTGATAAATTAGAACCTTCTGTGTGCTCTTGTCCATGGTTGTTATCACTCGGAAGCAAGCCACCGCCATGGTTTCACATGCCTGCTCTATGTCTTTGCCTGAATCACCCCCTTCACATTCTATAGGGAACCCTATGGACACCAGTGAGATCCCCCAAATTCCTGTAGGAGACAAGGACTTTGCCAAATTTCTGGATGCTAATCCTAGCTACTGTCTGAATACTATTTGTCTCATGCCCCTGACCGTACGCCTGATGGTCAGCTCCTTGTTGGCATGCCTATTAGTATAGCTGCTCATTTAGCTCCCACTCCGCCTGATAACACCGCCTTACTTCCTGCACCTTTAGCCCCATCTCCCAATCCGACAGCTTCAGAGGTTCATACGACTCAGATTGGATTTTCCTTGGCTAATTTTGGACCCCACGTATCATTACCACTGACTGCCCCTACCTCATCTCTCTTTCAGACTACTCCATTCATGACTTGCTCTCTGCCACCTATTCACACGAGCTTTCCTTCTCAAGCTCCGCCTACCTTTTCATTCCCATACACGTATCCAGTAACCTCAACACCTTATATGGGACATCCCTATTCTGTCGCCTCAACATATTCATCCTCCATACCTTATCAACACTTAACCCCACCATTGTCCAGCTGGAGGCCCTTGGCCCAATTTGCCTCCGTTTACCACAACCGCACCATCATCTCATCCAACCACAAATTTCATCAAACAAATGATGGACAAAATGCAAAATCTGGAGGCTTTTGTGTCGGAAGTCGTAGCGCCTTGACATACGAGAAAGTTTGTCGGGAACCTATTCACCCTTCTGTTCCCCTTCACTCATATCCTCCTCAATGGGAACTACCGAAATTTACTCGTTTTAATAGTAAAGAGGATCCTCAACAACACTTGCGATCATTTAGACATGCTTGCTATTTGATTTCCCATGATGATGCCTTGTTACTCGCACATTTCCCATTTCCTTATCGGGACCCGCCTTAGAGTGGTATAGTGCTTTAACCCAACACTCAATCTTCTCTTTTAACCAACTAGCCCAATCTTTCTTGGATCATTTCTCCATTAACATTGCCAAGAAAGTATCCATCACCAACCTTTATGCCATCTGACAATTTGAAGACGAATCTATTGCAAATTTCGTCGGACGATGGCGCGGCCTTATCAACCAACTTATATATGCCTTGCCTCATATTGAACTTATCAAACTTTTCACGCGGGCATGTGCTAAGCATATTTCTCCTACTCTTCAAATTCAAACACATTTGATGAGGCCTTTACCATGGCTCGGAAACTAGAAATTCGAGCCTTAGAAGAAGAGAAATTGTGGTTGCGCAACAAAAACCCCAATTTCTGAACTCCTGATTCTACCAATAAACCAAACACCACTACTCCTCACGCGTCCACTTCTTCTAAATCAAAGGGAGCTGTCCATGCGGTGATGGTTAAATCTCAAACACCATCTAATACCCCACCAAAAACCACCTATAAGTATAAAGTAGAGCCCATCAATTACACTCCCTTGGGAGAAACCTATGGTGTCATCTTGGAAAAATTGCTCAAGGCCGGAGCTATCACCTTGCCTCCTGTTAAACCTCACTCCGGGTTTGACTCCACTCGCGCTATACCTTCCTGGTACAAAGAAAATGACTTCTGTAACTTTCACCGTGTAAAAGGACATAGTCATGAAAACTGCAAGATGTTGAAAAACATAGTGCAGGAAATGGTTGACGCAGGGGATATAACCCTCGATAATCCTAATGCCCCTGCCAACCGAAATTTGAAAATCTTCAACAAACCATTCCCGAATCACTCTCCCAACAGTAACACAAACCAGGATATCTTAGCCGAGGAGAGTGTTCATGAGATCCATGCAGTCTTTGATACCCACCCAAAAGCCTCTATCGAGAAAATTTTAAATCAAGCCTCTTCACTAACACAGAGCCCGAACCTCCTTTACCACCATCAAGCCAAAGCGAAATCATTCCTTTACCCATAAAGGAGTTAACTGCCTAGACTTCTCTTCCCATCAATGAGTCTTCTTATACCACATCCCTACAAGACTGCGAACGGATGTTATCTAATCTATCTATTTCTCAGACTTCCCCTTCTACCGCTCTTGCTGCACAAGAGGAAGGTACGCCACTCCTTTTTCCATCCTTAGACAAGAAATCTCTTGCACCGACATCACCAACCATGACGGATCCTCTCGAACATGCCCTCTTACCTATTAGTTCTTCATCGCCTAAATATTTTCAACGATCGTTGACCTCTTAACATCTATTGATACAAAGTGCCTCGTCTACCCCCGTATTACACCCACAAAGTGGACTGGAATCACAACCCACCTTTCTTCCGCATACAACATTTACAATTCAAACTCGAAGACTGTCATTCTCCATAAGATAGACGAATCCTATGGGAACGTTTGAGTACCCCTTATTCTACTCAAATGCAGATGACCGATCCCGACACGTCTACCATATACCCAAAGTGTTTACAGAAACTCAAAATGCCTATGTCCTCATTCTCACCCCCCGTATCTATACTCAGTATCCCATCCACCTCTATCAACCTAACCAAATCTTCCCCTACACTTGGGACCTCACCAATACCCAGTCTAACACACCCGCCTAAGCGACTAGATTTGTCCAAAAATAAAGCCGCCCCGCCACCTAGGAGACAAACTCAACCCGTGCCTCTATCACAATCAAAACCATCATCGTCACACCTACCTTCCATATTGGGACCTCATCCTTCCACCTTGCATCAATATATCATACCTCCTGCGTTTTCTTCAAAACGACCTACGCCTTCTGCACCTATACAGAGATCTAAGGGTATATCAACATTATCACCCCACGTATCCTGTCCACCCATCAACCCTAAACAAACTCCATCATCAAAGGATTTATTTTCTGTCACTCCCCTTTCTTCGTGGTTGTTTCCCGCTACCATGTCATCGGTAGCCTCATCATCTAACCAGCCGAACGTAGCTCCTGCGCCAAAGAAACCACGTTTAGTGAAAACCACGCGTCAACACCCCTTGGCTAAACTACCACCCGTACAAACCAACCACGCCCAAACATTACCGAAACCCGCACAACCAATACCCTCATCCTCCTCCGATTTTGACCCACTCAAAGGATCTTACGCCAAAATCCTTGCTATGTTGGTGGAGAATGTGACCATTTCCCTACCCCCACTTAGACTCTATGACCCGTCTAAACCTCGGCCTGTAGGTTACGATGAGTCTAAAATCTGCGCTTATCACCGCACACCAGGGACATGATGTGGAGGGATGCAAAGCTTTAAAACCATCCTTCGTTAGTCGGCTCTCCCGATAGAAAGGTTAAGAAAGACAACTTACGAAGGGAGAGACCTTTAGTGTCCATTCCCTCTCCTATACCATCTGTCCCCACCTAACCAAGATCTATCATTATTACAACCCCACCTCCACGAGGACCATGATTTGCCCCAACCATCTTCCTCATCTCAGGTTTACGAGATTAATATGATTAGTGTTGCTACTCGAGCACGTAAAAACAATGACAAAGCGAAAGAAAGCACACTGCGCCTCTCTTTCTCCGTCCAAATCTCGATTGCACCACCACCCAAAGTGGTTATTCGTGGACCCGCTTACCCCATCTCTAATGGAGTTGCCCATCGAGCTATGATCAAACAACTTCACCTATCATCCGTAAAAATGACACTATATGATCTCATTCAGACTTCTGAGTCTCATCGACAAGCTCTCATTGAAATTCTTCAAGGGATCGAGGTCTTACCTAATGAAACCCTGCCCGTTGCCTCCATTCTAACACCCAATCACGTTGCCTCTCTCACCAAACAACCCACTGCCCCAACCACTTCTGTCTCTGCACCACAAGCTGCTGCAGTCAGTTTCTCTGAAGATGAAATTGTTGACTTTGGTACAGAAGACCCTGACCCTGCCCTTTTCATCTCCGCTTACGTCCGGGACATTCGAGTACGTCGTGTTATGATTGACGGGGGCGTTAGCCTAAACATCATCTCTTCAAAAGCCTTCCAACAAATGAACATTCCTTCTAGCTACATGTGTGCCAACCCCATCATGTTACGGTCATTTAATGACGCTATTACCTCTACCTTAGGCACCGTGATCCTCAACATTCGGGTAGGACCACGTACTTTACCCGAGCTCTTCTATGTCCTTGAGGGAGAGTTCCAATATAATATATTCTTGGGTCGCCCGATCCGGCCATGGGATGCGTTCCTCAACATTACATAGGTGCATCAAATTTGAGTACGAGGGGAAATCCTACACCGTAAAAGCTGATCCTCCCCCATTCAAAACCTACAACATGTTATACCGCCCAAACGATGTGCTTGTACCAATCAAGACACCCGTTCATTCAACCCAACCATCCTCTTCAAATGTACCTCAAACATGTACCTCAACCGCACCTACGCCTTCAACTGATGAAACCACCGTTGCAAAACCACTTCCCTTCCCGCAGCTAACATCCCAACCGCGGACCCCTTAGTAGATGTTTTTCAGCGCCTTACGCTGGGGGAGTATCGCCTATATAACGTTAGTTCTTTCCATACTCCACAAGAGTACGGACAGTTACATGCACATCCTACCTATGACCGTCGTGTGGGGGAAGTAATCTCCTACGGACCTCCTCACTGCCGCACTAACCTAACGTATGGGGGTGTCGACGCATCTTCCGTTGCCCCTGAACCTCCTCTTGGTGTGGTTCCTTTCCAATCCGATTTTCAATACCTGACAAATCGTCGCTTCGCCCTCACCTTCTTGACTCGCTGTGCTTGGAAAGGCTTTGGTTTTGGTCTTTATGAACAAGGCCGACATACGCTCATCCCCATCACCACACGCAAACATAATGACCGTAGTGGTCTTGGATTTCCAGGAACACTTACACCAAAAGAACCTCGTGACAGTTGCCTTCTGGAAGAAGATGACGTTACCCCTACCAAACCATCATCACCCACTTTGCCATCGTCACCCACTGAGTCGATAGATCACGAATCTATCCCTCCTAACTTTTTTTTTTTTTTTTTTCATAAATGCTATCTTCCTCGGTCCTCTCACTTATCAACGCGATAATGAGGACCCCTCTTCTATTCCCCTTTTATATCCAGACATGATTGAAGAGGACTCACCTTCAATTAACGTTGTTGAGTGCCAGGATGATGACTCCATCCTCACTTACCTTGGCGCGGATGACTCTTATATTCAACGCGCCCTACCATCTGAAACCCAAACCATGCTAAACGAGTCTACTATAGAAATCAACATCCACATGGAAGAGGATCCTCACATTGTGAAGATCGAACAATCCCTTAACACATCAAAACAACTCACCTTTACTACTTTTCTCCGTGCTCGCAACCAAGCTTTCGCTTGGTCCTACGCTGACATGCCAGGAATTGATCCTGACATTGCTGTCCATAACATTACACTGAAACCCGATTCCAAGCCAATTAAACAAAAATTGAGAAAAATGCATCCACGCATTGCCCTCTTGGTCAAAGAGGAGCTTCAACGACTCCTTTCTGTTTCCTTCATTCTGCCTATTGACTATCCTCAATGGATTTCTAACATCGTACCTGTCACTAAAGCAACGGGGGGACTTCGGATATGCACGGATTTCGGGATCTTAACCTCGCTTGCCCTAAGGATGACTTCCCCCTACCTAGCATTGACCAACTTGTTGATCTCACTGCAGGCCATGAGATGCTCTCTCTCATGGATGGCTTTTCAGGATACAACCAAATTTTGGTTGCCCCGCCGATCAACATAAAACTGCCTTCATAACTCCTTGGGGAACCTTCTGTTACCGTGTAATGCCATTTGGCCTTAAGAATGCTGGTGCAACCTATCAGCGGGCTATGACCTACATTTTTCATGACATTATGCACACTATCCTCGAAGATTACGTTGACGATCTTCTTGGCAAGTCTAAACATCGCAGTGAACATCTCGATGTTTTAACCATTATTTTTGATCGCTTGTTACAATATTCTGTCCGTCTTCAACCAAAAAAATGTGTCTTTGGTGTCCTTTCGGGAAAAATTCTTGGCTTTATCGTCTCTTTGCGTGGCATTGAGGTCGACCCATCTAAAGTCAAAGCTATCCTAGAAATGCCCCCACCTACCAATCTCAAACAATTGCGTAGTTTACAAGGTAAGCTCCAATCTATCCGACGTTTCATCTCCCAACTCTCGGATCGATGTCAACCTTTCCATCACCTCCTTAAGAAGGACGTTGATTTTCAATGGAGCGAAGAGTGCCACCAAGCCTTTGAAGCTCTCAAAACTTATCTCTTACAGCCACCCGTGCTTATCCCACCTCAAGACGACCGCCCTTTCTACCTTTACCTTTCCGCCACTGACCACGCTGTAGGGGCCATGCTTGCACATCGTGACTCTGAGAATCGAGAACAAGCCATTTATTATATAAGTCGTACTTTGGTGGACTATGAGACTAGGTATACACATGTAGAAAATTTGTGCCTAGCCCTATCATTCGTGGCTACCAAACTCCGACACTACCTTCTGAATCACAAAACTTTTGTCATCACCAACACGGACCCCATCCATTACATGTATGCCAAACCTCATCTAAACCAACGCATCGCCCGATTGGCTCATGTCCTCACCGACCTCGACCTTGAGTTTCGTCCACCAGAAATCAATCAAAGGACAAACCATCGCAGACCCAACTTGCGGAAGCCCCTTTACCTGGGGAACAATTTACCAATTTTACATTCCCCGACGAACTCATCGCCACTCTTTCACTCCGGGGGAGTCATATCCAATGACTCTCTTCTTCGATGGATCTAAATGCCAACGTGGTGGAGGAGCCGGCGTTGTTCTCATTCCTCTCGATGCCGAGCCTATGCCTCTTTCATTCCGACTCGATTTCCCTTGCACTAATAATACAGCGGAATACGAGGCCCTTGTTCTGGTCTCCGTTCATGCGCACTTAGGCATCAAATCTATCAATGTTTTCGGTGACTCTCAATTGGTAGTCAATCAAGTTATGGGCATCTACCAATGCAAAAATGAGGAACTTCAAAAATACAAACACTACGTGGATTCACTTCTAGCCTTATTTACTCACTATTCTATCCAAACCATTCCACGCTCCACTAACAAATTTGCGGATACTATGGCTTGCTTAGCCTCGCAAATTCCAGCCTCATCAACTGACTCTGACATTTTCGTCTTGGTCCAACAACTCTTTGCCCCATCTTATTCAGCCCCGGTTATTTGTACGATAAATACTGTGTCTGCTGACTCACAGATACTTGGTATCACCAAGTCCACGACTACCTTACAACCTCTGTTCTCCCTTCGACCTTACTAGTAATCTTGAAAACGCGCTTTTCTTAAACGCATTTCTCGTTATGTAGTTATGGGGGGACTCCTTTATAAACGTGGCTTTGATGGCATCCTCCTTCGATGTCTCACCGGCGCGGAGGTCACCCATACCATCCAACAAGTCCATGACGGTATTTGTGGTGGACATTTTAGCGGCCTTGCCGTGGCCAAACGAATCCTTCGCCTTGGTTATTATTGGCCTACTCTCAATAACGACTGCTACGAATATGTCAAGCGTTGTGTTATGTGTCAACAACATGCCAACCTTCAACATACTCCTAGCCACCCGCTCCAGGTCGCTCGAGATCTTTGGCCCTTCTCATAATGGGGATTAGACCTTATTGGTGAGATTCATCCGTCCTCTTCGCAACGTCACCGATGGATTATCACAGCAACCGAATATTACACAAAATGGGTAGAGGCTATTCCACTCATTTCAACTAAAAAAGAAAAAATTGTAGAGTTCATCAACCATCACATTATCTATCGTTTTGGTGTTCCTCATCGCTTGATTACAGATAATGGCAAATCTTTCAAAAATAAGTTGTTGCAAGACCTTTGTGACAACTTTGGTATCAAACTCAGCTTCTCATCACCATACTATCCACAAGCCAATGGACAAGCCGAATCCTCTAATAAAACCCTAACCAAAATCCTCATGAAAGTTGTCAATGAGTCCGGACAAAATTGGCACGATCACATCCCCTTTTCCCTTTGGGCTTATCGTACTAGCATCCGTACCTCTACTAATGCCACCCCTTTTTCTTTGGTATATGGTACCGAGGCTGTCTTACCTCTCGAAATACAAATACCCTCCCTCAGAATATCCCTTCAGGATATTCTCACCAACGATGATTTCCGCCAAGAGCGGTTAGCCCAATTGGAGCTTCTTGACGAACGTCATCTTACAGCTCTCGATCACCTTCAAATCTATCAAAAACGCATCAAGCATTGCTTATGATAAGAGACTTCATGAGCGTACCTTTAAGGTTGGTGATCTTGTCCTCAAAGAGAATCAACATGTAACCAAACTAGAAAAGAGCAAACGTGGAAATTTGCTCCCAATTGGATTGGGCCTTATATAATCACTCACACTTATGGATCAGGCACTTATCATTTAGCTTCGCTTAATGGTAAACTGAGCCTCGAGCCCCTTAATGCCTTGCATCTTCGACCATTCTACTGTTGAAATTAGTGTTATATCACTTCTTATCCGCCTACTCTTGCTCATCCCTTGAGCTCACATACCACCACATGCACTTTGTTTCCTACACCTCATAATAAAATCAAGCTCACATAGTTTGATCCTCACCTCACCTTAACAATACCTTCCCTTTTAGTCTAGTCCATGACTTCAAAGTATTAAAATAAGCCGTATTCTTATGGGATTTTCTTGAGTCAAAATTCCTACTAAACTAGATGCTTCATGCCAAAAAGAACATCTAGTCATCTAAATTAATTATAGATTTGCTCCCTCGAAGGACAGCTATACACGGTCAAGGACCTTTATCAAAAGCTTCTCGCATTGATCGCCTTCGTGAAGACCTCAAGAATAATACAATCAATATCCCATGTAGACTTCCCGCATCGATCGACCTCTATATTCAATAAAATAAAATCCTCATTCAAAAGAACTTTTGAGTCATGGACTTGTCTATTTAGGGTAGGTTCTCTTTCGTCGAACACTCACTTTGTAATAAGTTCTCCGTACCTCAGCCTATATCATCCACCTCACCTCACCATTTGTTTCAACTCAAGGGATATAACGTACACCGATAGGTTGTGATCATACAACTCTTTTCACCTATTGACTTCTCGCCTATGCACGGTACTCTAGGCTTCAAGCTCGCTCTACGTTGTGTGGTTTGTTTAGCTCTTTTCACCTACGGAGCACTCTTTCCTCTTTGCCTCGCATCTAGGATTGTGTGTTGATCTTAATCAGGACATGGTTCCCTACCACTGGGGTAGGCTAACTTTCGCTTCCCTTATACCTTTTACAACATCACCAATTCAGTTACCAACACCATCAACCTTACCTTACAAATATTAATATCAATATTTTTTTACCAACCAACCAATTGCCTAACCGTACCAAATTGCCTAAATTCACCTCTCCCTGGTCCTAAGGGAGAAATACATCGGTCTGAGGCCCCTCCTTGCTTTGTGCAATGGGCTATGTAGGCAGCACTTCGGAGACATGAGGTCTCCCAAGGTTAGCTCGACCATCCCCTACCATAACCTATCATATGTGGTAAAAATAAATATTTCTGTGTATTTCTATTTAATCACATTCCTCTTTATCCTTTTTCAAAACACCAAAAGTCAAAACGCAAACATTCTCATTATCATCGTAACTCAAATCAACATACATATTCAGCTTTATTTAGATGTTAAACAAATACATCTTCTCTATCATCGACACGCAGGTCGGCATCCTTATTTATTCTTATAACTGGCTAACATTTATTTAGCCCCTTACGCCTCATCCCGAACCAGGTGATGATCATGATCGTCGACCCCTCTCGCCAGGCCTCTCTGTCCTCAAAGGTACCATGGCTATTGGTACCACCCACTGATCTGCCAACCTCTCCTGTAACATATGAATACGCCCTCTCGCATGGAGGACTCCAGCCTCTAGTCTCTCCACCCGTGACTCCGCAACCACTAACAATCCTCTTGTCTCATTCACCCACGTGTGGAGCTGCTTTGAACCAAACGCTGCAGACGATCCCTCTCTGCTGTAATCACCGCTATGTCAGGACGATCACGTACACCTTGCAGCTCTGCTACCCACCATAATCTATAGGCCTCTGTCGTTCCTGCGTCCATTACCCTGCGATCGGCTGCTACTTCTTCAGGACCTTCTGGAGGTGTTGGCTGGGGAGGTGAGAATACTGCCTCTGCGTCGATCCTCATATATGGTCTATAAGCCTGTGGTATGTCCTGCACGAATCCAAATTGTCGCCGCACGTGATCTATAGGAATCCTCTCATATTCACTTGAGTACATTCCCCCCGATCCACCTCAATCGCTTCTACACCCCTCAACTCCTCGGCTATGTTCTCTGTTACCATATAGTTCCGTAAGGCCTCCAGATATCCGCAACCGTCACCCTCTCCCATACCTACCCTGTAATACTCGATATCACCCGTCACGGCCTGAGATCTTGCCTCTTGTTACCCATCCCAACAGACCCATCGTCTCGAATCCCAACCTCTCGTACTCTCGGTCTCTCCCGATCGGGAGGTCGGCCTATTGGTCGCACACAAACAATGTGCTCATAGGCCCAACAATGTAATAAGTATGAACAATCCAGTGTCGTTCTGTGATTTCGCCTACAAGCCCATAAACCCCTGTATAGCTCCGCCAAATATGCAGGTGCCCATGCAAACGTCACATTCCTTTCTATCATCTCCCAAATAACACACATCAATGCCTTTGGAAATATTCCCCCTTCCGCCCTCGGTAATGCATAATACCCTACCGCTATCATTAATATCACTGCTAACCTTGTCTCCTCAGGGTGTGCTGCATACATTACCCCATATGTGAATGTCAAACCTCGCTGTGTCAGATCTCGTGCGTATGGACCAAATACTGCTGTTATCGCTGCACGCCCTTGATTAGGCATTGCCTGATATACTGTTGTTCCTATAATTGGGAGTCTCAAAATACGAAACACATCTTCCAATGTCACTGTCATCTCCCCTGTTGGTAGATAGAAGGTATTTTTCTCAGGATTCCATCTTTCAATCAACGCCTGCAACATAGCATGGTTCCGTGCAATTCGTGAATAATAACGGATTCCACTTAACCCCAAACGATTTATCAATGTCCATTCAGCTGGCGTTACATCCGCTCGGATTCGTGACAACAGTGCTGGTACACTATCATTCATCCTCAACCCTGCCTCTGCCTGCACACATCAAAATAACAAACAACCATTCAATCCATCAAATCCCCATGAGTTTCTTTCTCACCTTCTGGAAATTGCTACAGCAACCGGTATCGTTTATAGTAAACCGGTACCGGTTTAGTAACCGATACCGGTTGTCCCTAACCGATACCGGTCACTGTCACCTTTATACAGCCTGCCTAAACCCACTGCCTACGACAATAATTTGAGCGTTTATTCCTTTCTATACATACAAACGTACCTGAAACCCCTGATTACCTACCCCATAATACTTACCTCACCTATAACCCTTGCTATCATGTTTTCTTTTTCATATCTACCCACTTAATCTCTTATTCATAACACATGCAAAAATCAGATCACAATCAAAACGTTTACCTCTTGGGTTACGCAGACTTGAGGTGGCCCTTGTCTTCCCTCTTGTCCACTGCTCAGGTGCTTCTCCTCGTCCCGCCATGTTCGCCACCCTTTTTAAGTTTGTCTTTCTACCTTCGAATCTCGAGTCACATTCACTTTCCTTGTCTCTTTTCTCCTTATCACTCAAATCTCTCATGCAAATACCTGCCTCACGTCCATCAAAAAGCATCGCGTTCACGTATTTAACTCTTGCATGGCTCTAAAAATAAGAACTTAAGATGCCACCCTAGCTTTTCTATTTTTAGAAAAGCTCATACCTCAATAACCGGTATCGGTCATGTAGAATCGACATCGGTTCGTATCCCAACTTTCTTTACCATTTGTCCCTTTTTCACCAACATCGCTTATATCCACCGTTGCCTCAACACCATTTGTTCACCAAACCGGCCCGACCCAAGGCCTCGCCTACCTATTCGGCCCGACCTACCCATTTAGCTCCCGACCCAAGGCCTCGCCCTAACAAACCGGCCCGACCCAAGGCCTCGCCCTACCCTTCTCGGCCCGACCCAAGGCCGCAACTCAACAACTTGGCCCGACCCACGGTAGTACCACTTTAATAACTTACCCAAAATCAACATCATACACTTTTATCCACCCATCCTGTAGTTTTTTTGTTCAATCGAGCTCACTGTTCGTGTTTTAGCATGATTAGGGTCCTTGACTTGATCTGTTGACCAACTTTTCCCAGGACCTGACCGTGACGCTTATCTCAACCAAAACAACCTTTTGAGTGCACTTGCCGAACATGCCTAAACGTTCTGTACCTTACCCGTTATATACCCCGGGCTACTTCCTATGCCTTGATACCAGGATTATATCACCCTTGTTTGGATAAACTATCGACCTTTTCCTCTGCACTGCTTTGGTTTGCTCGTCAAATCATGTACCCTAGTCGTACTATTGCATTTCAACATGCGTCTGCTTCCTTGGACCTACCCCACCATCTTACCATCCCCTCTACACCATTTACCCTTTATCAACCCTATCCCTGATTTCCCGTTCACTCAATCTGTGATAGATTTGAGGGGGATTACCTATACCCTTAACAGGGGAAACCACTTCATATTATTGTCCGTGCAGCTTTACAAAACAAGCTACACGACAATAAGGGGCTAATGTAGACACCAAATTTGTGTCTTACGACCCCTTGTGACCCGCATCTCATCTCGCAATCTAACCTCATCACCTAAACCTTACACAATTATTTATTAATTACCTTGTAATTGATAAATCCACATCACCTTACCTGCCACCTCATTTTTCCACCTCATCATGACCTAGCCCTAACCCTAAACTAACCTAATTAAGACCTATGACTTGGTCTAGACTCACATCCATAACTAATGCCTCCTTACTCGCACCCAAAACCGACCTTCTAGCCACTTGACCAAGCCCGCAACTGATCTCTCGGAAGAAAAGCAGGGAAGGTGGGCTATTTTACTAAAAATAGCCTACTTTTTCCTTACCGATGCCGGTTCCTACTCGACCGCCGTCGGTTACGTAACCGCCATCGGTTCCCTGTAAATGGGCTCCCCGAACCAAAATCAAAGGTCGAATGATTTTTGAATCAACAGAGATCATTGGGAGTGAAAAACGAGTCCAGACCTTCACTTGACCGAGCAGAGACGAGTGAAGAAACCAGAAGAGTTTGCAGCAAAGGAGATCAACTTGCATCTTCGTCAAAACCAGTAAGTCACATCTTGCATGTCCTCTGTCATAACATTTCTTATGCTCTTTGAATCACAGTCCCCCTAAATCCATTTCTGAATCCACTACCCAATGTGCCATTGCATCTAACTGTCATTCTTTTACCTCTCATCATCTCATTTCCCAATATCACCCATAAACCAGCCTTACAAACACCATAGCTACCAAAAAACACAAACACCCCACAAAACAACCAACCTACGAGATCCACAGAGCCCAACCGTCGGTTACTGAGAGACCGGTATCGGTTACCACGACTATAACCAAACCACCTTCTCCTACTGTTTCAACCAAGTAATCTAATTGATATTTTGCAGTCTTTTGTGTTAATTCATATTAGCAGGGGAACTGACCACCTTCGAAAGGAAGTTTCATATTTCCTGGGCCCAAGGCAATTCCCTCATTTATTATCTAATTAAAATCTTGTGGTCTTGTGTTCTTATTTGCAGGTAGTCCTTCCAAGACAAAAAGGAGTTCTTCGCAGTCAACCTGATCTTTCTCTACGGTACGCGCACACCATCTCGACATTTAACAGGTATTCCTCCTATCCCTAACCTTATCTGTTTCTAAAAGGAATGAAAGGATAGAAGCAACTCTATTCCCTAGAAGCCGAAGCATTCCGAGCGAAACAGTGGCATTGTTATTTGCTGAGGCGTTTTCTACATTCGTAGCGACCTATTTTTTAATTTTATTTTTCTCCTATTCATTGCCAAAATGTTGCCTTCTATTCACTCCCAAAACGTGTTGTTTATATTCTTGCATGCTATGTGGAAAAGGCTGCATGGAGGGAGCTACGTGGAAAATATCTCGCGAGAAGTCGTCCAAATATTCAAAGGTTAGAATCTTTCCCACATGATTCGAGACTGCTGGAGCTTTCTTGGAGAATCCTTAATGTGGGAAGGCGAGAATTGCAAATGAAATAGAGTGACGAGTTATTTGCAGGTTCTTGGATCAACTACAACATTTTTTTAGCGTTCATTTCGGAGGAGGAGCTTTGAAACAAGTTCAATCAACCATTTGGTTGAGCCACGAGAAGAAAAAAATAGAAGTGCCTATATTGGTGGCAAATGTCACAAACACATCAACATTTCTGTTGAAGAAGTGTCTCACAAGCCAATGTTGAGTGTCAAGCGTGAATGGAAGCGTAGGGACTGCCGGTAGCCAAAACAAAGACTCGTAAGTGAAGACAACTGTCAAAAATCTCAAGAAAGCTCCTGGTTCTATTTTGCATTGCTTAACTAGCTCCATGAACACTAGAAATATTGTATTCAATGAACTGGTTAGAAGAGGACTTATGGAGTATTTTCTTTTCGACGTCAACTGCCAAGTGAAGAGAGTTTGAGAAGAGCTAGAAGTTGGTTACGAAGAAGACTGTGAAGACAAAGAAAACGCCCAAAGAAACATCACCATTTATCAGCCCGTGAGTATTGAGCACATCTCAGAGGCTGATTCTCTCAACAGTGAGTGAAGACTTGTAATAATTCTTTGAAATTAATAAAAGTTTTTTTTTTTCTATTATTATTATTACAATGTCTTCTCCAAAGTTGCTTCTATCTCGATGCACAATTACTCAAAGGGCCAAATTATGCGGCCTGGAAAACAAAGATGCACACCATCCTTCAGTATGAGGGATTATGGGGCATCGTCACAGGGTCTGTGACAGTTCCTACTAACCCTGATGAGCTCATGAAATATGAGATGGCTAGTGCCAAAACACTGATGTTGATTATGCTTTGAGTATCACCGATGATGTGCAACCACATGTTCGAGATGCGAAGAAACCAAAGGAATCCTAGGATAAGTTAGCAACCATATTTGAGGTGAAGAATCAGACTAAGATCCTCCATCTTAAGTCAAAATGTACACCCTATTTATGGATTCGAGATGAAAACATTAAGGAGTTCTTACGTCGGGTAGTTGAGCTGCGAACAATGTTATTAGCGCTCGGTGAGATGGTAGAAGTCAAGATTATGGTTCCGGTCACCTTGAGGGAACTCCCTTCTAATTTATGAGTGTTTGTTACTAAATTGAATGTATCCAAATGGAAAGTGAGGTTCAAAGAATTCATGCACTTGCTGCAGTAGGAAGAGGCCATCAATTCAATCCAAGATGAGGCCCAGATAAAGTCCTTTTCTCAAAGCCACATCGTGGCCAGAATAATCGGAGAGGTCCCTAGAGAAGCAAACACAAGCACATCAGAATCAACAATAAAAAGCTCAAAATTCAAAAAGGTGGTGTCAAATCTACAAAACCAACACTCACGACACTGATCACTACTGGTACAATGGATTGAAACAAGGGTCTTCGAGTCAAACAATTCCATCCGAGCGCAATGCTTTTCAAAAATCAAAACGACATCCTGAAGAAAGTAGAAGGGACATCTCACACCCCAACATGATGTTAACTCTAATGAGGAGACACCGGATGGAGCTAACGTAGTAAGAACCTCGTGCTTTAGTCTCCCAAGACTTCGCAACCCATTAACGAGTTTGGTTGATAGACTCGATTACCAGGTAAGCATATGTCAGGTGATAAGAAGTTGTTTGATTCACTGAACGAACAACCCACTAGAGATCGGGTTCGGATAGAAGATGACAAAGAGTACGTTGCAGAAGGAATAGGCCAGGTCACTATTCCTCTTGAAACACAAAAATGTACATTTACAAAGGTATTGTATGTTCTGGATTAACTACCAACCTCTTGTTAGTCAGTCATCTCCTAATCATCATCTAAAGGTATAATTTATTGTTCAAAATGGCATCAAATCATGCTTGATCTCGAGAAAAGGTATGGTTATTGCTAGATATTTTCTAAAAGATAAGTTATTTGCTTTAGATATTGTTTCATCTTCTGCAGTAGCTTTATCTGCCTCAATAGTAGAATCTACTACCCTATGGCATTACCGATATGGTCACTTGTCTATTGGATCTTTGCATCAGTTGAGTTCAAAAGAAATGGTACATGGACTTCCCAAATTGTCCAGTTCCTTGCCTATTTTCCCTGGCTGTCTTGTAGGAAAACAACACAAGGATCCATTTAAGGCAAGCACCTTCCATGCCAAGAAATTTTTGGAGGTAGTTCATACTGATCTGAACGGACTATTGCCTGCTTCCTTTTCAGGATACCAATACTTCCAACTATTCATGGATGACTACTCTCAAAATATGTGGGTGTTTTTCTTGAAAAAGAAGAGTGAGGCTCTTCACCATTTTTAGATCTTCTATCAATGTGTTGTGAAAGAGACTGGACAACCTCTTCTTCTACTCCACTCAGATCAAGGGGTTAAGTCACATCAGAGAAGTTATTGGCATTCCTGAACCAACAAGGCATTAAGCAAAACTTGACTACTCCCTACACACCCCAGCAAAATGGCATTATTGAGCAACACAATCACATAGTGATGGAGATGGCTCACTACATGCTATCAATAGAAAAGTTGGAGGATCGATATTGGGCGAAGCGTATAAAGACATGCTGTTTATCTTCTCAACAGGGAACCAACAAATATTCTACAAAATAAAACACCAGAAGAGGTATGGAGTGGTAAAAGCCATCAATTTCTCATTTACGAGTGTTTGGTTACACAACATATATGCATGTCCCAACTCAGAAGAGAAAGAAGATCGAGCCAAAGACACTCCCATGCATCCTATTGGGCTATAACACTACCTCAAAAGCATACTGTCTCATGGATCTGACGAAAGAAAATCTATAAAATTCAAGACGTGGTTTGTGACAAGTCATCCTTTGACTTATCAGTGCCGACAAAAAAGAACCATTACCAACCACCTCTCACCGACTAGTCTTTGAATTGGATGGTGACCCAGAGGAGACTACTTAGAGAAAAGATGAGCTGCAAGGGGAGCTATATGTTGACCTTGGAGAGCTGGAGAATATTATTCCGCATCCATCCTCACGTCAACGAAACAATTCTTCACAAAATCAGCCAAGTTCTCATTCGAAGTGGGTACAAAGCACCATTGACGACTCCCATTTGCAACAACTCCCAAATACTTCATCCAGAGTCAAAACGAGGAGTCAAATAAGAAATAAGGTAAATTTTGCACTCATGAGTTCACTGATTAATAGCTCTGATCCTCATAAAATTCATGAAACAATCATTCAACCTCAGTGGAAGACAACCATAAATGTAGCATATGACTCACTCATGTAAAATCGGACGTGGTAGCTTGTCGATCTGCCTCCAGGAAATAAACCCATAGGCAACAAATGGGTTTTCAAGACAAAATATAAGCCAGACGGATCCATCGAAAAACATAAAGCATGACTTGTACAAAAAGGATATGCTCAAAAAGAGGGCATCGACTATGAAGACACTTTTGCACCCACTGCGAAGATCAAGACCATCAAAGAAGTTTGCGCACTAGCAACACAAGAAGGATGGAAACTTCAGCAGATTGATGTCAAGAGTGATTTCCTAAATGGTGATTTGAAAGAAGAAGTGTACATGACCCAACCTAAAGGATTTGTTGATAAAGTGCATCCTAAAAAAGTATGTTGTCTCATCAAATGATATGGACTAAAACAAGCTCCAAGGGCATATGGTATATCAAAATAGATGATCACCTTTTGTAGCATGGGTTCACACGTAGCCCCTCAGATTCCAATTTGTATATAAAGAAGGTAGGAAAAGAAATTTTCATTCTTGTTGTGTATGTGGATGATCTTGTGATCATTGGTAGTTCAGAAGATTAGGTTGATATTGTGAAGAATGATCTCAAAAAAACTTTGAAATGATAGATTTGGGGTTACTTCATTACTTGTATTGGCTTGGAGATATGGCAGAAGAAGCATCATATTTTTGTCTCCCAGATAAAGTATGCCAAGACACTCCTAGAAAAGTACAGAATGTCCGACTGTAAACCTATATCCACTCCCATGGAAAAAGGTTTGCAACTTTCACAATTCCAGGAATCACCCAAAGTAGATGCTACTCTCTATAGGAAATTTGTGGGAGGGCTCATTTATTTGACATATACCGACTAGATTTATGATATCTTGTCGAGTTATCTTTCTAGGTTCATGTAGGAGTTGAAGAAATGTTGTTGGACTACAACAAAGCATGTTTTGAGGTATGTTTGAGGTACAGATTGATTATGGTTTGGAATATAAGAAGAATGATCAATTCTTCTTATAGGGATACGTCGACTCGGACCATGCCGGATTTGTTGATGACAGGAAATCAACTACAAGATATATTTTTCATCTCGGATCTAGACCTATCTCGTGGATAAGCAAGAAGTAGAATGTTGTTTCTATTTCATCCACAGAGGCAGAATATCACGTCACATGAGGAGTTGTGTGCAAAGCGATATGGTTACGTCACATTTTGGATGACATGGGCATTCCTGAAAAGCAGTCACATATTCTCTATTGTGACAATCATAGTGTGTTGAAGCTCGTGCAGAACCCTATTTTTCTTGAACGTACAAAGCATATTGAGATTGATTGCCATTTCATTCGAGAGCACATCTTGAACCATCACATTCAGAGCTAGTATCTTGTCCCTGACAAAGGAAACAAAGAGTGATATTCTCACCAAATCTCTTGGAAAAGTGAAATTTGAACTTTTTAGGGGTTACATTTGCAAGAATAATGTAATAAGGGGGGAATGTTGGCATAGTTCAACATAGCAAATAATTAGATATTATTAGGTTTGTTGTTTAATCATATCCCATTATTCTCTATCTGTTTGTAACGCTCCTTAAATTATGGGGAATATTTTTATATTCCTTTCCTATATATATGTATGTGCTTCTGATAAATAAATGGTGAGAGATATCTAATCTCTTTTTCTTCTCCACTTTTGACTCCTCACATGCTCCAAGAGATCCAATTTCTTTACGCTTCAGGTGAATACTTCCACATTTTACATATAGGTTTTTCATGGGGGTTGCACTACAACATCAAGCAATATTCCTCTATCCTTTATGCTTTCATTGATATCCATACCCTGTTCCAAAGATCCCATTTTGACACAGGCTGGGAGGATGCTGGCAAAGGTTGTAGAAATTTGATTTACACCTGCCAATTTCATTTGCTGGAAAGTTTCTAATCCTTTTTAACAAACCCATTTTGTGCATATCCTGTAGCCATTGCAGTCCACGAGGCCACTTTCTTATAGGAATTTAGTCAAACAATTCACATGCCAAACATACCCGATATTAGCATTACCCCCATTCTTTCTCATAATAATTTCAGCATGCCCCCAAAAAGCCTTGAATCGAGACTGCCCAAAAACACTCGAATGTAAATGGTGATAAATTCCAACGATGTTAGCAAAAGTGACAAGCATACTAAGACCGGCCAAAAACCTGTTTCAGTTAGCCATAACCCACCTGCCACTCGAATGCGAATGGCAATCAAATCCATTTGCCATTTCAACCACTCCCAATCCAATCCTCCCCATCGTTTCCCTCCCCCCCCTCGCCCCCTTTTTAAAAATTTAATTACATTTTATTAATATTCATGGCGGCACTACATAATGCATATAACGAAATGAATTTTTATTTTTATTTTTAAAAATAAAGAAAAGTGGAGATATTAAAATAAAATTAAATGTGTTAAAGAAAAGCAATCAATAAATAATACTAAAGCATGCTCTTTGACAGTTTGTTTTCCAATGAAGGGACTGATGTATACGGCTGTAAAATGCAGACATCCCCCTCGTATGATGCTCATAAAAATTAATCATTGTTATTCTTGGTGGAACATGGGAAATCTATGATGGTAGATTATATACCTTAATATATGGATTTCCAACTCAATCACCAATTTTTTGAACCCTTCTTGTAAGGCGGTCCACCGTTTAATCGTAATGTTTTCTTCTGGATAGATCCGTATGGGGGATAAGGAAATAATAAATATAAAATATTGTTTAAATCTTTGAATCTACAGTTCCCAACATTTTATATCTTATTTTGGATTCATCCCATTTTCCGATTTGTTTTTTCTTTCATTTGGCTGTGAAACACTTCAGCATTTACGCATGCTACTTTGACGTTTAGCTATGCATGGCAAATGCAATAATTTTTTTCAGTTTTTTTAGCCAGTCGCTTAAGAAAAACGCCACTCAACATCATGTCAGCGTTAAATCAGTGCAGTTGGAAGGCAGCAGCATTTTATCCATCATGTCATCCCTGTGGATGAAATGGCTCGGCGACGTCTTCTGGGAATTAGGTTCTCTGACTCCACTTTAATGGCTCTGTATTATATTTTAGTTTTGCAGAGACAGCCAGAGATTTAATATTCAAAATTCAAACTTGTACATTTTTTAGATTCTCTTCCTCCAATTTACTGGCTCTGTATTATATTTTTTTGCAGAGACAGAAAGAGATATATAATATTCAAAATTCTTAACTTGTAGATTTTTGTTTCTTGTAATGTGAGGGGGGTTATATGGAAGACAGAAACCGGATCAGCACTTGGAACTTATTCTCCCATACCCCTAGTATTTTCAGATCTATAACTCTTAAGGAATTCAATTTTCATGAAATCCTTTTGACCCCATAGAAGGGTGTTTCAATAAAAGTAACAATACAAGTACCCATATGCAACGGATCGACAAGCTATCTGAGATGGAAACTCGCCCTTTTCATATTTCCCGTTTATATTCTTTGTAACTTCTTTTGCTCCACTGTACTGTAGCCCATGGTAGTAGTTTTTCCCGGTAAAATAGAGGATGGAATCTTACCAACAGATGTGGAGGTGGATAAAGGCTTAGGTAAATTAGGCAACTATTTAGGACGTTAACATTTAAGGAGTGTTAATTTAATTTATTTTTATATAATTTTTTAAAAAAGTAGATTAATTTATTAGTTCCATATAGGCATGAAAATTGATAGGTTATGAGGCCGTTTTTTTAGCTCTATATTGCCAGTAGAAAAATTTAGTAGCAGAGAAAATGGCAGGCTGAAAATTTGATTTGAAAGTCGCAGATAATTTGAAATTTTAGGTCTGGTTACATAAATGCTAGTAGTAATTAGTGTCAAACATTACATACCAATTCAATTCATTTCATTCAAAATAAAATTAAAAAGAATAATATTATTTAGAATAAGATATTTAGGAGGACTCAAATATTTATGCAAGTGTCTTTCTTGTAGGATTATTAAATTTAAGTCATACTCGTATGTTTTTCATACTTTATATTCGTTTGAAGTCTTGGATATTTTTTTGGAGGAGAGATCAAGAAAGGTGAATATGTAAAGAATATGGGAAAAAATAGTTGAGAAATATATGAGAAAAGGAGGATTATAATAGACTATATGTTAGAGAATTAACTAGGGATTTTATGCAGTATTAGCTACAAAAAAAAAAAAATATTAGGAAGTTTTTCTCATATGGTAGAGGCATAACATATCAAGTAATACGATATTTGGTCATGGTTAATTATTTTTTCTACTATAGATTTTATTTATAAAAGTGTTGGCTCTAGTATTTCCTAGAGTGCTCGTAATCCATAATTTGGCCCTAAGTAGATGATTATCATGTCTATAAAGTATATTCACATTGAACAATACAAACCCTTTGTGTAACTCTTTTCTAACACTAAGTTTATGATGATATAAGCTTCGCATACATTTTTGCGGGAAGACATTGCAATAATGTCTAAAAGGGGAGTGGATGTGTACAAATTCTCCATGGCCTAGTCGCACACTTATCCCGGTGAGTGGTAGCCAATACATTGCACTTGCTCAGTGTTTACATTAGAGGGGATTCATATTGGGAATCATTTTTCTGTTTCTTCACCAAAAAGATACCTTTCTTTAAATTTGGCAAGGACTTTTCAACAAATCCATTTTGTGCATTTTTTTACATTGCATGTCATGAAATCACAATTTTTCTATACGTTTTGTCGAACATTTCACGATATTTTGTATGTTGAGATCTACAAAGAGATGTTGAGATCCTCGAGAGGTGTTGAGACCTACATAGAAACGTGGAGAAGAAGGGCAAAAGAAGAGATTATAATCCCAGGTGCAAAAAGATTCCAACAAAGGGTGTGATTGGCTCAAGGAGAGGATGCTAGGCATTGAAGGTGTTGTTGGTCACCTCTGCGAAAGAGGATTATAGAGGTGTAGATTTTTTAGTTAAATCCTCTGGTATTATTCAATGGGAAGGATGTTTTGCCCTAAATTTCTAATAAAAATAGTTTACAAAATAATATTTACATAATATTAAGTGATTGCATCAATTGCAAAGCAAACAATGATGTATTTTTGTGGTGGCTAAATGCCTCACATATGCATCTTGTCTAGATATTTCTAACTATTTGTCCACTCTCCCTTAGTTCACTTAGTTTCTTGAATAGTATAATAAATGGATTATGAGATCTTATCTCGGTACTTATATACCTTTATATTATAATTGATTATGAGATCTTATCGGTACTTAATCCACCTTTATTTGTGTGGGTCATAGAGACCCTTAATATTATCGAGAGATGATCATATTTTACGTACGCTACAATTTATGGCCCTATCCCCACATTTAAGCATCTCTATTAGTTGTTGTTGGCTTCCATATGCGATGTTATTTGTTTCTTCATTTTTATTTAATGTTTATGTGGGACTAGCTTTGCTCATCTTACCCACATCTAGCTATTTTTGTAGTTTATTAATGTTATTTCTTTTATATTCTCGCTTCATCCTCAACTTTATCTTGGTGATATCCATCGATGAAATATACCATCACTATCCAATCCTAGAATCTGTTGTGGAATATCTCAACATCATCCTTGAAGAAAGAAGAAGCATTGTATTTTTCATCCCTTACTTGTTGAAATTTAGGTCATAGTTTTCTAATATTTGATTCAAATAATGTATTCATTCAAGTTATTCTATGGTCTATTAGATTTGGGTGAAGATAAACCTTTTCGTGAGAATTGGTCTGCTTATAAGGTTGTCTAGATGTTGCAAGGCTTACTTGTGTAGTAATTACTTTCGGATGGCTGTAATTTCCAGTAATTTTATAGATATATCTATAATCTGTTCATAGATATATAAATAGGTATTATGTTTTTATATAAACCACTTAAAAAAATTTACGGTTTTCAAAAATTTTAGCCTGTCATTGTCTACGGTTTTTAAAAAAATTATGTATAAAATACGGTTAAAATCACAAAAAACGGCCTACAGCCTGTCAATTTCCAGGCCTGGGTGAGGGCATGGCCGTCCTATCTGGGCACGTGGGCTCCATAAATGGCCTTCAGAGCTGTCACATTACTTGCATAATAATAGAAGCCCTTAACTTGATCCCCAAGGCCAAAACCCCGTTGAAAACCAAGGCAGCGTTATAAATTTAGCAGTATTTGGCAGCTGCAATAAATAAACAGACCATCTGAAGTGGGTTGGATTTTCTATGAAGAGAAATGAAACTACTACAGTCGTCGTTTTATTTGTTGTATGCAAAAGCAGAAGGATGTTGAGTCTAAACAATAACGAGATTAGGGCAAGGCATATTTTGTTGATAGGTTTCGTCATTTCAAACTAACAATGTGTGCCGAATGAATCCTTTGATGGATTGGGTATTGACATATTTGGCTTTTATTACCTTTTCTGTAGCTACAATAGATAGATGGGTGTTCTGGGCATTGAAATTTCCTCCCCTGTTAACCCACACATGCCTATGCAAGATTTGTCTCTTTCATTCTCCCCTGCATGTTCCCCTTTCCCAGCATCCTCCCAGCCTATGTCAAAATGGGAGATTTGGAACAAGGTATGGACATCAATGGAAGCCTATAGGATAGAGGAATATTGTCAGATGTTGTAGTCGTAAATTCTCTGGATGACATGGTTGCAAAATGTGGGAGCATACACATGGCATGGGAACTGTTTGACTGAATGTCTTAACAAAAGTATTCTTGATATTCACAACAGCCCGATCCTTCGCAATTTTCCTGTGAGTAGTGGCCAATTTGAAGACGACATCAGTCTTCTCGAAGTGGATGTTTCTCTGGGAGGCCTTCTTTTTCTGTTGTGAATATGTCATACCAATTGATGGTGACGATTTAGACTTGCATTTGAAGTTTCAGAATATAATCAGTAGTCTTATGGAAAAGAAGATCAATATTCTTCATGTTCCTCCCGCCTGGAACCTGCATCTGAAGAAGATAAGCTGATAAGACTCAATGGATTGGATGAAGGAAGGTTAGCAGTGGCAGAGCCACATCATAGCTCCCTCCTCCTGGCCCGTAGCACGTATATTCTTCAATTATTTTCCATTAAATTGATTTGGGTATGGTCAAAAACTTACCTGTGTAGCTAAAATTTATTTGGGTGTGTTCCAAATTCAACCGGGTAGCCACTAGCCACCGTTGAATTGTGTGCATTTAAAATCTAACTCGGTGGTCAAAAGTGAATCAGGTGTGATTAATTGTCATAAGTATAAGCAACAATGAAGAAGGAGGACACACTGAAACTCATGGGCTTCAAATTGTGATTGACAAGAAGGCATCTCTCGTCTCCAACACCCTTAAGAATATGCTTACTTCTACAGGTGTAGAGCCAAACACCTACAACATTTTCTGGTGATCCATGTCTGTGCCAAAGTGGGAGCTTCAGAATAGGGTAAGGCATGTTCGCCGTTTGACAGAAATGCCCCAGACAAATGTAGACTCTCGAAATGCTTCGTTTTGGGTATGCAAAAATGTTTCATTGAAGCGACTTTAGAGACTTTCAAAAAAGTGAAAATGGGGAGTTTTCAAATGCACACGAGTTTTTGACGAAATGCTAAAAGAGAGTTGGAGCCTTGGGAATAGAGGTGAACCTGCTTGTAGCACCTCATACACTGTTGATGCTAATAGTTTCAAGGCATGGTCTCCTTACCTTTATCTTTTATAATTTTTGTATAATTTGGTTATTCATTTGCAATAAAATAAAAATATTAAACTATTAGTTGCTCAAAAAATTGAATATTTTTACCGACGGCTAGTGCAATGAATAAAACAAAACCTCGTGATTTTTCTACCGACTTAAAATTTGATCAACAACTGTGTCACGAACACAACCATATGCATTGATAAACCTAGGGTGTCTAAATTTTGGTGCTCGTGCCCGTTAGTATTTGTGAGAGCTAGATGAGTTAACTAAGACAACCATTTTTGTCTACCTTGCAAAGTTTGATAAACACAATTTCTAGAGACGTGCAAAATAACATTCTGAGCCCCTAAAAGTGATGTTAAGCGTCGTATGTGTTCCTTGTTATGAGGAGAGTCACACCAAGCTTTAGATTGACCCCTAACAATCTTTTGTACTTTCTTCGCTACTCCTCTAGGAGCCTGTTACCCCATTTTGCACTTATAGGAAGACGCTAAAACTGAAAAGTTGGGTTTCATTTTCGCTCGTCATTTGAACCTTGAGCAATGAAATGCTTATCCGCCTCCTCAAACCTATAGTTTTTTAACTATAAAATTGCTTGGAACCTTCGGTTTGGGAAAATCCCATCCCTGGTTAGTTTGGCAAAGGGGTGTCGTAGGCCTTTGGTTGTTGTTTGACTAGGTCAAACTTGGCCAATTACGACCGGTGGCTCAGGAAAACCATTCGCCAATTGTGCATCATTTGCTAGTTTTGGATTCTGCTAGTCCCTGTGGATTCTTGGTATATAGGTGCACACATATGAATTCATGCGTCATGAATTTTCCTATCAGATGATAGTTTTGAATGAACTTTCTTAGCCTTCGAACCAAAATTGGATGTTTTTGGCAACTAGCAGGAAAATGTACAAGAAAGTTATAGGACCCTAGTCAAGTTATCAAACCATCATGGAAACTTTTTTAAACTTGTAAACAATTATCCTAAACTCTATTTTTGGCTTGACATGTAAAATTTGACTTTTGGATAAATTGTTTCTCTCTCTTCCTTATCTCTTTCTCTCACCCCCATTAGTTAAGGAATGAAATGAATATATGCCCCTAACCCTCTCTTTTTGTGCGTGTATTTTTATGATCATGTAAATAGAATAATAGTAACATTAATTATGCTAGATTTAGGTGGATGTCATGCCGGTCATTTATCATTGCTTTCACGATGACATGGTTTTGTAGAATGTAAGTAAAGATGGCAAAACGTCATTGTTGTAATTCGCTATGTATTATTGGGATTTATATTTGAAACAATGTAAATGTGGAGGATGAACCAAGTTTTTGTAATGTATGGAAAGACTTATTATTGTAGTTTGGTAGTGTGTATGAGATGCTAGTTTTAAGGGTGCTTTGGGAAATGTGCATTTAAGCTTTGTAGGTGTTTTTGACTCAAATTAACATATGACAAAAAACGGTTGGATATAAATGTTAAGTGAAATTGTAGAGGATAGTTCAAATGTTTGCAGTAAGTATTGAAAGGTTCGGTAGTGAAGTTTTGTAGCATTTTTAGATGCTTGCATTCAGGAAAATGTTCATCTCAACATGGGTGTTATTTTGATCCCAAGTTTTGTATTTTAAGAGTTGGATATATGTGTTAAATTAAATTGAATTTAATATCTTATATTACAATTCTAGTGTGGAATTGATTAATAAATAATTGGTGGGTTTATTTATTACCTTAAAATGTAATAAAGAGATCTAAACAAAATAGACCACCCTAGTATAAACTATTTATAACTACCCTTCCTGTATGATTATTTGTAGAAAAAAAAACTAAAACTTTACAATGAACTTAAATATTTATGCTTGATAACAAATCCTATCTTGAGTAAATAAGATCACAAATTTGAGCTTATCGTCATAATTTATATGCTTAGCGACCACCGTCATGGACCCGATAGTTCTGAACGACATGGTAAAAATTTATCTTGGGTATGTGGTCCCCTCCTAGGTTTGATAGTGGTGTGTGTAGTAAGAGGAAAGTGTTTTTATTGAGTCAAGACTCTAAGGGTAACCAAACTCCAACATAGTGTAAAACCCTCTTAGAGCGACACACATGTTTAGTGGCAAAGATCTCCAACTAATATTAAAGGTTACCTTTAGGAGTTGACATTATAAATGAACCTCGATACCCAATCCCATTTACCATTTGGGTTTTATAGTGCAATACTAAGAATTAATTGTGAAACTTAACATCTAATTTATGATTAGTTGGTGAAAATGTAATCATAAGATGATGTGCTTGGAGAAAGGTGAAAATTAGATCATTCTTATAATGTGTTTAAACCATCGTTTGGTGAGAAAACAAGACACATGTTGTGTATACTCTAATGTGAACCTTAACCCCCTTAACATACCGAACTACTCCAACTTTCTCTCCAAATTTTCCTTCTATGTAATGGATGTATGATGTGAAACTATTATCATGTTCTTAGAGATAAATTCCTAAGACAGGGACTAGTAGTATCATGAGGATATAAATGCCCTATTAACAAATAGTCTACACAATTCATTACAAAAAGTATATGAACCTAGTTAGGGAGAAATAAAACCTCTTAAGTTAGACGTAAAATGATACTCAAGAAACCTAATCTAGAAACAAGAAAATAAGTATGTTGCCATGTTTAGATCCTTCGAATCCTTAACTATTAATGGAGCATAACTATATAGTAAACTTATAATTGATGCTTGGCCTTGGGAAGTGTAATTGTGGGATGTTATTTCACAAGAAAGTGAAACATGATCTTCCTTGTAATGTGATTAAACTCTCTCGCTATGGATAAATAACCTATTTCCTATAATACTTATTGTGTACTAACTCAATTATCAATTTATAAATGAATGAAAGAAAATTGACCCTAAATCCTTGAGAAAAGATGCAAACCTTCCCTCCTTTGGACTCACACTTGTTTTGTTGTGTAACGGAGGTATGAAATAAGATCAAGATGTTTTCCTTAGGAGTGAACCCTAGGGATGATACCTAGTATCCTTTTGTGTATGTAAATAACCTTGTGCGTAAATAAATATCCTATTAACAAACGGACGAATTAAACAAGTAATTGAAATCATGCAATGATCCTTATTTAATGAGATACACTGTAAGTTAAATGTTAAACTATATAATGAAAATCTAGCAAAAAGAAAAAGGAATGTATGATTCTCACGTTATGAGCCTTCCTAGAACTTAAGTTAAAAATTGAAAAATGATTGCAATAAATGTGTAATCCTAAAAATATCATGTCATGGGAAGACCCTATATATAACTTTATATTCTAGTTGAATCATTATGTCATGCCTTGTCATTTAAATAAAAAAGTAGTCTTGATGTACACCACGTGTTTTCATGTTATCTATTTGGGTTAATGTTTGTGAAAAAATATCTTGTGTTGTGTGTAGTCCTAAGTGATCTCCTGTATTGTCATGTGTACTACAATGTAAGTCAAACAAAAAAATATTCTAGTATTTTAGTGTTGTATTTGTGTGTGTAAATAGTGGGCGTTACATGAGCCTTTATATTTTTCATTTCTAACATGCTTTTGTTTTTTTAATAAGCATATCATCAACATCCAATACTAATATAATGAATAAGCCATTGTCCAAAAACTTGAAATAAACATAATGGTCATACTCACTCCTTAGAAAATTTTGGCTCATCATGAAAGCATCAAACTTCTTGTACCATTGCCTGGGTGACTGTTTTAGGCCATACAATGATTTCCTGAGCTTGCAAACAAATCCTTTTTTGCTATTTTGTACAAATCCTTCAGGTTGTTCCATATATATATCCTCTTCCAAATATCCATGTAAGAATGTTGTTTTAACATCTAATTTCTCCAACTCCAAATCAAGTAAAGCAACTAGTGCTAAGACTACTCGAATTGAAACAAGTTTAACAACTGGTGAAAATATTTCATGAAAATCAATACCTTCTTTCTGTGTAAATCCTTTTGCTACCAATCTAGCCCTGAACCTTTCAAATTTTCATCAACACCTATCTTCCATTTGTAAACCCATTTACAACCAACATGTTTTTGTCTTTTTCAAAGTTCTACTAGGTTCCATGATTTCTTTGTTTCCAAAGCATACAATTCCTCTGCATTGCCCTTTTCCATTTGGAATTATCCACATATTCCAATTCTTCTTGATAACAATGTTATCACCGAATCACTTGCACCCTTGATACTTGATCGATTTCTAGTTTGATCACTCTAAGCATCTAGTGTGATTGGATAACATGGGTACTATCTCCAAGTTGTGGGACTTGCTACTTGAGATAGACCTCCGAGAGAAAGCTAGTTCTTGCTCCTAAACTACTCCGCCACGATCTACTCTAATGCGGGATAAGCTAACTACTCTAATCTAAATTTCCAGGAACCAGGGAGAGAGAATACATAAAATGAAATCCTACACTAAAGCGGTGATACACCGAGAAAGGAGGGTGTGAGAGTAATCTCCAAATGTGTGAAATACGATAAAGTGCACACTAGAAGAGGTGATGACAGGTTCACCATAATCTAGCAAAATGCATTCACAACAATATTTCAAACATGCACAATGATAATGGATCCCTGCAAGAACATAATAATAGACACAATATCCTTGTAGAAAGATTAAAGGGCAAGAAGAATGCAAGAAAACACAATGGGGAAGATACATACACAAACTTGTATTTTATTGCTTCATGGTATGCACATGCACGATTCAATCTATTACAAGAAAAGGGCACGGATCACCATGCGAGGAGTCCACTACAAGGGCTGCAACACACTGCTGGCTTCACAAAGCAATTTTGGCGAGCTTTGCTACCCAAAAACTCCCTCTCTTACAATGAGCCCAACACTCCAATTTATAGAAAAATGAGAAGGAAAAGAGAAGGGAAAAATGGAAATTCCAGAAAGTCCAATTTTGTGAAAATCGGAGCTCGGAGTCAAAAGTTATGGCCGTTTGAAGTTCCACGGGTCAAATGTTGACTTTTCTCCTCTGCGCCTTCGCCGCCCAGGTTTTCGCGTCCCCGTGTCCCTTTGTCCCACTTGCACAAAGTCTGAAATTTCCCCTTTCGGCCGAACCGGCCGGTTCGCGTATTTTGCCCGCGCGTCCCATTTGCTTTTGGGTATGCTGGGACAAATTCGGCCAATCGCCGGTTCGCGTACTTTTGACCCGCCACGATCAAAGTTTTCATTTCGCCGATCCGGCGGTTCGCGTCTTTGTGTACCTTGTACCTTCGCCCAAGCTGCTTTACGCTTTGCCTTGACTCATTTCGCCCTGGCCGGCTGGTTCGCGCCTTTTGCTCGCTTGTCCCAAAGGCGACCCTCTCAAAGTGATTAGCCAATTTTTTCCATTTTTCGGCGGCTTGATTTCCGCGCCCGCGCGTCTTTTTGTTCCAAATGTCCCAAATGCTTGCTGCGAGACGCCTTTCGGCCTTTCGCCGGTTCACGCCCTTTTGTCCCACTTTGTTCGGGAGGTGTGTGCGAGGACTAGGACTTAGCCATTTTTCATGATTTTTTCTCGGCCCGAGCTTGTTTTTGCAATTTTTTCACAATTTTAAAACTTGCTTTGGGTTTTCTTCTTAGACAGAAAAGTTAGAAAGAACCCAAGGGGACCCCGAGAAACATGATCTTTTCCTTGAATCAATATAATTGCTTGGGACTAAAGAATTTGATTCATGTTATCAAAATTACCTTGAGGGTGAATTTTGGATAACAAACAATTAGGTTCCCCATCATTAAAGATCAAACCAATTGAAATATTGGGATTATACTTACTAGGAGGAATCCTAACACATGTAGATCTACAAACCGACCGTGAGGTTTTCCTCATGTTGTTTTGGCCTCCATACCAAATTCTTAGGTGTTTCTTCAAGGTATTGTAAATATTGAACATCTGCAAATGATTATTTTTCTTCATTTTTAGTATCTGAATGTGGTTGAATTTCAACCTTCACATGTTCATGTTTAGGTTCTTTTTCTTCTTTAATTTCAACATCTTATTTTAGTGAGAGGAGACTCCTCAAACTCTACATCTATACTATTGATGATTTTGTGGGTAGTAGGATTCCACACTCTGTATCCCTTAACACCATCTAGTTCACCACTCCCAAAATAATGTAGTTCTTCAATCTTAGGTCTTGTTATCCAATTTTTCCCCTTAGGCAAAATTAAGCAAACATGAACTTGCAAACTAAGAAATTGGAGGGATCATTTGGCCATGAGCGCTCACATTTTTATTCTAATGGCGAGGTTGTAGGTGATATCGGCATTGGAAATGATGTTGGAGGAAAGAAATTAAAGGAAGCTCGGAGTTGAAGTAAGAAAAATGGGGGCACCAAATTCCAAAATTTAGGACTTCGAGGTTTTACAATTTGGAGTTTCGATGGACAAACAAGGCAAAAAAATCAAAAGGTCCAAAGTTTGAATCTTGAATGTCTGAAATTTCAAATTTCGAGGTTCGAGGTCTCGAAGGGTTAAGAAGTGAATAATGCCACATGGAGGAGGGTCGAAGGTCAAACCCAAAGTCCAAAATTCAAACTTCGAGTTTTTAAGTTTCGGAGGTTTCATGTGCGCAGATGGATAAGAAAATATTGAACCCCTAAAATCCCGAAACCTCGAAACTTGAAACCCCAAACCCGAAAGTCCCGAAACCCCGAAACCTAAAATCCTAAATCCTCCGAAAACACAAAGGTCCTGTTATCCAAAATTCACCCTTTAAGGTAATTTTGATAACATGCATCAGATTCTTTAGTCACGAGGAAGTAAAATCGATTCAAGGCCCAAAATCATATTTTTGGGGTCCCTTTGGCTTCTTTCTAACTTCCCCATCCAAGGAAAAAATCCAAGAAGTTAGAAAAAATTGAAAAAATCCAAAAATGAAGTCGTGGGATTATTTTAAAGCATTGCGGGTTTGGAGGCTGCGAGTCGTACTAGTGCGGATCGTACCAAGGTTCGTCGTACCATGTTTTCGGCCGAAATACAAAGGAATCAACAAAATTGGACATTTTTGTCCCATGCAGTCCACAAGACAGTTGGGACGTTGGGATGTGAAAATCCAATTTTTCCGCAAGTCAGTCTATTACGGGTAGTGCGGATATTTTTGTTTGGGACAGTCGAGACAAAAGTACGCGCGGGACACGCAAAAGTGAAATCACCGCACTGGAGTCAAGCCAGAAAGGGATGTGACCAATGCGGAAGTCAATGGCCCTCATGGACCGGTCAAAAGTAGATGTGCAAGGACAAGGAAGCCCAAATAGGGCAATGTGGATGAAAGTGCCCGAGAGTCGGGACACGCGAACCCGATTTTGCCGAAATAGCCGCAACAAAGAGAAAAAGTCAAGTTTGACCTCCCAAACTTCAAACGGCCATAACTTTTGACTCTAAGCTTTGATTTTCATAAAATTAGACTTTTTGACTCGAGCTCTAATGTTCACTTTAGTTAATTAATGCTCATTCCCACAAATGACATGAAAAATGCCTTGTAGACCCAAAATAGCTGCTGCACTCAGAAGGTCATAACTTTTGCAATTCTCAACAAAATTGCACAAAATTGGTACCGTTGGAATCGTGTTTCCGAGACCAAAGCATAAAAATTAAGAAATTTGGGATTTGATGAGAAATAAATGGATATTTTTATAAAACATGGACGGATTCATGATAGTGTTTTATTTGGTAGTTGAGAGTGCAATTAAGAGGCATAATTATCATTCTTTTTCTGTTGTAGCACCTGGGACAGTATGGGGAGCCTTTTTCAAGTAACATAAAATCATTTCACTCCATTTAATGCATCTTACAAGTGGTTGAAGGACATATTTTGGGATTTCCATTTTCCCATTCTCTCTCTCTCTCTCTTTTTCTATAAATTGGAGTGTTGGGCTCATTGTTAAAGGAGGAGGTAGTTTTGTTGTAGCAAAGCTCTATCAAAATTGATTTGTGAAGCCAATGTGCTATAAGCCCTTGTAGTGGACTCCTTGCATGGTGATCCAAGCCCTTATCTTGTAATAGATTGAACTATGCATATCATGAAGCAATAAAATACAAGTTTGTGGATGCATCTTCCCATGTTGTGTTTGTTTGTACTCTTCTTGCCCTTTCAACCTTCATTACAAGAATATTGTGTCTATTTTTATGCTCTTGCAAGGATTCATTATTATTGTGCATGTATGAAATATTGTTGTGAATGCATTTTGCTAGATTGTGGAGAACTATTATCACCCCTTCTAGTGTGCACTTTGCTTCTATATCTCACACATTGGAAGACTACCCTCACACCCCTCCTTTCTGCTGTATCATCGTTGTAGTGTAGTATTTAATTTTATGCATTCTCTCTCTCCTTGGTACCTTGGAAAGTTAGTTTTTCTTGTATTAGAGTAGATTGTGGCAGGTAGTTTAGGAGCAAGAACCAACTTTCTCTGGAGTTCTATCTGAAGTAGCAAGTCCCACAACTTGGAGATAGTACCCATGTTATCCAATCACACTGTGAGCTAAACTATATGCACTTGTGTAAACATAAGGGTGTTGTGATTTGGTGATAACAGTCCTAAACCAGAAGTCTGAATTTAGGAATTCGAGTTTCGGAGTTTTGGAACCTTTAACCCCCGATTCGAAAAATCACAACTCAAAATCAAAACACAAGTCCGAATTTCAGACTTCATGGTTTCAAAGTTTCAAAAGTTTTGGCTGACTCAAGTGGATGAATAGTAACCCGACCCCCGAAATCAAAATGCACAAGTTCTAAATCCTTAAATTCTGAAATTTCAAATTTTGGAGGATGCGATGTTGTTTCGGAGTCTAAAAAGAGGCAGATAACCACGCTCATTTATTGAAGTATGGCACCCTAGTCTTCAGATGGCCATAAATTTTGACTGGAATCTCGGATTTGCACAAAATCAGACTTTTTGGAAAGATATAAGTGAGACTATGTATTTAAAAATGAAGAAATAAAATACACAATCTTATAGCGAGTTTCCAAATTTATCACCTACCAAAATGATGAGGTATGGGTTTCCTTTCTTCTCCAACAAGGAAAAGTACATGGATGCATGGGTTTTGTAGTGGCACCCATCATTGTTGCATGTGATTTTAATGCATTTTGGATGGTTAAAGTAGGATTTTGACTTCCTCTCTCTCCCTTCTCTCATTCTTTCTATATATTGTAAGGAGGGGCTCATTTAAAAAGGTTTGATAATCTTTCTTTACACCCTCCCTTCTTCTATTGTCAGTGAGTGAATTTGTGGAGTTCAAATCTCACATTCAAGTTGTAATGTAAATTAGTGCCTCTTGCCTATTGTAATGCGTTGTATTAAATATTTGGAGCAATAATATAAGTTTGTGGATGAAGTTCAACCCTCGATTGTATTCATTGCACTCTCCTGATCTCTCATTGCAATTTTGGTTAATTGTGCATGTTAAATTGTGTTGCATATTTAATGGTCTGTGTTTAATGGTGAATGAATTTGTGATAAGAAACCAATCGTGTTGATTTTTATCATCTTCAGTCTTGTTTCACTTTCATTTCTATGCGAGGAAGCTTATTCAACATTCCTTTTTGTGCATCACCTCTTGTAGATTAGGTTTAATTACTTGCAATATTTTCAACCATGTCTCCTTGGTAAGTCTGAGTAGATTTTAGGATAGATCCTCTACAATCTAAGTGTGTGTCTCAGAATAGAGGAGTAGGAACCGACCTTCATCCAAAGAGCTTTCCCGATTGAAAATTACCACACTTTGTGAAAATCTCCATGTTATACACTCACATAGACAATTTCAATCTATCGAGTTACAAACAAGTAGGGGTGTTGTGATTACACATCACCATGTCTAATTTTGAACACTAATTTTTTTAGTAAGAGCATAAACATTACAACCAAAAATTCAAGTTTGAATAATCACATGGATTACCTGTTCATACCTCTTTAGGAATCCTATCGTCATTTCATTGATGGTGATTTGAAATAATTAAATAACAAGTTGTACAAATTGCTTCTGCCCATAAACACTTATCCAAATTTGCATTGTTGAGGATGCTCCTTTCTCTCTCTAAAAGATTCATATTCATGCATTCAGTAACCCCATTTTTTGTGGAGTATAGCTGGTGGTTTTATGCCTTTCAATCCCATCTTCCTTGCAGTAGTTCTAAAACTCCAAGGATGTGAACTCGCCTCCATGATCTATTATTAAAAATTAGATAAACCTGCCAGTGAGCTTTTCAACCAAAGCTCTAAATTTCTAAAATGTACATAAATCATCATATTTTCTCTTAAGAAAGTAGACCCATACTTTCCTTGAGTAATAATCTATAAAAGTAACAAAATAAAATGTTCCACCATATGAAATTAAAGGTGTTGGACCCCAAAGATCATAATGAATATAATTAAGAATACCTTTACTTACATGACTTCCAGCTTTAAAATTTTGTCTACATTGTTTCCCAAAAACACATCCTTAAAAATTAAATTCTAAAAACTTTAAATTAGGGAGTTATGTATAATCTTTCAAGACCTATAATCCTTTCTCGCTCATGTTCCCCAAACGTAGATGCCATAAACAAGTAGAATCTCCTGTCGTTTTACATAGCATAGTTGTTTGAATGATATATGTACTCCCTTAAAATATGTAAAGGTTCCTAACATTTATAGACTTCATTACAATTAAGATACCATTAGAAACATTTGGAGCTCCACCTTTACTTGTGAGCTTATAACAAGTAGATTCTAATTCACTCAAGGAAATAAAATTTATTGATAGTTCTAGTACATGGATTACTTCTATTGGTGTCCTCACAATACCATCAAACATTTTTATCTTGAAGCTACAAATCCCTTCAGTTTTATAAAAAACATTATTTCCCAGAAGAAAAAAAATCATCAAGGGTTGGTAAGAAGAAAACCAACCTCTATGCGGACACATGTGATGTGTAGCACCAAAATCCAACAACCATTCATGATGATAAGAGGAAACATTACAAATAGATAAAAATTCATCAGTCATACCTTCACTTGTTTCTACTTGATTTCTTCCTTCTTTTCCCATTCTTTCCTCTTCCATAAGTTCTTCTTAAGATTCCTTACTCTTCCCACCTTGTGACTTAGATCTAGATGTACCTCTTGAGCTTTGACCTCTTTCTTTAGATATACCTCTAGCAAACATGGATTCAGGTGTAGAATTCTCTCTAGTAGATTATCTTCTCATTTCATGAGCCAAATATGCTCCCACAATCGAATCATAGTCAAGGTCATCAATAGAACTAAAACTAATAGAATTTACTATATGATCCCAAGAATCCGTAAAGCACATAACAAGGTGATTGCCTTATATTCATCCTCCACTTTCACACCAATATTATTCAACTGGCATAACAGAGTATTGAAAATATTTAAATCATCAACAATTTTCATCTTTCTTTCATTCATAATGTATACAACTACCTCTTCAAGTAAATACGATTTGTTACAGAGTTTTTCATGTTCAGACTTTCTAATCTGGTCCACAAGCCTACCATTTTCTTCCTCCCACAATATTAAAAATAAATTCATATGCTAAACACAACCATATTTTAGGGAGATATTTCGTATCCAAATCTTCACAATCATCATCATCCATCCATACAAGTTTCTTTTCCTTTCCATTCGGGGCTTTATGCGACCCCAATTACACTAGTGCATCAAGTGTTGTGAGTTTCTATAGATCAAGGTTGTTCTTAGCATTAAAATTCTCCACCTCAAACTCCACACTCGACACTTTCTCCATTTGATGTAATAAAAACACCAAATACAAAACAATTACTACGACTATGAAAATGTTGCTATGATACCACTTGTGAAACCACTTATTACACAACAAAAAATACACAAAAAAAAAAAAATAACAATATACCACTTTACGAAGATAGAGAAAATTAAAATATATACAATACTAAACATACGAAGAGAGACGAACACAAGATTTATGTGGTACAACCCCTAAGTGCTTAGGAAACATTCATGATGCAAGATATAAATATTTATCAACTCAAGATGAACAAATTACTTGTGAAATCATTATGAGAAACTTTATATCTCCACAAAAATATATACACCTAATTGGAAAAATACAGTTAGGATTCCTCCTCCTAAAAATAGAGTGGAAAAACACCATTAGAATTATGCTTTCTAAAAATAGAATTCGGTTTGAATTCTTCTTTACTCTGAGACAATGGATTGACTCCTTTGTTTTTACTTTGAGGCCTCTACCCTCGAACCCCTGCCCAGGGGGCTCCATAACATGTCACCACCCCCTTTACCCCCATATGACACGATTGTGGTGGAAAACCCCTCGACACCCCCTTTAATAAGTGAGTTATAAACCGTGCCACAAAGGGATCCAAATTTTAACTTTCTTGGCACATATCTAAAAAAATTTCAAATTTTTATCTTACATAACCACATCCATTTTCAAGGTTGAATCCTAATCACATCATGTTATTAGTGGTAACTATTAATACAAAGGTTCCTATAATCTAAGTCTCTAAGAGTTGTATCTTATCAGCCATAATAAATGCTATGGGGCTCTCTTTGAATTCAAAATTTAAATATCAAGGCATGGGAGAAATAATAGATAAATAAAAGGATATGCTTCTTCATTTATTTTTGAAAATGAGGGTATATCATATTTTGTGATGTCTTTTTAGATTATGATGTAGGAAAAAGAAAAACATAATAAGTTGTGCTAGGATTTATGTCCCTAGCCTTTTATATTATTTTCAAAATTTCTTTCCATTAATGAAGTTATGGAATCGAGACAACAATTATTGAACGTGTATAATGTATTGAATGTACTCATCCTATGATAATGTATCATGGAAATTGGGATTAGATCCGGGTGAATAATCACAACTATTAGATTGTGTTGGACACGATCTGGATTTGGAGGAGTTTGCACTCTTTTTCCTAGTGAAAGACTGTATATGCGACTTCTAACTTGAGGAGGATTATTGGAATTGAATTGCTCCTATAATCTATAAAAATGATCATTCCTTCCTTGACCTCCACTAGACCGCGTGAATGGACGTTATGCCAAATTGAACTTATAATATAAAAAGGAAATGGCAAGAAAAATCTCTTAATCTGTTAATTTTTGTTGTTCCCAAGAGAGTTTCCAAAAATGTTGGCTAGATTTTCTTCACAATTGAAAACCTAGGTAGTCATGAGATAAATCTCCCTCATTTACCGGTGAGGCTTTCGTGTAAGATCTTATCAATTATATTTCCTAATATCTATTTGTTGGTTTTACTTTAATTGCGTAGCTCATGGACCATAGCTAAACAATTTTGTAGCAAGTAAACAACTGTAAAAAATGTATATATATAGAAGAGGGAAATAATTGAATGCGAGCAGAAAAGAAAGAAGATGTGTAGCCTAACCAATAGTTGACAGAGTTGGTCACATGCACATAGACGAAACAAATAGATCTTGAAATGCAGAATTCAAAGAAAAGGAAAGTTTTAGATCCAGATCTAAGATAACACAAAGTTTATGCAAAGATCTAAAAAGAAATAAGAAACAAATGCATCGTTGACACAAAGTTCTCTAGAAATCTACCTCCTCTCTATTCCTTAGCTTTTAGAAAGATATCAAGGGTTTCAGCTCAAATTCTGGAACACAAGAATGCTGATTAAAAATTCTAATGATCACTTAACTCTTAGGATCTTCCTCTATTTATAGTGTATAGAGGGAAATTACAAATAGGAAGTTTTTAATGAATTGCCACATGTGGAAGCTATGAAAAGGGAAGTAGATGGAAATATTCCTCCTGGAATTCCTCTTTGCATGACATGCATGATTTATAACTGAAAATAAAACCTTCTATTTTGCATGTCTGCCTCCTATTTCCAAGTAATTGACTTCTTGAACTTGAAGTAACAAATTTTAAACCAATCACTTAAGTTTTATAATTTAATTGATTACTCAATTAATTTGTCAGATAAAATAAGAGAAATAAATAAGAAAGAGGAGAAATCAAAAGAAAGTTGTTACCCTCTCACTCTTGTTCTTCTTCCATACTTTGCAGACGTTGATCCAACCTGTATTGCACATCTGCGCCTCATTAATGACCCGAATGATATCTCTGCCTTGAATCCAAGATGCTTTTTCTTTTTCATATGTTGTTGAATCATTTCCATTGATTCTCACCAAACCGATTTGGAAGCGGATGAATGTGATTTCCTTTTGGGCATTGCCTCTAACCTATTTTCCCTCTTATCTTTTAAGATTTTGCAGTTCATCTCTAGTATGTGTACCAAGAAAATGCTTGTCATAAAAAATTCAAATAAAATTCATCATATTTTATTTTTAATTGCATATGAGCAATTTTAAATTTGGGACAACACTCGGGTGAAGGAAAATATAAGTAAATTCAATAAAGGCTTGATTGGAAGATTGGGAGCATGTGCACAAGTTCGTGAAGGAATTTTCCATGTAATGAATTCCACATGGGATACATTTAGAAACAAGAGAATGATTTTTTTCTAGAAGCCTTTACAATTATGAGATTTCGATCTATTTCTTCCTCTGATTAGAAGACATATTCAATGTATCGGACATTGAATTCTACTTTCTTCACCAATATGGGCGTAAATGAAGTATTCTTGCAAATAATTCATACATGTATGTATTCCATAACACGAATATCTAATTTCTTCACTGAGACTTGATTATAAAGCCTGCTGGCTTCTATTTTTAGACTTTTCTTGCATGTCGATCAAGATAAAAATATTATTTTATTCACCCATGCAATCACACCAACATGCGATGCTCAAATAATAAAAATAAATATTCTCCAACCCTAGGCGCCAAAATTGGATGCTTCCCAACAATTAATTAAAAAAGTCATCTTTTAGGCATTTAGCTATGCCAGAATGGGTCGCACTTTTTTGCTAGAAGTCATGTTAAAAATAAGAAGTCAAAGCAATGGGAATTTTTACCCTCTGAGGATCTTTGTGGAATTCTGCTTTTCACTTAAGTGACTTGTCTTTCATAATGGGTGTTTTTACCCTTCAAGGCATGAAAGAAATTTCCTTTTCACTTAAGTGACTTGACTTTCATGATGGAAAAAAATAATCGCTAGGTAGCTAACAAATTCCTTTGCTCTACCACATTTATAATTCCCATTGGAAGCTTAAGTGATTCCACCCAAAAAATGTGACTTGCATGAAAGATATCTCTTTTCCAAAAGTGTGACTTTCATTATAAATTCCGCCTTTAAAATTGCATGAAAATTTGTCACTTAAGGCAGCGTGGAATTTGGACATGGAAGGCATCCTTGAAAATTGTGACTAGCATAAAGAAAACATTTCTTTCCTTTTTTGGATTTTTGGTGAAGAAAACACAAGAACATAATAAAATTTTCCATTTTTAGAAAGGGTCCAGGAAGATGTAGTAGCAAAACTTGCATGTGCCATAACTTTCATTATGTGGCTCTGTTTTAGGTGTCATTTTCTCTAAAAGTGCATATTTTCTCGAGCTCTACCCATTGATGGCAATATTTTTCTTATTTTCATTAATCCATTTTTGCACCTTTTTGGACCAAACGATTTCTTGCGATCTTTTGAAAAAATCCCGAGCTCTGATCGCCTTTAGAGAGATTAGTAATTAAAAATACTGGATAGATTTTCAAAACCCTATGCCTGAGGAAAGATTTGGTAGGAAGAATGAATAGGCTACAGGAATTTCTGGAGAAAAAAAACCAAAACACAGACAAAAAGAAATAAAACCAAACAAAAGAAGTTGCGGAAATTGCTCGAAAAATTTCTCCACTTAACTCGATCTAATGATAATTCTTCCCCCGGGTGAATTTTCTATGGTAATAATTATGAGGTGAAGTTCTTTATATAACCTAAATCCTTCAATTTTAGATAAATCTATTTTAAAAAGGACTATTTACTTAATAAATAAATAAATGAAATTCTCTCGAGACAAAACTTGTGAAGGGATAGAGTGAGTTTTAACATGTGGGTACTTAGGGAATTTGGTTTTATTACTCTTTGGGTATACCTTGGAGCATTGTAAACAAATTCAAGAAAAACAAACACAAACAACCTGTTACATTGAAAAGAACAATTTTTTTGAAAAGGACTAGTCCCAAATTTCAAGGCGAAATCTCGGGGACACCAGGTTGGCTCCGTTTGTGGATATCTTTACCTTTTTCAAAATGAAAGGAGTGAAGTTGAGATACCCAACATCTCTGGTTTCATGTCTTATCTATTGGGTTCGAGGTCAGAGCCACAAAAAAAGAAGAAAAGAAATGAAAACAATAAAAATTTATTTATATACAAACAGGTTTTACCACTGTATCTAAGTTTTGAATAGCCTCATATGTTTCTGTTGAAAGGCATTTGTAACTCAGCTCCATACTAGTAGGAAAGGAAGAAAGTATCCATTCTGGTAGCTCTCTTGATCATGAAGGGCCCTTTCAAGAGTGAATCAGATTTGTTGTGCATGCCCTTCGGTTCATGTATCTTATCCCACAAGAGTACCCAATCTCCAATCTTGATCTTCCTTTCTTTAGCCTTCTTATCTAATACTTTAGGAAATTCTTCATCCACTTCATCTTGTGGTGGATCATCCTTTCTTCTTTCTCGTGGTGAGTAAGTTTTCATCAACTTCCTTCGTTCCCAGATTTATCGGTTGCATTATTAAGGAAGAACTATCACCATATTCTTTATTCTTCTTCGAGTCTTCGATCATGCTTGTCAAAAGTCTTAACTAAGTAAACTAAACCATTGGGGATTTTGTTACCTTTTGGTTGGATTATTCCACTTCTTTCATCATAACCTAGATCAACTTTTTCTGTGATGGTTTGTCATCATGGTGATTTACTTCCTTCAACATACAACTTTCCAAAGTTGTCTTGGTCCAAACACATAGATGTTTTTTTCATCATTGAAAGTCTGCCATTGTTTATAATTATCGGGACTTTGGGGCAGTATACCATCTCCACTTTATAGTTTCCTTATCTGAATATAGACGGTGGTCTATCTAGATTCAATAGTGCATCTCTGACTACCAGAGATTATGCCTTTGAATTCTTATTTATCGGAATGAAGTCAATAGAGAAGGCTGCAAAATTGAGTGTGGAAAAAATCACTCTATCTCTATAATGATTCATCTTATCTCCTTTGACTTGATTTTTCCCTCGAACCTATTTTACTATAAGTTCAACATCTCCTTGGGCTTTGAGGATTTTTACTCCTTTCTTTCTAGCTTGATCCATTCCTAGCAGCAATGCTTCATACTCCATCGTATTGTTGGTGTTCTCGAACATCAACTTATGGGAGTATGGGAATATCTCATGATCTGGAGATATTAGTAGAACACCTACTCCCCGATCTAAAAGAATAATATGTGCCTTTAAACTCCGAGTCCAAATGTTTTCATCTTCTTTTTTTGGCTCTAGCTCTAGTCAATGTTCCGATTCTCGGTACATTTTTATCTATTCCCAAGAAATAGACTCACGGTTAGATTCCCGAAAAAGAATATGAGATCTAGGATCCTCAGATTTTGTAACCGTGTACTTGGACTTCTTTCCCGGCTCCATCTTCTAGCTTATTCCTTTCATAGGAATATGAGCATAAGACCAATCCATCTTTAATTCTCCTCCCATCTCTTTGTAGAAGTTTCTACTCAGCAACATCCCATAGGAGACAAGAATATATGCAACTAATATTGTCATCTTTATTCTTTTTTTTAGGAAAAGCTTCAAATAGCTTGTGCATATTTGATTTGTCTGATTAAAGGGACTTGTCTCTCCATGGAATAACACTTTTTATAGTCTTTGTCAAGGTAAGCCCAAGAGCTTTTGCAACTTTAGATAGCATGAAATTTTCAGAAGCACTTTGAATCTAAAATGCACTTTCTTAACTTGAAACCATAAAGCAATAAGGAGACATAGAAAAGTTTGAATCTTTCGAAGATGATGATGGTCTAACAATTGCGGTGTTGTTTTGGGGAGGAGTATCCCTTGGTTTAGGCAAAAGGCCTTTTGATGTATTGGATTGTCCTCGGTGATTATACATAATTGAATAGCCTATTTGACGACGCCTCTCGGAGAGGCTCTCATGTATTCAACTTCCGACATTTGAATCCTAGTTTTCTTGACATAATCAACAATTCCAAAGGAAGGTATAGATTCGATATACGAGTTGCTTTACGTGGTTGAGATGAAGAACTCACATTCTTTTCTCTAAGAGCCAAGGAAGAAGTTAAAGGGTTTCCCCTTCTTTGTTCATTAGTTAATGCCTCATCTTGGTGAGTTTTTAATATTGGAAATACTTCATATGTATGACCATGGTCATCTTTATGAATCTTCTCATCGTCATGTTCAGATTTGTAGTTTAGGTAGTTAATGTTGGATTCGTCATCAGGAAATATAAAATCATCATCCTCGAGTTGATCAGTGACAGTGTAATGATCTTCTTCATTCATTTCCACATTTTTTTTGGGAGCAACTTTAAGTGCTAATCTTTCGGAACCAACAATGCAATTACGATTGTTGTTGTTGTTGAAATTCTGAGCAGGGACAACATTGTTGCCTTGAGCCATTTGAGCCATTTTTTTCTTCATCTCAACATCTCATTTGCTAACTTTTGCAATAGTGAATTAGAAGTAGTAGCAAAGGATGAAATTTCAACTCTATAAGTGTTACTCCTTTATTTTTCCATCCATGATGAGGTCATCTTCAATTTTAAGCGCCTTATTTTGGGCTACTAACAATTCAATGAGACATGTTCTTCACAGTTGATAGCTTACTTGAGAAGTAAAACATTGATGAAGAATATTTTTTGATTCTTATCATTCGAGAGAAGAAGAAGCCAAAAATTTGTATAGAAATATTTGGAATTTTGCAATAAAATCCCGCATGTGCTCATTTGGCTCCTTCTTGGTCGAGTCGCTTGAGTTATCAATGTACTAGAATCTTCGGTTTCCTTGAAGATTTTTAGGAATGCATCCTGCATATTAGCCCTATTGGTTATGGTACCGGAGCTAACCGGTCTGACAACCGTTATCCATCCAAGTCATGCAGAGTCTCTATAAAGATTTTGATAGATACGTTTTCATGTTCGACTGTAAGCACTCCATACGATATAAATAATGTAGCCAAGTGGTCATCTGAATTTAGCTTTCTATCTCCAAAGAATTTTGGAAAATTCTTTCTCATCCCTTTAGGTATATCATGCATAGGAGGAGTAAGATTCAGATGTCCGAAAGCTACACCCCATGGAACAAGTGTTGTAGGGGCAAGTGGCTAATTATACATCATGAAAGGAACATGTCTTTTTGAAAATAGATAGGGTGAATAATCCCAACTGTTAGATTGTGTTGGTCATGATCTATATTTGGAGGGGTTTGCACTCTTCTTCCCAGTGAAAAACTATATCTATGTCTTCTAACTTGAGGATGATGATTGAAATTGAATTGCTCCTACAATCTATAAAAATGATCAGTCCTTCCTTGAGCTCTGCTAGACCATGTGAATGGACGTTCTGCTAGATTTAACTTATAATATAAAAGGAAGCGGTAAGAAAAATCTCTAGTATCTTAATTTGTGTTGTTGTTCCCAGTGAGTCGCCAAAACCAAATTCTCCAAGTACCCATATGATAAAACTCACTCTATCCCTTTGTAAGGTTTTGTTTGAGAGAATTTTATTTATTTATTTATTAAGTAAATAAATTTCTTTTAAAAATGATTGAGCTAAAATTGGAGGATTTAGGTTATATAAAACACTTCACTTTGCATCATTATTACCATAGAACATTCACCCCTGGGAAAGAATTTTTATAGATCGAGTTAAGTGGAGAAATATTTTGAGCAATTTCTGTAGCTTTTTTGTTTTGTTTTTTTTTGTCTATGTTTTGGTTTTTTTTTCTCCGTAAATTCCCATATGCTATTCATTCTTCCTATCAGATCTTTCCCGAGCCCAGGGTTTTGAAAAACTATTTAGTATTTTTAATTACTAATGCATGCTAAAGGCAATCAGAGCTCAAAGTTATTTGAACATTGTAAGAAGTCGCTAGATTTTCTGCATAGCAGAAAACCTAGGCAATCATTAGATAAATCTCCCTCATTCACTATGAAATCTAGGACTACCCCTTTTTAAAAAATTCATTCTTTTCAAAGTAATGATTTGTTTTTGTTTCTTTTGCCTACAGTTGTTTGTATTGCTCTAAGGTATCCTCCGAGAGTCATAAAAGCCAAATTCTCCAAGTACCCACATGCTAAAACTCACTTTATCCGTTCATCGGGTTTTTCAGAGAGAATTTTACTTATTTATTTATTAAATTAATTAACTTCTTTTAAAAATAGATTGAGATAAAATTTGAGGATTTAGGTTATATAAAACACTTCACCCCATCATTATTACCACAGGGAACATTCACTCTTGGGGAAGAATCTTCGTAGATCAACTAATTGGAGAATTTTTTCGAGGAATTTTTGTCTATGTTTTGGTTTGTTTTCTCTATAAATTCTTGTAGCCTATTCATTCTTCCTACCGGACCTTTCCCGGCCTAGGGTTTTGAAATGTTATCTAGTGTTATTAATTGCTAATATGTCTAAAGGTGATCGAGAGCTCGGGATTATTTTAGAAGATCGCAAGAAGTCGTTTGGTCCAAAAAGTTGCAAAAATGGATTTTCTATAAAATAATAAAAATATTTCCATCAATGCGTAGATCTTGAGAAAATATGCACTTTTAGAGAAAACAACACTTGAAAGCAGAGACAAGGAGTGAAAGTTATGGCACTTAAAGTTTTTGTTGCTACATCTTCCTAGACCCTTTCCAAAAATGAAAAATTTTATACTATCCTTGTGTTTTCTTCACGCAAAATCCAAAAATGTAAATAAAATGTTACTGATGATTTTTCACGCAACTTTAGAAGCTTTCCCATGCAAGTCGCACTTTTTGGAAGGAGTCACTTAAGTTTGCCGTGGTAATTTTGGTAGTGGTAGGCATGTGAGAAGTTCTTGCTTTCCTTGCGGGGTAAAAATACCATTATGAAAGTCAAGTCACTAAAGTGAAAAGTGGGAATTTCTTATCCGTCTTGGGGGTGAAAATTCCAATTGCTTTGACTTCCTATTTTTAGCAATTCCTCTTACCAAAAAGTGTGGCCCACTTTGGCATTAATACATGCATTTAATGATATTTATTAATGTTATTTCTAGCCAAGTTTGGTGCCATAAATAGAAAGAAAGTCAAGGAAAGTGGATGACCTAAAGAGAAGTCAATGATGCATGTTAAAAATAAATAAAATAAATTCATAAAAAATCAAGCGAAGCATGCAAACTTGGGCAACCAAAATAAGAGAAAGAACCTCGCTTATTATTAAATAATTGCTAAAATAGGAGAAAACAATTATGAAAAATAGCATGCAGTTGGCCATATAAGCATGGGATACCATAAGGAAGAAATAATTAATCCTGTTTGATGGAGTTTATTGTATTGCGGGATTTTGGCGCCAAAAGAATAAGTATTATTCATTAAAGAGTATTTTCCATTCACGAGAAGCTTTTAGTTTTGGCGCCTAGGATTGGAGAAGATTTATTTTTATTATTCCAAACATCTGTATGTAGGTATAAGTGCCTAGGTGAATTAAATAATATCATTAGCTTGTTTAGTATGCAAGCAAGGTCTCAAATTTTAGGGTAACATGCTTTATAAGCAAATTTTGGTGATAAAAATTGAGTATTCATGCCATGGACTCCATATTTGTTTGAATCAATTGCAGGTATTCATCACATGTGCTCATATTGGTGAAAAGAAGTCAAAATCAATTCCAGATACATTGAATATATCTTTTGAATCAGAAGAAATTGGAGGATCTACACAAATTGATCCAATTACAAGGGATTTTGGCAAAAATAAAAGAGAAATAACTCTTCAAACAAAGATTATTCCAGGCATGTTGAAGCATGGCAAAAAATAAGGGTCAATAGAATCATGCATAACTTCTAAGCTCACCAAAATAAATGATACAGACATGGGCCCTGAACCTATCATTAGTTTGATTGATAGATCTAAAGATATTGGTAGATCCAACTCTCATAATTGAAAAGAATTCGGAAAAGAAATCATTCTCTTGTTTCTAGCACAGCCTGTGTGGAAGTCAGTGCATGGAAAATTCCTTTTAGGAGCTTGTTCATGTTCTCCCAATCTTCCAGTTGAAGCCTTCATTGAATTTAATTGTATTTTCCTTCACCCAGAGTGCTTTCCAAAATTTAAAATTGCTCATATGCAATTAAAAATAAAAGGTGATGTAATTTTACCGAATTTCTTATGACGAGGCATTTTATTAGTGCATGTACTGGAGAAGAACTGCAAAATCTTCAAGGATAAGAGGGAAGACATGTCAAAGGAAATACTCACAAGTAAATCAAAGTCAAATGATTTCAGATCCAGTTTGGTGAGAATCAAAGGAAAGAATTTAACAACATATGGGAATATCTCATATCCAAGGCAAGATATCATTCGAGATCATTCATTACTAAAATAGATGAAGCAAAAGTACAACACATATTGGATTAGCATGCATAATATGGTAAAAGAATAAGACCGAGAGTGTTGCATATTTCTTCTTGTTTCTTTTCCTCTTTCTTCTTCTTTCTCTTATTTTCTTCAACAAAGTAATCGAGAAATTGATTGAATTATAAAACTTAAGTGACTCGTTTAAAATCCGTCACTTGAAGAAGTCAATTACTTGGAAATAGGTGGCTGACATGAAAAATAGAAGGTTCTATTTTTAGTTATAAATCATGCATGTCATGCGAAAAGAGTAATTCTAGGATGAAGATTGCCAACTATCCCTTTTCTATAAACCGCATGTGGGAATTCATTAAAAACTTCCTATTTGTAATTGCCCTCTATAAACTATAAATAGAGGAAGAACCTATAGGTTAATAAATCATAGTTTGTTAATCAACATTCTTGAGTTCCAGAATTTGTGTTACATCCCTTGATGTAATTTATGTGAAAGCTGAGGAATTCAATAAAGGCAGATTTCCAGAGAACTTTGTGTCCACGGTGCATTTGTTTCTTACTTCTGTGTGGATCTTTGGATAAACTTTGTGTTATTTGAGATTTAGATTAGAAGCTTTTCTTTTCCTTTGCTTTTGAATATTGTGAGATCTACTTGTTTATTTAATTTATATGTATGAAACCAACTCTGTAAACTATTGGTTGAATTACATATCTTCCTTTCTTCTTTCCTAAATTCCATTATTTTCCCTTCTGCAAATACTTCATAAACATTTAACTTACTTGCTTACTTGCAAAAAATTTCTTAACTATGGTTCATGAGCTTTGAAATTAAACTAAAACCCCCAAAAATAGTTATTAGCATTCATACTAACAAGATTGATAAACATCTTACATGGGAGCCTCACCGATAAATGAGGGAGATTTATCTCATGACTGCCTAGGTTTTCAGCTGTGCATAAAATGTAGCCAACATGTATAATGGAAATTGACTTAATGAATCTACATTAAAATTAGTTTTATGCATCCAAAACATCCAAATTAGTTTGATTTCACTCTCTACACAAAGCAAAAATATTATGTGTAAATTCTACAAATGTCTTTACGCTGAAATTTGACGTCTGTAATATACTTAATGAAGAACTATGTCAAAATCATGAAATCTAACATAATTTTCTTTAAACTACAGTATCTTAAGAGGCATGAAAAATTAGCAAAAATTGAAAATTATCATAATGAAATTATGAGAGGGATTAATGTTCCATCTTCACCTTGTAATCGAAAACATACTTCTATTTTCACAAAACATCCAACATTTTTTAGACATTTTGATTTTAAGGGTTGAATTGTTCAAATAATGTGAAGAAGGCATGAAGAATGAGAAAAAATTGAACATTCTTACATTAAAATTATAATATCCTTTTTGTTCCACTTAACCTTATAATAAAAAAACCTCCATACGTTTTCACAAAAAAACAACCTTATTTGATATATTCATATTTTAAGGGTTTCACACTATAGAATCAGAATCGTGTTGCTAATTTTGACATTACAATTATCAAATAATATTCAACACTTTCTAATCTACCTAAGGGAAATCATATTGTATATATAAAATAATGAGATTAAAGCAACAAACTATATTTCGTAAAGCATTTTGTTACAACCATTTGAGTTCCTTCTTTATGCTTCCATCTTTGGCATACATTTCTATCACAGTAGATTAAGATTGAAACCATGTTATGTAGAAACCACATTGATACAAAAATTGAATATCCTAGAGAAGGTGAACTAATTGTGTTCTACATTTGGTTGCATTTCTCCGGATTTTTAATTCCTTGTATAGATTTTCACATTTACATTCATCTAGTTTTTTTTTCACAAGTGCAACAACTAAAATGGAAGTTTAGAGGAGCTCATGTATTTCAAATCCTAGCTTCAAGAAAATAAAATTTTCTGTGTGCATTAAAGAGGCCTATGCCCAAAAATCGAGCCTCTTTCTGAAAATTTTGTTTCTAATGTTGATCAAGGGACATTTTATATAAAATGTTTTAAAATTTACAAAACTACCATATCCATGTCATATTAAAAATTGAGAGGGAGGCAATCATCAACATGGAATACAAATGATTCACATTTTTCAGGGCCATTACCAGAAAACTATCATCCATTCAAGTGTTTACAATGATCAAGAGAAAACTAAAAAATAATAAGTATAGAACTCTAAGATGTAACTACATAGATCAATTAACAAAGATAATCATTTCTAAATAGTTTTTGTTAAAATACAATCTCAAATGAACATGAAGCATGTATATAGGCTTTCTTAGATCCAAGAAGTTATTATTAAATTGAAAGGTTCTCTTTGTTGACTTTTCAATCAAGTTCTTGAAGTTTCCTTCACAAAGTTGTTGATATTTCTTGTTCCATCAATTTAGTGTGTTCGTATTCGGATATATCCAAGTCTTAATTTTATCTTCTTTGAAAATTTAATCTAAAAATTTGAGGTTGTTTAGTAAGATAAGACCTACAATTATTTTATCCATATATTGACTATTCTAGTTATATATATTAATACAACACCATTTTTTCTGCACTTGGAAAATAACAAAGAGGTTCATGTGTAATACTTAGTGTTATATGATTTTTTCCCTTAGGCAAAATTGGACTCGCACAGATAAAATAGCAGGATCGATTCAGCCACGGGAGCTCACATTTTGGGCTCAAGCTAAGTGAGTTGAAGTGACATGGAAGCATTTGGATTTGGAGGGAAAAACTTACGAATCAATGGGCTCAAAATTTCTGAAGGACATAAAAGAACGAAGTCTGAAACTCGTACTTCGGACATTCGGGAGTTCGGAGTTGGTAGCAGGGTCTAGCGGTGAGCAGGTGTGATGTGTGGAGCAAAAGAAGTCCAAAACCTGAAGTCTGAAATTCAGACTTTAGGCTTTTGGGATTTTAGAGGTTTCATGTGCCAGGTGGATGAACAAAACCCTGAAACTCAAACCCCCGAAACCTCAAAATCCCGAGACCCCAAAACGTGAACCCCCGAAACCCTGAACCCCAAAAATGCAAAGGGTCAAAACCCAAAGTCTGAATTTTAGACTTCGGGGTTTTAGCATTTCAGAGGTTTCACAAGCTTGCTAGATGAATAGTGACCGCGATCTCTGAAGCCCTGAAGCTCTGAATCCCAAAATTTTGAAATTTTGGATTTTGGAGGGTGTGATATAGGTTCGGAGTCCGAAAAGCATATTAACCACTGACATTTATTGCGGTATGGCACCCTCATCTTCAGATGGCCATAAATTTTGACTGGGAGCTCAGATTTGCACAAAATAGGAATTTTTAAAAATATCTCAACGTCCTCTACACAACAACTCCATACATGGAGACAAGATAAATACATACATACATAGTAATGCTAAGTATTTCAAAATGAGGAAATACAATCTACCATTTTAGAGGAATGTTCCATATTTCTCACCTACCCAAATGATGAAGGTATGGGCTTCCTTTCTTCCCAACAAGGAAAATTACATGGAGGTATGGGTTTTACAGTGGTACCCATCATTGTTGCAGGTGATTTTAATGCATTTTTGGGTGGTTGAAGCAAGATTTCGAATTCCTTCTCTCTCCCTTTCTCTCATTCTTCCTATATATTGTAAGGAGGGGCTCATTTTAAAAGGTTGGACACCTTGTATATGCCCCTCCCTTCTTCTTCTTATCTGTAAGAGATTTTGTGGAGATTCCAAACCTCCCTACTAGACATTGTAATGCAAAATATGTGCCTTTGAGCTTGAGTGTGGTGTATTGTATCAATTTCGGGAGCAATATAAACAGATTTGTGGATGTTCTAAATACCCTTTTGTGTTTTGTTGCATCTCTTCTGGTCTTTCATCACATGCAAATTATTGTGCCTTTGTTGTGTTTTCATTGCAAGATTCTAGTTGTGTTTTTTTATTGTGCAGGTTGTCTAACACTCCTTCTTGGTGCATCACCTTCCCTTAGAGTAGGTTTTAATTTTCATGAATTTTCTCTAACTCTATCTCCTTGGGAAAACATTAGATTAGGGTTAGATCTGCAACTCTCTACACTTTGGAGAAGTTAGCACTAGGATATGGTAGGAAGTTGACCTTCTCCAAAGGGTTATCCCGATTGCAAAGTTCCACACTTTGGGATAACTCCATGTTTGATGAATCACGCTGACTGACTCAACCATTCACTTGCAAACAATCAGGGGTGTTGAGATTTCACCATAACACTTAACTAAGCCTAAATATGAGGAGACATCCTAACTTTTTAAAAACTAAAACTCCAAAGTTTGGAGAGAGTTGGGGCATCTGGGTCTTCAAGTATTGTAAATCATTCAAGATGCGAATGTTATTCTCATAGGACAACTTTGGAAAGCCTACTTATAAATCTAATAGAAGAAGATATAGATGCATATAGAGAATCATATTTGAGGAAAAGAGATGTCGTGCTATGAACTATTGGTAATGTTTGGGTAAAATATGTATCTAATCAAAAATCTAGAGATAATGTGGCAAGTTAGGTCATAACTTGCGAAGGGGTTTCCCAAATGTATGACAAAGAAAACTAATGCACCAAACTAATGGTGTTATGCTATCTACTATATGGGTGTCATTCTATTTGACCTCACAACTACATATAAAGTGTTACAATGTGTAGATACAACAAGACATAGTTATGTGTGTGTGTTTATTGTAATACCCACTTTGCTCTTGAAACTATTATACTATAATTTTTATTATTGTTGATTAGAGACATGGACATTATTATTATATTTTGATTAGCATGTTGATAGACAGTATGAACACTTGTGATTTTCAGTATGTTATGACTCATATTATAGATGGTATGGACTACTAGCAGACATTGATAGATGATGATCTAGTGTTGTTTCATTGTATACTGACATTTTGGATTCTTGATGATGATGATTATATTTAGATGTTTAGATTGACCTTATGATCGTATTGATTTTATGACTTATCAAATTGAAACTTTCAAAGATAACAAATAATTTATAGAAAATCCTAATTTTGATGATGATGATATAGCTACGTGTATGATGTTGTTGGATGATATGTATGTGTGTTTTATTTCTTGATGTATTTGATGCAGCCTTGAGGCTGAAGGGTTATTGTTTGATTGGTCGTAGGAAATTATATCACAATAAAAAAGAAGGGGCTAGGAGACAAACCATGAAATAATATTAGATATTAGCAACAAGGTCACCTTGACAACTTTGTGTTCATTAACATTGTTTTGTATTGTTGAGTTGTTAGGAGGTTCCCACTAGGGGTGACCTCAAATGTGACCATGGGATTTGTTATCAAATTTTTCCCCTCGGGAAAAATTTGATCAAACACGACCTTGCATATGAGGAAATGGAGAGGTTGGTTCAGTCATGTGAGCTCACATTTCAATTCCAAAAATCAGGTTGTAGGTAGGCTCAACAATGGAAATGCAAGGTCGACAAATGAATGGCCAAGGGAATGTCGAAGGAGATCAGAACTCAAGTGGAAGAATGAAGAAAGGATCGATATTTTTCAGACTTCACATTTTTTCGGAATTTCAGAGACAAGGTGAGAAAAAAATTGAAAAAGGTCTGAAACAGGAAAAAATCCAAAATCCAAAATTCTGAAAGTCTGAAATTTCAGATTTTCAGGTTTCGGGGTTTCAGAGAAAGAGAATGGAAAGTCGGAAAAAACTAAGAAAAAAGCCCGAAATCTGAAATTCCGAAAGTCCAAAATTTCACACTTTTGGGTCTTGGAGTTTTGGAGATTTTGGTGGGTGCGAGTGGATAAGAACTAAAAATTTTTTGAAAGAGAAAATAATTTCAAACTTTCGGGTTTTGGAGATGCAAAATTTGAAGTTTTGAAGTCTTCGGCAAGAAATTAGGAAAAGATACCAAACAATTTCCGAAATCCTAAAAGTTTGAAACCCGAAAGGTTTTGGATTTTTAAAATTCAAACTTGGTTTTGGGGTCAAGACATGGTGGCATTTTCGAGTTTCGAACTCTCGGGGTGAAATAAGTGATGAACAAAGTTTCGGGTCTAAAATGGAAAATTCTCAAATCTGAAAAATCTAAAATTTTGGGATTTTGGGTTTTGGAATTTTGGAGTTTTAGGGTTCATAGTTTCAGAAGTTTGGAGCCCCAAAACATAAAAAGCACAAAAAAATGTCCAAGTTCAATGTCGGAAATTTAAGACTTTCAGGTTTTAGAGTTTCGAAACTCTCAAGCAATGTTGGCAGATGAACAATGACTCAATCTCTGAAATGGAAATTCCCAAAAGTCCAATTTTGATATTTCGAGGTTTCATGCATTTCGAACTCGAAAAGACAGAGTCGCAGCTCACTATGTTTGCATAATGATACCCCGACCTTCAGATGGCCATAACTTTTGACTGGGAGCTCGGATTTGCACAAGAAAGGACTTTTTCAAAGATTACACTCTCCTCTACTCAAATACGGTCTTCCATTTTAAGAGTACGTTCCCAGGTTTCTCACCTACCACAATAATGAAGGTATGGGTTTCCTTTCTTTCCCAATAAGGAAGAGTACATGGAGGCATGGGTTTTGCAGTAGAACCCATCATTGTTGCAAGAAAATTCAATGCATTCTAGGGTGGTTGGAGAAAATATTTGAATTCTTCACTCATTTTCGCTCATTCTTCCTATATATTGTGCGAGGGACATTTTTCGAAGGTTGGACAATTTGGCTTTGCACCCTCCCTTCTTCTCTTATTTGTAATTGACCTTGGAGTTCAATGCTCCCATATGAACCGTAAATGCAATCTGCCTCTTGGACATTGTAATGTATTGTATCATCTTTGGAGCAATAATAAAAGTTCATGGATGATTATCAACCCTCTCTTGTGTTCATTGCATCTCCTTGATCTCTCATTATAATCATAGATTTTTTTCGCATGGTGGTTGTATTACATTTTATGCTTTGTGTTTAATGGGAAAGCAACTGCTTCAACATTCCTTTGTGATTCACCTCGTTAGTTTAGGTTTAATTTCTTGCATCTTCTTAACCCTGTCTCCTTGGAAAGTTAGAGTAGATCCTCTACAATTTGAATGTGTGAATATGATAAGAGGAATATTAACCGACCTTCATTTGGAGATCTTTCTTGATTGCAAAGTCCTACACTTTGGGAAAATCTCCATGTTATACATTCACACTTGAGATTTTCAACCCATCGAGTTGCAGATGTTCGGGGTGTTGTGCTTACACATCAACATGTTTATTTGTTGCTTTTTCCCTCTTTCATTTTTTCTATGATTTAATTATTGTAATATATCCTCACTTTATTATCACTTAAGTAATGTGCCTTGTTTAGTTAATTAATCATTTGATTAAGTTAAATTGGGATGTGACTCAGTGGGAATAAATTTTGGTAGATAGTCCTTGTTATATTATGGATTTGAGATGGATTTTATTGATTTTGGTGTTGTGTACTCATCCCCACTTTTCAAATCTCGAATTTTGGCTTTGGAGCCACTTTTGGAGGCTTGTGGGACAAGTTAAGTTTGTCCCATACCTATGAAGTAAGGGGTCGAAATTAGTCCTCATTATTTGTTTTGGAAGAAAAATAGAAGAAATTAATTGCACTTTCTTACAAACTCTTTTAATGGTGTCCTTAGAAGTATGGAGTGGATGTTTGTGTGTGGAAGGAAAATTTTCATATCCTCACCCACCCATTTATGAGTCTTGGTCTTTGTGTTTGACTTGGTGAAGTGGATTGGAGGATAAGTGATGTGGCATCCTACATGGAGCCACCTCACCCTCCTCTCCTCATTTTCTATTTATGTGAGTTATTTTTAGTATTGGGGACTACTTAGTTTTATTTCACACTTGCACATTTTGAGGATTTTGGCTTGGTTTCTTGCTTTGGTGCTTGGGAGCTTGATTTTGGTTTATCTTTGGACTTGGAAGAAGATTTAAGGTTATTGTTTAAATATTGGAGATTCTTGCAATGGAAAGGTAGGGTCTATATCCCTGCATTTTATTTTATTTGTGTGTTATATGTAAAATGAATGAATGAATGTGTTTGTTTGGGATTTGGGTAGTATGGCCTTAAGGATGGTGTGGGATAAATAAAATGGGGATATTTTGAGGGAGGGATAAGAGTTTTTATGTGTATTTGGAGGGAGTTTGGGTTGGGTGTCCCACCTTGTGATGATAAAGAAGATTTCTTTCTTATCTTTGTATGTTCTATTTGAGGGAGTGATAAGAGATTGAGGGAGTGATAAGAGTTTGAGGGAGTGACAAGAGTTTGAGGGAGGGATAAGAGTTTTGTTGGTGTCATTAATTTTTAGAGGATTTGAAGTTGGACACTTAACCCATCGGGAGGCATAAGGGATTCCCCATATTTCTCTTCTCCATTTGCTTATATTTTAAACCTTCTTGTTTGGGAAAATTATATATTGATGCTATTATTGTTATTGTGCTTATTGTGCTGCAATTTTTTTATGGGTATATGTATTGTTGAAGCCTTTGCAAAATTTACCATGGTTTCTTAATATCCCTTATTGCTTCATTGTCGGGGCCAATGAGAAGGGTGGCTTCACCTTCTCATTGGAATAAAGGTTGGGAGGTGAGTGTTTCCTATGGTCCCTCCCTCTTGTTGTTGTGATTTGGAGTTGAAGAAAAGATTTGGAGTTGCAAGTAGTTCTTGGGATGAAGACATTGTGTAGAAGACAAAGAAAGAGAAAGTTTATTTTTGTAAATTTTATCATGTTGTCTCCACCTTTGAGTGGAGGGCTTTTGTATACTTGTCTTTGTTAAGAAAATTTCTCGTAAATTAATTTATCAAACTGTGTATTTTAATTATTGAATGAAGAAAGCTGTAGGTTGTACTTAAAATGGAAATGTAGTTCCTTTCAAATCTGGAATTGAATCAAAAGTTACATTGTGTCTTCATTTTGAAATGGTTTTTCTTGTATTGGAAATATATGGTTGTTTCCCTTTTGAAGTATTCTTGTCAAATTTGGTCATGAAAGAAAGAACAAAATTGCATTTTAGTATATTTATTCCTTTCACCCTCTCCAAATAAGTATGTAAATGGTAGTATCTTAGTATGGTTTTTTTCATTTTTACAACAATGCAAAATAAATCAAATTATACCATAAATCCCTTTGGATCAAGTAAATGAGTTGTTTTAAAGTTCACTTGTATAGTCTGTTATAAAAGTAAACTAGAACTCGTTTGATATATATATATATATATATATATATATATAGTTCAATATATATGTTTATATATATCCATTTTTAAAACAAACTATTTTCCAAAGTGTCCAAGTTTGGTCGACCAACTAGCGTTGGTAAAACAAAAACCAAAATTGGTCTCTAAGACTGTTTATAGGTCATATATTTCATATTTTAAACATAGTTTCTTAAACATTACCTTAAAAACATTAATAAAACAACTATAGAATATCTAAACTTTGATTATATATATATATATATATATATATATATATCTGTATATAAATGTGTTTATATGAATTGCACTTGATTTGAAGAAACCGATTTGCTTCGACAGGGTTCATTTTAAGAAGAAGGTGGTAAAATGGAGGTGAAAAATCCCTGGAAGATATAGGTGGATCCACTTTCATGTAAAGGAAAATTATCCATGTTTTTGAGAACTGAAATTTCACCGCAGACGATGACGCCTTGTTGTTGCGCAATAGAAGGCTTGTTTTTACACGCCAAGAATCCTTCTTGATGCTTGATAGCAAGCTTTACATCACGCATCAAGAATACTTCCGATGCATGACAACAATCCTTCACACACATCAAGAATCCTTCTGAAGCATGACTACAAGCCTTTTGTCACGCGTCATAAAGCATTCTTGATGCACGATATAAGGTTTGTTGTCGCATGTCGAGAAGGATTCTTGAGGTGAAACAAAAGGTTTGTTGTCACACATTAGGAAGGAATGAAAACCCTATTTTTTCCTATAAATACCCTCATGTTGGTCATTTTCATGTTTACACTCTCTCGGCTCCCGAAATTTCTTGTTTACAAGAATCAATTTCAGGTACAATCAAGCTCAAGGACAAGTATAATGGCGACTACAAGTGCAACCCAAGGCCAAGCTCAAGATCAAAATCAATCACAGAATCTAGTTAATCAGAAGATACTCTACAGAATTTGTTATGCCCCCACATTCAGACAGTTTTGCAAATGAATTCGAATACAAGGATTTGGTCGATGCATGTGATTTTTATGGGCTCGTTAAAATTCCCTAGTTTGAAATAGATCATGATATTCTGAATTACCTACTCTCCTCTAATAATATAGAGGACAATCATTTCTTTTTCATGTGGAAAATGACTATATATTTCATGTCGGTGTTGATCAAGCTGATATTCATCGCTTAACAGACCTTCCATACAAAAATTTACCCGTTGTCACAACAAAAGCAACCCTGGTCGAAACCGATAAAAAGTACCTTGAATCGAATTTCGGTTTCCATGTTGATTGTACGTATAAACTATTTTCAATTTTTATTTTATATTTTAAGTTTTTGATATTAATCTCTAATCTGTAATCTCTAACCTGTAATCTTTTTGCAATATTAATTAAATTTTCTTTTTGGATTTTTGCAGCTCATGTCAACAAATCAAGACGTGGTGTGGATAGGCAAGGAATTGCACACCACTTTCTTGATGCTATGATATATTTCTTTAAAGCCAAAATTGTTTTGCAGGGATGGAAAACTGATATACAAAACTGGAAATTGTATATATTCTTGCAACTATCGGAAAGCAAAAATTTTATTGGTGCACATTTTTATCGAGTAAAATAAAAAGTGATATTACAATTGCATCCTTTCCGACAAACTATTTATTCACTACACAAAATATGTCCTTGGCATTTATTATGAGGCTGTTTTTAATTTAAAAGATAAAATAATTTGTACTTGCACAAATGAGACAAGGAAGAATTTGTCGATTCAATTTCAAGAACAACAGGTATAAGTTTGTATTTCAAAATAAGACTAACATTATGTTCATCTAGAATCTGATTAATTATTGACTATTTGTAGAAAATATTTTTGGGCACCCTTCCATGAAAAAATTTGTATAAAGAGGAATATGCCAACAACATGCTTTGAGGCATCGGCAGATTCACAATCTGAAATGGAAGTTCACTCATCTCCAAATTTCCAAGTGTTTTAATTTGTTAAATGCCAAAGATGTAATAGCCTAACATTTACTATTAACAAATTCTCATTTTGTATTTTCAATTTACCATTTACCATAGTGAATTCACATACAATCGATTGTTGCTGACATTACAGGAACTTTGGACACTATCAGGGCTTCTCAAAGTCAATCGTCTTCACCAACTCACTCAGTTCAGTCGCATGTAATTGTCTCTTCTCAAAAACCCACACAACAATCCCAAAGAACACACAACTCAAACACAACCAACTACTACTCCAACCTCAAGCTCACGGGAAACGTTACCCCTCAACAAGGTATGACATAATTTCTGAAGTACAAGACTCAAGTTTTCAATAGTTTAACAGTTTTTCATATGATTTTTCTTGCACTTTTCAGCACATTGCAGTCCTTCACATTATTTACAAACAACGACACTGCCCCCTCCACCACTACGATTCAAAATACCAACTAAAGGATCAAGGAAAAAGAACATTGGTAAACACATGCCAATTCCTCCGGCCCCTAGTGGGACACTAAACATTGCCTCCTCATTTTGAATTCCAACCCTCTCTCTCGGTGGCTTTCCTAGCGCAACAAGCATATCAGTTTTAAATAATATAAATTTAGATGAAGATTACTTGGGCATTGATAGCAATGACCCATCAGGATTTTTTAATACACGTGAGATGATTCAAGGCCAGTAGGTATACTTCAATTTCAACTTTCATTACTTTTCATTTTAGATTTATTTATTTGAATATTGATTTATTTTATCACAAATAGGATCAGGCCACCCAAAGGCAGAAACAGGTAGCAGTTGATGATCAACCCGAAAAGCCCCCATACCTCTCCAGCTACATCATCTTCTTCAAATACAGATGGTGAACAATTGCTACCATTTCCTTTAGAGAACTTAATTGGTAATGATTTTCAATCCCATGTCATGGAGTTTATTGTACCTCATATCAGTCAGCTTATAGAATGGGAGAGATGGGATAAAGTACTAATCAATGAAATAATAAGTTGTTATGAAAATTATTGGCAAAGAGAAAGTTTATACGCTGCATTCCAGATACAACCTGTGAAGATCGATTCCTTACTTACCCAAGTAAGAGGTGGGACAGTCACGTATAACAACAACTATAAAGATAATATTTTGGATAAAGCATTAAACAAAATTGAAAATATTAGTGTTGAAGCCCAGACATATTTTAACAAATGGTCTAAAGACAAGGATCTTGTAGCAATTGCAAATGCCGAAAGAGATAGAGTGGTTGTAAGTATTATCACTTTGAAACGATATTTTTGTTAATCTGACCTTTTCTTAGTTTAGTAATATGTTTAATTGAGATCACTTTTTTTGTGCGGTTGAAATATGAAAATTTGAATATTCAAGAAAAGGTGTTCCAAGTTCACTTGGAAATCACTAAGAACAATTTATCTGCAGCAAAGAATTTGAAAGAAAATGTTGTTTTAGTTAATAAAAATAATAATACACTAAAGCAGATAATTAAAGAGCATGGCTTCAACCCATAAATTTTATTCAAATCCAAGGCAATCAGAAATCCCAGGGCTTGTTATCCCATGAGGATGCGATAAGGGAAGAACAAAGGATCGTAAAGAGTCTAGACAGAGATGTGGAAGATATGATTAGTTCTAGGATTATTCAAGCCATTGGGGAAAGGAGTACAACTACATTGGGAGTAGAATCCATTGGAGAAAGGAGTACATAAAATTGAGGGTTAAAAATTTTCATGATTAAGGGTTAAAACTTGAAAAATTGAAACTTTGAATTTGAAAGTTTGAAATACTTTATAATCTATATTTGAAAATTATAAACTTGAGTTTGATGGTCATGATGTTTGAAAATTTGAAATAATTTATTATCTGGATTTGAAATTTGAAACATGAATGTGACGACGTTTGAAATACTTTAAAATCTGGAATTTTATATCTTCTTATATATTATGTATAGAATTTATAGATACATTCATTTGAATGTGATGGTGTTATGATAATGGTTAATTATTTATTTTAAGAAAATCTGGAATGTGGTATGACAAAGGCATCTTAGTACTTGTAATGATGATTGCATAGATGTTGATGATGACATTAGAATAGAATCATAGATATGGATTATCATTACTTGTATGTGGATGATGATAATGGATAATTGTTTTAAGAAAATTTGGAATGTGGTAGGACAAAGACATTTAAACCTTCTCAAAATATTCTAATGGATATGATATGATGACATTAGAATGGATATAGATGATGATGAATGATGATAATGGATAATTGTTTTAAGAAAAATTGGAATGTTAAAATAGATATGGATGATGATAATGGATAAATAATTGATTTAAGAATAATTGGAGTGTGTTAGAAATTTAGTACTTACATCTTCTTATCAGGTTTATCAAAATCTTCTTCTCTCTACTTGTCAATTGAACTAGGACTTACATCTTCTATGATGACATTAGATGTGGATGGAGACATTAAAATAGATGGATTATGATGAATTGAGTGGACATAGATTTTTAGCTTCAAGCACGATCATGGAATGTGGTAGGACAAAGACATTTAAACCTTCTCAAAATCTTCTTCTCTCTATTTTTAATGAATCAATTATATGATGACATTAGTTTCAAGTACAATAGTGGATGATGAATTGTATAATGGATAATTGTTTTAAGAAAAATTGGAATGTGTTATGATAGAAACATCTTAATATGGAAAAATTGGAATGTGTTATGATAGAAACATCTTAATATGGAAAAAAATTATCCAACAAAGTTTAAACACTTTATCAAAGAATTTTACAAATACAAAAATAAATTAAACATAATTGTAAAAACTCAAGCAATGTCATATGATAGAGTTTAAGTTACCTCTTGTCTTTTAGATGGCTGTGACAAAACATATGGAAGGAAAATGAGAAATCCTCCTTTGAAATGTGATGCATGCTAGAAGACCTTCGATTCAAGAAAACTCAACAAAAGAAATAGATTAGTATATAGATGGGTGAGTTTCCTGACATTGTCAGTCCCGAGAAGTGAGAGCTTCCTAGGATGGATGTCAACCCACGTTTTCAAAAAAATAAATGAAATAATGATTGATCGGATTAACAAAGAAACAAAAGATTAAATAAAAATACAAATGATAACATGTACATGTCTGGATAGTAGAAGTATGGAAGAGTATAATAGTGGAAGAATATGCAGATCTGAACTCTGAATGTCTTGCAAATTAGTATGCGACAAATGCATGTAACAAAAGATTTTTTAAACAACTTCGTATTTGAAAAATAGAAAATAGTAATTGGGTAAGTGCAAAAGTTGGGTGATAATTAAGTGGACATCAAATCCTGAATTTTACATCAAAAACAACAAAACATCAAATTTAGTCTTCCGAGACTTGAACCATGCCAAAAGTAAAAATATATCATAAAATGGTACCTTCGCGTAGGGGAGATCATTAAGCTTCATAAATATTGATTTTAAAGTGAATAGAATAGGATAAATATCATTTTATATTTTTTACTAACAAGAGGTCTTTGAGGCACTTTTCAAATGTGAATGTTTGTCTACGTTTAAGACTACAAATTTTGTTTCACTTGTCAGAATGTGATAAAACTTATACCATCCCAACCATGGTGAAATTATATACATGTTCAAATTTTTTTATTTGATTTCAATATTTTTTGATGAAGTTATGGCGGGCAAACGGAAAGTGCTCTATTTTCTTTATGTTTTCAGACCACTTTCATGGAAAAAATCATAAAAAATAAAATATTGCTCAAAAAAATACAAAATAAAATCTATCCCAAGATAGATAAATGGCATATATCTTCTCACCAAAGAAAAAAATATACATCAATTTTTTGGTAATCCAAATCGCGGGCAAACGGACTACAATCTTATAGGTGTTTTAAAAAAAAATACCAAGTCATTAAATTTTGAATGTTTAATATAGCTAAACTTGTTCATTTTTTAAAAATTAGTAGTTTAGAAACTAGATTCCGGATGCTAAAATTCATATTAGTATAAGTTTTTCTAATTTTGAGTGTATACATTACTAATAATCCCTACAAGTTGATATTATGTTGTTATTCGTGCAATATGACGTCTACTTATAACCCCTTTTTTGTCCCCAACTTGCTGCACTTACCCAATTATATAAAATATATTTTTATAAATAATTGTATTTAAAAATATGTAAATATATATACCTGTAACATCTTTAATAATAACAAGATTTGAAACAAAATTTTGTAAAAATCCTCCTCAGTCAATATTTACATTTGTAGAGTTAATATGAAATTGAATAAATAACCACAATCAATATTTACATCTGTAGAGTTAATAATTGAATAAATAACCACAGTCAAACAATAAAAGTAAGGTCAAGGAGATACCTATTTAAAGTTGAAACAATCCATTATCAATAGCTGATTCAAAGTCGATGTTCTCTTCTATAGAGTGTGATGACACACCAATTCTAGTCTCATCGTTGGGAACAATTGTACTTGTAGCTGTATTATTTACACCTCTTCTTTCAGAAAGGGAATTCCAATGTGCAATTGCTCTGTCAAAAGGAAATGTTTCCATGAAGTAGCGAGAAACATAACACCTTATGCAACTTTCCATATTTTTATCCAACTTGTTTCTCAGTTTTGATATTATAAATGATAAAGCACTCGAAAACCCTTTTTCCTCTGAGATGTGAAAATCATTATTTGGCATAACTCATATAATCTGAAATATTCACTGATGTCTTCTTTTAAGACACTACTTTGATAGATTCCTCACAAGATCCTTGTAATAGCACCACTCTCCAAAGGTTCATCTAAATTTTTATATTGGTTCCTCATTGTCATTGCAAAATTTGTTGATTGAGACTTTAATAAATGAACATTCAATATACCTTTGATTTCCATACCCTTGACCTCTGAAGTATTTGTGAAATGTTCCATTATTGCACCCATGGATTTATGGAAATGCTTTCTTACAAAGTCTGCATCAAAGCACCTTGATATTCCAAAATTAGGATTCATCACATCCATTGCTTCAAGAATTTTATCTTTGAAGAAATGTTCTCTAATTTCAGATGATAAGGATTCTGAAATTTTTAAGCTTTATTCTTGTTTCAACTATAACAGACTCAAAAAGATTATATGTGATAGGAACATCTTCTTGTTCCGATCCTGTACTATCTTTACGTTTTTAAAAAATGTGCGAGTATGTCCCTCCCATTAACATTGATGTAGAGGTGATCATGGATATTAAATCTCAAATAGTTACAAGGTTTTTAAGATCTAATAAAGCTTTCTAATTCTTGAAAATAGGTGTATCAAAACTGTCTTGGGAACATTACAACAACTTTTACATACCATTCTCTCATATGTAAAAATACACAATATAGATTAATGTCCCCCGTGCATGATTCATGAGTGTATTGATCTCTGCAACATTGGAAGAATACCAACCAATGTAAGTAATGTCTCAAAATCGGTTAAAAGGAAAAACAAGTCCATCCGCCTCACAAATTCATGACAATATTTGTGCATGAAACCAACCTATGAAGTATACTCCTCACGAACTTTGCATGCGTTCATGCAAATAAATCCATCTCATCTCAACATCCGTTAGAAGTTTTTTACCATTTGTAATTCCAATTGTGAATTTATGGAACTTAAGAAATTGCTTTGGGCTGCTTTTCATACATGCATGAAGTTCTCTTATAAGGTCTTCTACTTTAGCAACATTTTCCTAGTTACTTACCATTTTATACGCTAAATTCATTTTGTGATCCATATAGTGAATTGCTAGCATATAAGGGGAAAATGTTGTTTGAAATCTAACACACAACCCTGTACGGTGACCCTGCATGAGTGATGAACCATTTGCTCCAACGCATACCAGATTTGTAGTAATTTCATAATCAGTCATTCCAGCAATATATTTCAAACAAGAAACAACTATTTTATGTAGGTTTTCGCATTACATTTTTCAACCATTTTCATAACACCCAACGTATGAGGTGTCCTTCTATGATTTTATAATGTATAGACATGGATACATACCCATGTAGTGTTGGCAAATGTTGTCACTTCATCAATTGAAAGAGAGATAGACTTAGCTTTTTTACATTCTCTTTCAAATATATCTTCTCTATCATCGAAAGGCATTTTTCCATTTCCCATGCACTCTTTATCGGACCAATGAGCCCGAGGAACATTGGGCATTCCATTATATTGATACAAAAATTTTAAATTGAGGAAATCTGAAATTGGTATTCCTTTCTTTAGTATGTGAAATAAAGTAGAAAACCGTATGAGTTTGCATGCAGATTTATTTGATTCATCTTACCAATTTGCGATGTGATCGTTCCTTCCTTTTCTATGAGATGTCTTCATTTTTACTATACTTTGCTTCGTACTACTGTTGCATATTTAACATACATGCATTCTTTTTAGTTTTCCACCTATGTGTTATGATTTTCTAGTCATCCTCCCCTGTTATAGTCAAATATTGTTTTCCAAGGTGTTTTTGTATAGTGTCTAGCTTCAGTTGAATTTTTTTTACTTTCCCAATTTCCACGTACATATTGTACATGTAAATTCATATGGATCTCTTTTGGATTAGATGAATTTATCGGTTCGATAAATGGAAATTTGGCAACCCAATCAAACTTGTAAGTCCTCCCAATTTTCCACATATTCTTGTTTGTTTTCAATGTTTTACTTTCTTGAGTAGAATTCTGAGCAATATCACAATCACCTGGTTTCCTCTTTGTGAACTAGAATTTGAATTCAATTTTTGTGTTCCATTTTGTTGAGTATTTTTATGTGCGATATCTTGATGCATTCCTAGTTACACCCCAATAGGAAGAATATATTATGGATCTGGCATCTCAACAGTATATCTTCAAGATATGGCATGGTATCATCATAGGTGTCATTTGGTTGATACTGTGCAGAATGCATATACACCTTGATATTACCTTCCACATATTCAGTACCTCGATTCTTTCCGGTGGCAGCTATATGGGTGCTAGTGGTTGTGGTATCTGTAGTAGTAAAGTTTCCAAAATACTTGAACATGGAATTATGAGATTTCTTACATAATTTTTGGGTTTTCCCATTTCGAGCACTAGCACCTTCCATTTTTCTGAGTTGCACGTCAGAGAAAATTGAGTTGCACGTCAGAGTATACTAAGTTACACGTCAGATAAACCTATGTCGCGTCACACGTCAACAAATTCAACGAGTCATGTGTCAAGGAATATCCTTGTCGCATGCCAACAATAAGCCCTTTTTAACCTGTCAACAAATATTATTGTCGCGTGTCAGCAAACACAATGAGTCGCACGTCAGATAAACTGATGTCAAACTTTAGTAAAAAAACTAAGTCGTGCGTCACCAAACTTAGTCCTGTCATGCATCAACAAATGCGGTGAGTCACGCGTGAATGAGTATCTTTGTCATGTGTTAACAAAAAAAAACTCAATAATCAAATGATAAACCTGTAATGTGCTCTAGTGCTTAGAGTATGCAAGTTCACAACTTCACTGGTATTAGTAAGGTATTGGTAGTCTGGTGGTAGTATATTAACTGAATAATCACCTAGGTTTTTATAGGATATGTTTTCAAATTTAGGAGAAGCAGACCCAAAATAAATATATATATATATATATTGGAAATTTAGGCGAACAGGACATTGACTTGCTCAGAAAAAATCACCTTTTCAAATTTTCCCGAAATGAAATTTTTGCCATATTATGAATATTTTCCACTAAAAATATCCTTGGCACTAGAAGTGTAGCTGCATCGGTAGGACAATGATAATCTTGTGATAGGTTATGTGACAAACACCGGTTGCTTGTGTGTGAAACCTTTTTAAAAAAAAAACATGTTTTCAATCCAAAACAATACTTTAAATGGATAATCTATAAAAAAAATCTGGATCTAACTTATACACACACACACACACACACACACATGTGGATATACATATATACATGCATGTATATATGTGTGTGAGTGTATATACACCCCAGATTGAATAAATGGTTTTACCCAAATGATGAACTCAAAGAAAGGAGAGTTCACAAATACCCAGAACCAGATCTTGGTGGGATCCTTGCAATAAAAAGAAAAGAGAGTTAACTATATACCACAAAACGTAAGAACAAATAAACTAAAATGGAGAGTAAAATGGAGGAAGTCTCCTCCCATTTGAAAATATAGATCTAAAATAAAACCTCCATGGGTTCGCTTAAGATTCCATGGCCTCCACCTCCTTCAACCTATAAAACACAAATGAACAAATGAAGATATTAGGGAAACAAAAAATATTAACAAGGAAACATAAGGAAATTTAGGGCTTTTAGGGAAAAACTACAACTAAGGCTCCATATTGATCTAATCTAAGGGTGGAGGATTGTCCTACACATTTTAAGTTATTGGCATTTTTGGTGGGAATGATTTTTAAACAAAAGTTATGGGTATTTAGTGAATGGGGCCACCTAGAGCATTACTGAGTTACAATAATTTGCGACCCCTTTTATTCTCCGATAAATAAATAAATAACTTTGACTATGGGTTAATTAATAAATATTGTGCATGGGTATTTTAGACAATTTTCTAAAAGGATTAAATTAATTAAAAGTAAAATGTATGGTTAAATAACTAAATGATGGGTATGGTTATTAAGTTATTATGGGAAGTAAATTTTAAATCAACTTAGGAAATAACCTTTAATAAACTTAAGAGGATTTTAAATAAGGTAAAATAACGAGATTAAGTTAGTCAATATTTTAAATAAAAATATTGGAAACCTTAGAAGAGAATTAAATTCCAAATTGATCCTTGGGAATTAATTAATAATATTTAATTATTAATTTAATTTTGATAGCCTTATGAATGTGTAGAATTTATTAACGGGAATTTAATTGATCGCAATTAATGTTTATCACCCTTGCAACATTTTAAACTTTAAAAAAATTCACGTAATATTTCTTAAGAAATCAATGAGGTATGACATGGTTTTGGTGCATCGTTTTTGTGGGCGTTAAACTTGGTATCGGAGCCATGTGTTCAACACTTGGACCCTTGGGCACAAATGGAAACACTATAAGTAAACCTAGCACAAATTTACATCTATGATACACTATATTGTTGATAACTGAAAAACATAGGAACTTAGAAAACTGAAACAAACCTAGATGATGAACTAACTCTCCCCTTGGTTTGTGTAGGAGGTGCGGACCAGAAGAAGAGTTCTTGCACATTGAGTTAGATATACCACATCTAAAGGAGGCACATTGTTACATTGTTGCAAATTTTATAGACCTTACATGAGGTCAATTCCACTATACGTGGAAGTTAGGTTGGGGATGACCTAGCCAACATGACAGGATCCGTCAATGGAGGATCATGCCCCTCCACGACACAGTGAGGAGTATAGGGTGGAGAACTCCCATATGTATCTAGATAGACTAGACTCAACACCGAGATATAAAGAGATATCTACGAGCCCTAGACAGAGAGATGGCCGTGCGGAGCGACCTAGAGGTAGACAGATGATAATGGCCGATCATATATGAGAGATACTAAAACTTCATCTATCTCACTTCCATAGAGATACAAGAGGGTTTCAAGGAGAGTCTTGGTTAGTTATCTTGATTGGATGATCCAAGCTATGTCTGTATTCTAGCAACACAAAGGATCATGTCACGATTCATCTTCCGAGGGATGGGGCAAGAGTTTGGTGGAGGGAAAAGGAGTAGAATGTCCATGTGGATTCAGATAATGTGACATGGAAGCTCTTTGAGGAGTGATTCAAGAGTCGATACTTATCCGACGATTCATCTAGTAGAGGATCGATTAGTTCCATGAATTTCGATAGCCATCTATGACAAAGTGGCAGTATGAGATTCATTTTTGGACTTGTTTCGTATGTTGACTACAAAACAAGATGAGGAGGTTAGGATTCGAGAGGTTCATCAGGGGCCTAAATTTATATTTGAGAGGGGAAGTGTACATGCATTGCCAAAAGACTTTACCCGAGGCTTTTGAGAAGCCTTATATTGTAGAGGAGAATGGGGAGGACATAGTAGGATAGAGATAGAGTGAGGAGCCGCATTCAACGAGATGAAGGATAGTCGGTCGAGGTGGAAAATCCCTCCTCCTTATGGAAGACATGGTTCATCATAGTCTTCCTTGAGGCCACCACAATAGGCTTTGTAGAAGACCCGCCCACCATTTAGACCTCCACAGAGATATGATGCTCAGAGAGGGAAGAGTACAGGGCCTCCTCATAAGGTACCCATCAAGACATAGGAAACACCTAGAGCTCAAGTGAGTGGAGCTCATCAACAAGTAGCCACATTAGTCTAAGCGGTATCATTGAGGTCTATAGCTCGAGATCACTAGAGCACCAAGGGGAGCCGCTTCTCACATGAGTGATCCTAGTAGTTGTTATGAATATGGTGTACATGGGCACCATCGGAGAGCGTGTCCGTAGAACCCTAATAAAAAGGGTAAGGGCCCTATTTATGAGCGTATAATTGGTGACATGGCACGAAGTCATAGGATTTATGCGGTGGTCTAGAACCACCGGGAAGAGCACCAGGAACAAAGTGATAGAGACCACAGGTAGCATTGGTGGTATTCCTACCTTTATTTTTTTATTCAGATCCTATTATTCTTTTATTTCTCCATCATTAGTAGAGAGATGCAAGTTGGTGGGAGTTAGGAGGGGTGTTAGTTGGGACATTGAGATGGATTTTAGAGCCAAGCTTAGAGTGGACTCCTTAGTCAAGGAGTGTGTAGTTGACTTAGGACCCTTCATCATGACCTTGGATCTTCGCATCCTACCCTTGGGATCTTATGGAGTCATTTTGGGTATGGATTGGCTATCTGCACATAGAGCTAGAGTGAACTTCTATAGAAAAGTAATCACTTTTGTAGATGATTTGGGAGTTGATTCAGTGATATTTGGGGTTAGGATGCTCATATCTATCGTCTATACCCGCTATGCACCAAGGTGAAGCGATGTGTACATGGGTTGTCATTATACGCTATTACATCGAAAAAAGGTTGGAGGATGAGGTTAGTGTTCCTTCACTTGATGAATATCAAATTTTGAGGGAGTTTTCTAATGTATTTCCTAGTGAGTTAACTCACCTACCTCCCCCACGTGAGATAGATTTTAATATAGATTTTGTTCCTAGAGTAGATCCTATCTCATGTGCGGCATATATGATGACTACCCCTAAGATTTACGAGCTCAAGTTAAAGTTTGAGGGCCTTCTTGAGAAAGTCCTAATCCATCCTAGTGTATCTCTTTGGGGTGTACCAGTGATTTTTGCGAAGAAGAAGGATGTATCCTCCGATTGTGTATTTATTACAAACAATCAACAAAGTAACGATCAATAATCGTTAGCTCCATCCACGCATTGATGATTTGTTTTATCAGATGAAGGGGGTGACAATGTTTTCAAACATATATCTTAAGTTATGGTACCATCAATTGAGGATTTCGAAGGCATATATTCATAAGACAACCAATATTCATAGTTGTGACATTCATTCTGACGAATTCCCCCGCAGTATTCATGAGTTTGATGAATGGGGTATTCGGGACATTCTTAGATAACTTCATGCTCATATTTATAGATGAAATATTGATTTACTCACACATGCATGAGAATGATGAGGAGAACCTTCGAAAGGTTCTGCAATATCTTTGAGAGTAGTAACTTTATAGGGACTTGGAGAAGTGTGCATTCTTTTAGAAGAAGGTTTAGTATCTAGCCCATATTATTTCTCGGGGAAGGTATAGTTGTCAATCTTTCCAATATTAGAGCTATCATTGATTGGCCAAGACCAACCAAGATGACCAAGGTACGCATCTTCATGAGATTAATAGGTTATTACAAAATATTTGTCCAGGACTTCTCACACATTACTCATCCCATCACTTCCCTACAATGGAAAGGGAAACAATTTGTTTGGTTAGTCGAGGCTTCCGAGTAGGCCTTCGGGAATTTGAAGGAATCCATTACTACAACTCCTATCCTAGTAGTGCCAGATCTGCAGAGAGGATTTATTCATATGTTTAAATGCTTCTTTGGAGGGATAGGATGAGTGTTGATATAGGATGACCGAGTTATAGCTTTTGAGTCTCGTAAACTTAATGATTATCAGCTAAATTACCGAATCATGACCTTGAGCTTCCAAAAGTTGTTCATGCCTTGGTTCAATGAATATTTTTTTTGTTAGGAAGGTAGTTCTCACTCGAGAATAGATCACTTGAGCTTATGATGCCCTTCACACAACCAAATCTCAACGCCTGTCAAAAAATTTGGATGGAGATTATATGTGAGTACGATATGGATATAGATCATGTGAAAGGAAAGGATAACATGGTTGCAAATGATTTTATCTGTCGAAGGCATCTTATTATCACTACATTAGTGGATACAGACTTGAGGAGCAGGATCTTATAATAACTTCCACATGACAACTTCTACCTTTAAGCTAGAGCAGAGATTGTGTCTCAGAGACCACTTGAGGAGAATATTTAGGGATTAACACTAGATCCAGATGGAATTCTTCAGAACATGGGTTGGATTTATGTACCTAGAGATGGAGGGTTGTAGTATGACATCTTGGTAGACGCTCATTGTGTAGCTTATTCATCCCACCTAGGAGTAAAGAATATGCACGCTACATCGAGACATTTGTATCGGTGGAGAGGACTTAGGAGGGATATATCCCAGTGTTTGTCTCGGTGTTTGGAATGTTAGAGGGTGAGTGCCGAGCATCAACATCTAGCCGTCCTTCTTTACCCTCATACTATACTGGAGTGGAAATGGGAAACCATTTCCATGGACTTCATAGTGGGGCTACCTACGTCGAGATATCACCATGACACCATCATGGTCATGGTGGATAGATTGACTAAAGTGGATTATTTTTCTCCTGTAAATACCACATATAACTTTATGGGATTACGTAGAAGATTATTTGTCACCATGATCTTTTGTACAAATCACATTTTTAAACTATCATGTAGCATGCTCTTGGGACAGGGATTAACTTCAGTACAACTTACCATCCCGAGATAGAAGGCTAGGACCGAGCAAGTGAACTAGCTATTAGAGGATATGGTTCACATGTACATTATGGATCATTAGTCGTGATGGGAGGAGTAACTATATCTGGTAGAGTTTTCTTATAACAACAGTTTTCAAAGTTCCATCAATATGACTCCATTGACTGGGACAGGTTAGAGGATAGGGCTTCTCTTGGGCCAGCCATGTTAAAGGATATGGAGCAATATGCCATCTTGATTAGACAAAGATTGCAGGAGGCACATGATAGGAGGAAGAAGTATGTAGACTAGAGTTGAGTCAATCGCAGTTATGAGGTGGGCTCAAATGTGTTGCTGAGAGTCATACACTATAAGAGCCCCATCCGTTAATGAAAAGGATCTAAGCTAGCTTCAAGATTTGTGGGTCCATTTGAGATCTTGGAGTGGATTGGTCCCTTAGCCTACCGCTTAGCTTTGCCACCTAGCTTGTATCGCGTCCTTGATGTTTTCCATATTTTTTTGTTACGGAGATACATTCAATATCCTTATCATGTATTGGATTCAACAACATTACAGGTATAAGAGCAGGACAGTGAAGGTGGATCCCATGTGCATTACGGCACATGACCTTGGGCCTTCGAGGAGTGATATTGATCAGTGCACGCGTCTAGTGGGATCGTTATGACGAGACATCAACTACTTGGAAAGACACCACCTTTTTTGGGCCCAGGTTCCAACACTTGTTCCAGTGACTTCGGAGGCATTCTAGTCTAAGGGAGGGGATCTAATGCCCACTCCTCTTCGACACTTATTATACTATGATTTTAGTTATTGTTGATTAGAGACATGCAAATTATTATTATATTTTTATTAGCATGTTGATAGATAGTATGAACACTTGTGATTTTTTGTATGTTATGACTCATATTATAGATGGTATGGACTACTAGCATACATTGATAGATGATGATCTAGTGTTGTTTCATTGTATATTAACATTTTAGATTCTTGATGATGATGATTATATTTAGATGTTTGGACTGACCTTATGATCTTATTGATGTTATGAATTATCAAATTGAGATGTTCAGTGATTGTAAATAATTGATAGAAATTCCTAATTTTGATGATGATGATATAACTACATGTATGATGTTATTGGATGATATGTATGTGTGTTTTATTTCTTGATGTATTTGATGTGGCCTTGAGGCTGAAGGGGTATTGTTTGATTGGTTGCAGGAAATTATATCACAATAAACAAGAAGGGGCTAGAGACCAACCATGAAAGAATATTGGATATTGGCAACAAGGTCACCTTGGCAACTTTTTGTTCATATATATTGTTGTTTATTGTTCAGTTATTAGGAGGTCCCCATGGGAGAGTGACCTCATATGTGACCATGAGTTTATGTGTTGCATTCCCCCTCTTTCATGTTATTTATTTTGTTGTGTATGTAATTGAATTATTGTAATGAATCCTCACTTTATTATTGCTTAAGTAATGTGCCTTGTTAAGTTAATTGATCATTTGATTAAATTGATTTGGGATGTGACTAAGTAGACATTAATTGTTGTAGATAATCCTTGTTACCTTATGGATTTGATATGGATTGTATTGATTTTGGTGTTGTGTACTCATCACCACTTTTCAAATCTCGAATTTTTACTTTGGAGCCACTTTTGGAGGCTTGTGGGACAATTTAAGCTTGTCCTATACCTCTTAAAATCACCCACCAACCATACCTATGAAGTAAGGGGTAAAAATTAGGCCTCATTATATGTTTTGGAAGCAAAAATAAGAAATTAATTTCACTTTCTTACAAACTCTTTTAATGGTGTCCTTAGAAGTATGGAGTGGATATTTGTGTGTGGAAGGAAACTTTTCATATCTCCACCCACCCATTTATGAGCCTTGGTATTTATGTTTTACTTGGTGAAGTTGATTAGATGAGAAGTGATGTGCCATCCTACATGGAGCCACCTCACCCTCCTCTCCTCATTTTCTATTTATGTGAGTTATTTTAGAGTTTTGGGGGTTACTTAGTTTTATTTTACACTTGCACATTTTGAAGACTTTGGCTTAGTTGTTTGCTTTGGAGATTGGGAGCTTGCTTTTGGATTTGGATTTGGACTTGGAATAATCTTTAAGGTTATTGTTAAAATATTGGAAATTCTTTCAATGGAAAGGTAGGGTCTATACCCTTGCATTTTATTTTACTTGTTGTGTGTTGTATGTAAAATGAATGAATGTATGTGTTTGTTTTGGATTTGGGTAGTATGACCTTAAGGATGGTGTGGGAGAAGGAAAATGGGGATATTTTGAGGGAGGGATAAGAGTTTTGTATGTGTATTTGGAGGGATTTTGGGTTGGGTGTCCCACCTTGTGATGATAAAGAAGATTTCTTGCTTATCTTTGTATGTTCTATTTGAGGGAGTGATAAGAGATTGAGGGAGGGATAATATTTTTGTTTATGTGGATGAATTTTTGGAGGTTTTCAAGGTGGAAACTTAACCCATTGGGAGGCATAAGGGATTCCCCATATTTCTCTTCTCCCTTGGCTTAGATTTTAAGCCTTTGTGTTTGGGAAAATTGTATATTGATGCTATTATTGTTATTGTGCTTTTTATGTTGCAAGTTTTGTTGGTATGGGTGTATGTATTGTGGTGCCCTTTGTAAAAGTTACCTTGGTTGCTTAATATCCCTTATTTCTTCATTGTTGGGTCTTGCAAGCCGGTGACAAGGTTGGCTTCACCTTCTCATTGGAATAAAGGTTGGTAGGTGATTGTTTGTTATTCTCCCTTGAACCTTCCCGGTTATTGTTATTTGGAGTTGAAGAAAAGCTTTGGAGTTGCAATTAGTTCTTGGGATGAAGACATTGTGTAGAAGACAAAGAAAGAGAAAGTTTATATTTGCAATTTTTTCCATGTTGTCTCTACCTTTAAGTGGAGGGATTTTGTATACTTGTATTGTTAAGAAAATTTCTTGTAAATTTATTTATCAAACCATGTATTGTAATGGTAGAATGAAGGAAGCCGCAAGTTGTATTTTAAATGGAAATGCAGTTCTTTCAAATTAGGAATTTAATTAAAAGATACATTTTGACTTCATTTTGAAATGGTTTGTTTGTATTGGAAATATACGGGTTTTACCCTTTTGCAGTATTTTTGTCAAATTTGGTTGTGAAAGAAAGAATGAACTTGCATTTGAGTATGTTTATAATTTTCACCCTCTCCAAATAAGTATGTAAATGGTAGTATCTTAGTATGGTTGTTTTCATTTTTAAATCAATGCAAAATAAATCAACTTATGCCATAAATTTCTTTGGATTAATTAAATGAGGTGTTTTAAATTTCACTTTTATATTTTGTTATAAATAGTAAGAAACAACTCTTTTTGATATATATAAATATATATATATATATATATATATATTATTCAACATATATCTTTATATATATCCATTTTTAGAACAAACTATTTTCCATAGTGAGTGATGTCGCCGGCCAATCGGCATTTGCGAATAAAAACCGACATCAGTCTCTCGAAACTGTTTAGAGGTCATATATTTCATATTTTAAATTTAGTTTCTTAAACATTACCTTGAAAACATTATAACATAGATTGTAGAATATCTCGAACTCGTATAAAATATATATAGACTATATATTTGATAATATATATATATATATATATATATATATATATATATATATCCGTATATATGTGTTTATATTAATTGTACCGGATTTGAAGAAATCGGTCTTTGGTAGTGTAATTGGCATCGGTAACACGGTGATAACCACGACCGTTTAGGTGACCGACACCATTCACATTGCATGAAACATTTTTTCAAAAAACATGTTTTTAATCCAAACAAGTACTTTAAATGAATAATCTATAAAAATAATGTGGATTTATACCCTAATGATGAACTCAAAGAAAAGAGAGTTCAGAAATACCTCAACCGTGATCTTGTTGGGATCCATTCAACAAAAAGATAATATAGATAACTATATACCACAAAACCTAATAACAACTAAAATAAAATGAAGAGTAAAATGGATGAAGTCTCTTCCCATTTATAAATCTATATCTAAAAGAAAACCTCCATGGGTTCCTGCAAGTTTCAACGACCTCCACCTCCTTTAACCTGCAAAACACAAATAAACAAATGAAGAGACTAGGGAAAAGGAAGGATTAAAAAGGCAACATAAGAAAATTTAGGGCTTTTAGGGAAAACATAAATCTAAGGGTCCATATTGATCTAATCTAAGGGTGGAGGATTGTCCCTACACATTTTAAGTTATTGGTATTTTTGGTGGGAATGGGTTTTTAAATAAAATTTATAGGTATTTAGTGAATGGGGCCACCTAGTGCATTAGTGAGTTAGAATAAGTTGTGACCCCTTTTCTTTTGGATAAATAAATAAATATATTTGACTACGGGTTTATTAATAAGTATTGTGCATGGGTATTTTAGACAATGTTCTAAAAATATTAAATTAATTAAAAGTGAAATGTATGGTTAAATAACTAAATCATGGGTACAATTATTAAATTATTTTTAAAGTAAAATTTAAATCAAATTAGGTAATAAACTTTAATAAACTTAAGAGGATTTTAAATAAAGTAAAGTAATTAGAATAAGTTTGTAAATATTTTAAATAAAAATTATTAGAAACCTTATAAGAGAATTAAATTCGAATGATCCTTGGGAATTAATTAATAATATTTAATTTTTAATTTAATTTTGACAACCTTACAAATGTGTAGAATTTATTATTGGGAATTTAATGACCATAATCAATATTTATCACCCTTACTGCAACATATTAAACTTAAAAAAATAAATATTGTCGCAATCTTTTCTAAGAAATTAATGAGGTTTGAGATGGTTTTGCTGCATCATTTTTGTGGGCATTACATATATATACACTTATACATAATTTATTTTAATTATTTTGATTATTTATTCATTTCTTCTAATGGAGCAATATGACAAAGTGAGTTTCAATTTGTTTATATGGATATACACATACACAAGTGTAGACATCCTTATAGAAACATACTTCAACCCATAATACCTTTCAATATTGACTCAGTATTTTATGGGGAGATGATAAAACAATATGTATTGTAAACATTTAGTTGAACAATTCAAACACCAAGTGCATGAATACAAATTTTATTACATATCTACCAAATTCATATGAAGTATTAGATAAAATGGCTGAAAAACATTGGTCTTATGGACTATAATGATTGTAGGATATGAAAAAAAGGGTTTGTTTAAAAGGAATTGAAATTTTCAAGAAAATGCAATTTTTTTGTAAGGATAAACTCTACAACCTTTTCCAACATCCACCCATCCTATGCTCTGGGAGATCTAGAGCATCGCATATACATCCTTTTAAGTTTAATGGAAGCAAGTTAATTTTAGATGTAGTTGCAAGTTTCCTAGTAGACATGTATGCAAATTGTGGAAGCATAAACAAAAAATGTTAACTATTTGAAAAATTTTAGAGATGGTGTTGGTACTAACGAGTGTTTCTACACACAATCATTTTTGCCCTATCAAAACTAACCTTATTAGTTAAAATTCCATCAAGCGATGAAAGAAATATTATAGTTTCCTTTGATCTTATCCTTTTCATGCGAAATACGGCATTTTATAGCTATCATCTATAGTTACATCAATATGGTGTTGTGTAATTTTTTTAATCTATTTGTAGTTTTAAAAATATGGTTTTTTTGTAGTATCTTCCCTCCCTCTTTCACACCCTAATCTCAATGAGAAATATCATATTTTTCTTCTATGTTGATTATTTGATGTTTTGAGGATGATTGATGTTGTTTTTAATTTATTTTTTTAATAATATAATTGTATCTCTCATGTTTACATCTACATGCTACCTATTGGAAATATCTAATATTGATAGATAAGTTCTATCTTTATGGAATTCAATTTTATGTAAAATATATTCACATTTATTGTGACTATTATCTCCTCCAAAATATCAAAAGATATTTAAAATATCTTAACATATTTTGAAATATCTAGAAAATATCTTAGAATATCTGGAAAATATATTAGAACATATCCAGAAATATCCAAAAGATATAGAATATCCAATATAAGATAGTATGATATATTTCCTTATCTCGAAAGGCTAGAAAACTTATATAAATAATAGGTTTTACTTTGTAATTGAATAAGCAAGAGAAAGGCAATGAAGTGCTCTAGATTATTTTTAATGCAAAGTTTGATTTTATATTTCTCTTGTGATTTTGTAACGCCCGTTGGACATTTGAGTTTTTTTTTTTCTACCCGCCACCTTGGCCGATCTGTATCGGCCGCCGCGTTTTGCTTTCTGTCCTTGTGTGAGGGAGACGGGAATGGGTGGAGTCCCATTTTCTTCACCATGATCTCGTTCTGATTCTCCTTAAATGCATGGAGGTGGGGTGTTGGACGCGTTTTCTTCCTTGGACCGCGTGTGGTGGTTGGGAGGTGTCTTTCCTGGTTGCGTGGGCAGAGAGCCATGAAAACCTGTTCTGTTCTGCTTACAATCGGTTCCTTTCTGCGGGTCTATTGGGTTTGAGAGAGGATTCAACCTGCCTAACTCTCCCTTCAGGAGCGCGGGATCAAACGTGGGAAGGACGTCACTGTTCCAGTCGAGACCAGTTGTTGCAGAATCTTGCAGCTGTAGTAGAAGAACGAGGTAAAGTTTTAGTTGAGCTGTCTTTCCCTTTCATTTTGGAAAGTCGCTTCTATCCAGGTGGTGAATTTAACATGGAAGAAGCTCGATCAAACCTTGAGGCAAGTTTTGCAATGAGGCTGAGAGTGCGTTCACTACTATTTCAATCTCGCACTTAAATTATTCCAAAGACCTAGCCCATGGGTTTGATATGGTGGTTATAGATGAAGCTACAAGCTAGGGAAGTAGGCGTGTTACCTCCACTTTCCTTGGGAGCTGTAAGGTGTGTTCTTGTTGGGATCCACAAAGAATCGCCTCGCAAAGATAAATAGCCGTAAACAGCTTGTTACAGTTGGTGGAAGCCTATGTGAGCATTTCCAGCGAGCAGGTTGTCCAACTATGTTGTTTTCTGTGTAATATCAATGCATCCTCTGAGTCGGGACTCTCCTTCAAGACATTCCTATCAAAATCGACCTTGTGACAGTGAGAGAGTTACCAGGAGACCGGATGAAAATTATTACAGAGATTCTCTATTGAGATCTTACTTGTTTTACGATGTAACTCATGGGAGAGAATTCCATAGGCGTGGATCTGTTTCATATCAGAATATTCATGAAACACTTTTTGCTTTGCAATTATATGAGCTTCTTCAATGAGTCACTATGTTGGCAGGCATAAAGGTCTCTGTTGGAATTATCATCACCTTGCAAGCTACAGCTGTACTGTTTGCACCGAGAGTTTGATGTTGTCCTCATATATCACAAGAGGAAGGAAAGATTGGTTGTTGTATCTGAGGAAACAACTACCGGTGTTCACAGGCTGTACCAAATGCAAGCTATTGGATCGCTACTCTTCCCTGCTATTAATGACAATGATTCTGTTACCAAGAGCAAGTTCGATAGCTTGTATGCAGATGCGAGAACTCTCTGCTAGATGGTCTGATGAGAGCCACCGATGTGATGATTGCTTTGGCAGGTTGCTTTTGTCAGTGGAAATGGAGATATTTCTTCCGTTTCGTCACCTTCATACAATTTTTACCTCCATTGAGTTATTCCACTTCAGTGCTCCACCAACTACGGCCTCTGTCTTCTCATATAAATTGGTTTTCTCATTCAGGTTTGTAGGCAGCTTGTTTACCCTAATGAGGTTGTGCAAACCCGATGCACACATCTTTACTACAAGCCTTGCCTAGCTTATGTGCTGAGTACTACTAGGGCCTGCCCTTATGACGGGTATTTGGTTACTGATACAGATTCGAAGGCATTGCAAGAGGAAAATCTGGTACTGGCTGATGCTATAGGCCGTGTGACAGTTCATTGCCTGTACCCCCCAAAGCAGCTGCATGGAAGCAATCTAGTGTTTGGACAGCCACCTATTGCATCCTTCTAGTCGTGCCTTCAAAAGGGAATCCTGGTGTGGTATATTGCAAGAAAAGACCAGTGAAATAGAGGATAAAGCGAAGGGCGTGTGGTCAGGCTGAGCCTTCTCCTGGATGTACATGGTCATGGATGCGTTAAAACAGGCAAGATAGACTAACCATATACATAATATGCTAGTATCTAATAACCTCTTGAAATGAAACTTTTTCTTTCTAGAAATTGGTTTAAATATGTGATTTTGTGGATTTGCGTTCAGTACATGGTTAACAGTTTGTTACTTCTGGATTTGCCTCTGTTGGTTGTTCTTGTTGACGTGATCAACCCATTTATATATATAAAACAAACAAAGGTTCTCAGTGTATGCTTTGATTGATCATATGAAATATATATATATATATATATATATATATATATATATATATATATAATTTTAAAGTTACTTCCTTCTGCAAAAATGTCATTGTTTCTTTTTGAACTCCGGGTATGTAATCACCCCTAGAACATTGCAGTCGTTGACTAGTATTGGTTTCTCGTTATGTTGTTTCCTAGAGGAAAACATACGCTTAAATTATTATTATTATTTTTATGATAAGCGTGATTATGCACTTCGTGTATTGTGAAAATTATTAGGGCTTTTGGAAATTAGAAGTTCAATATATATGCTTGTTAAGATGGAAGTATTGGGCCAAAAATATGTCCCGGTTGATAGAAGGGAATAAATTATTGATAGAACCCCATTTTGATTCTACTCTTTCTATGAGTAAAATTTGATAAAATTAATGACCTTTATGGTGTTAAGATATGGTATGTTGATGATTCCTTGTGTGATTGATTTAATCATGTATAGACATAATGCCTTGATGGAGTAAGGTAATATCTTTCACGGCTCGTGAAAGTTAAGGTTTTCATCAACCGCTTAAGGTAACATGAAGTTCCTTAATTTAGTCAAACGTGTTTTGTACTTCCTCCTTGATGAGTGACCTTTCATTGCAAATTTAGAATGATTGTGATGGAAGGCCGTGAGTATATTTTGTTGTCAAAACAGGAAAAGAAGCTATGAAATAGTTTGTTTATGTGTCAAACGTAATAATTGTTATTACATCATTATAGAAGTTCGTTATTGGAGGATATCTGTCTTCAATGGTATATTATGTGTTTAATCACTGCATAGGTTACCATAAACTTAGTGATGAGATGTAAATTAAGGAGAGTTGAGAGACCTCTTCCTTTTTATACATCGTTTATGATATTAGGAAGTGAGTTGATGTCGGAAAATTTCAACCAAGTCTAGATTCATGGCTATGTTCCTCTAAAACGGGAGGATTATAAATCTAAGGTATTATGAAAATTGCAAGGATGTGTTTAGAATGCTAGATTGCCTACTCAACTTGGGTATTAATGAGGCTTGTCGCTATTCTGGCCCTGGTTATGTTCAGTAGGTAAGTTGTTAGGCAATACCTATTCCGGACATTCTTACCATCCTTTCCACTCATCCTTATTAGCTATGAAGTCACTTATTACCTAAGATATAATGGTTGTGGGTTGAATATAAGATTTTCACCCTTTAAACCTTTTTGATTACATGATGGAACTTTGTTTTTACCCTCGTTGTTCGTTTCTAGCCTATTAGGCCTATGGCCCTATGGAACGATTCCAAAACTATATTCTTTTTGGCAGACCTAATAATATCGTGTCCGGTTTTTATCTTTTGACTTCACCTTGAGAATGTGGATTGATGGGTTACACTTTAGATTTCAATCACGTATTCTACGGGATTATATGATTGAAATCCTAATACTCTCAACTCTTGTGTCTAATCAATTAAATTTCATAGTCTTGCGTATTTGGTTGTCAAAATTTTGTAGTTTTAGAGGTATTTTCATAACTAAAACTTATGGTTTTCTTCTTAGTTGATATGTTGAAAATTATATCTTGTTTCAAAAGGTTGTTAGAGGTTAGAAATTTGATCCATTTCCTGAGATAGAATGTTTCCTTTCATGGTATTGTTAGCTAGTAGCTTATTGTTGCTATGTATAGTCTTATCTTGCTCAGTTCTCGTGAACTGACTCAAGTTATTAATTGTTGCAGATGGCTTACGTGGTTAGATGATGGAAAGACTTGTAGATTATCGCATCAATCTTGGTTATGATGTTCCTTTGTTTAATGTGTATTATGTTATAAAATTTGGAAAGGGCCTTTGGACATTTTAGAAAAAGCAGTCGGTTTAGTAAATGTATTGTAGAGAATATTGTTGTTGAATCACAAACTTTGGCTTGTTTGGTTATCATGTGAAAGATGAAATTTGATTACCACTTGGTTATGGGATATTCTAGTGAATTTTAACCCTTAGTATAGTAGCGGGGCATGTCCCATGTTATTACTCTCTTGCTCCCTAGTCATGGTTCAATAGAGATGGTATGTTCCTTTGATTTGTGCATCATGTTGGAATGAATTGATATAGCCTTCTTTTGTTCCCATGGCGAGTACTGTTAAACTTTTCTCTTGAGTTAAAACGTTGAGTTGTAAATTATCCTAAGGCTTAGTAGCAATGAGTTTGTAAGCACTATAAAGTGAGCTGGATAATCCTGATAAAAGTTAAACTAAAAATTTATATATAGGAATATATTATGTAGATGTGATCTACTTGATAACCTTTGAGACCTGGAACAATCAAGAGGAAACTATCTTTTGTAATGAAATATGATAACTTATTATTATTTTTTTATTCGAGCCAAGCTAATAAACATTATCCTTTTATGGTGAAATCTTAAATGACCTCATGGTGAAAGCAATGGTTAGATTTTAGAAGATGATAGGATTTAATAAGTAGGAGGGAAATCGATTAATTAAACCTTAAATCTCTCTCTATCGTTTGGAATGTTTTCCTTTGTCAAACTTAATTAAGTAAAGTCTAGATGGAACATTTAACCAATCTTGATAAACCCTTAACCTCAATAAAAGACGGATAGTAAACCATGTGACCCTGAAGCTAATTTCTGTTGTCCTGTTCTGTTAACCCATGCCTTAATTCATGGTGATATTTCTTAAGCAAGGTCAAAATTTAATCCTTAAACAAGAAGGCTATTGTTATGAACCCTAAGCGGTACTTTTCACTCAATCGGAGCTTATGCCTTCACCTGTGCAATAGAGTTGTGGAACATGTGTTAGTGGCTTGAGTAAGATTAATTAACCTTGTAAGAAATGGAAAATGTTCTAAAATCAAATGAATAAGAAAGACTTGGACATCAAATTGATGATCCTAGTTTAGAAAGCTTGGCCTTAAGTTATTTAGTCAACCGTTGAAAATAAAGAAGTTCTCCCTTGTGAAAAGAATTGTGTGAATCATTACATAAAATTTTATAAGAACGTAAGTTAAGAATTAAGAGACACTTTAGTAAAGAAGAAAATTTAACAAGAAATTTCTCATGGGATTCCCTAGTCTGTGAGTGTGTCATGTGGTTGGACTTCCATGTTGTCTTGTCAAAAGAAGAGTGTATTGTCCTTTTGGGTGTGAACGTTTCCGTGCTGACCTTGTGGTCATCCCCGTAACAAGTTGTTCACAGTGTTAGTTGTACCCTTGGTGACGACATGTTGCGTCATGTTATGTGTGGAAGTAAGTCAAAAAAAAATTATCCTGTCTTTTACTGTGTTGTTCACGTGTGTGAATTTGTGTGTCGTTACATTTGGTATCAGAGCATAGGTTCATGCTCTCGAACCTATGGGCCGGATTTGTGTTGTATGGTGATGTTGCATGGTGGTGGTGGTATTACATGATGATACTGCATGATGATGATGATGTTGTATGATGATGATTTATATTGGAAGAGTAATGTGCTTTAAGCGTGATGTGATTATTGTCGTAATTGTGATATTGTGAATGCACGTGATGTGTATGTCACTCAGTGCGTATTTGTCATCATGTTGATGTGTTGGGGATGAGAGTATTCTCTCTCCTTCTTGTGGATTCTATGAAGAGTTCACGTGTGAATTACTGTTTGTGGCGTGTGAAAAGAATTATAATGTGGATGACATAGTGTTGGAGCATTGTGGCATATTGTGATATGTAAGTGTATTAATGTGTTGTATGACTAGATTGATGTTAAAAGAAATGAGTGGTGTCATGATTTTTTTACCATGTGTTGAAGGAACGTGTGTACCACCTTGTTATGTTGCAATGGATGTTATGTTGTGATGTACTATGTTCATCATATGAATGACTGTGCAAATAGGTAATGCTTCATGTTGTGATTTTGGGTCATATGGTGAGTGTATGAACCCTATCGTATGGTGATTGCACTTTGGGTGCGGAATGTGGTAAAGTGATGTGTTACACTCAGTGAATGTATGATCGTGATCTACCCTGTATATGTACCATATGTAAGATGTTATGGTAGTTATGTGTGTGCCACCATTATGTTAGTGATGTTGTTATATGTTATGTTGTGAACCTTACGCTAACCGATCCTGAGGGAAATCGGTAGAAGTGTATGTTGAGAGTGAGGAATGGTGTACCATGGGTCAATAACTCAAGTCAAAACTCGGTTTAGTAGATAACATGTGATTCTTTCCTCTCTCCCTATGTGGTTGCATGTATGCAACCTAAGTGCAACTATGACTATGTTTAGCCTTGTCGAAGTGGTGGCGGGATGATTCAGATGGAGGTGATGACAGTTGTATTATTGATATGTATTTTATGAGCTGAGGCTCGATGTTCCGAGTGCTAGCAACTCATTGAGTACCCCTTTGGTGGCTAGATAAAGCCACACAGTTATCGTAATGTGACATTATTATAAGTTGATTTTATTCGTAAATTGAGCTTTTTACTTTATTTTGTAAGGACCAGCAGCTTTTCTTGATTGCCATGCTTTACAATTTTGGGCATTTCCTTGGTTTGTGGCACTAACATGGGGATTTTGATACTAACTATGGCTATTTGGCCATTTATTTTGCTTGATTTGGGGTCTTCTTTTAAATTTGGAATTTTATCGCCTTGCCCAAGGCTTGTACTTTGCCACTGGCACTTTGATTGATTGTTGTCTTTGGTGTATTGTCGTGATGTGTGGAATAGGGTCATAGGATGCACCATGGATTGGCTGGACCTATGGACCCGCTTCATTGTATGGGGTTACGCCCAAGGGGTACATATAACTAGCGGGTTGTTGAACCACGCGTTATTATGTCACTTGGGTTAGGAGTGTTCGAACTCTATGTGTCTTGGACCATAGGGTCAACCGGCCTCCTTGAGGGAGGCATAAGAGTTTGAGGGAGGCATAAGAGTTTGAGGGAGGCATAAGAGACTTGAGGGAGGCATAAGAGTTTGAGGGAGGCATAAGGGACTTGAGGGAGGCATAAGAGTTTGAGGGAGGCATAAGAGACTTGAGGGAGGCATAAGAGTTTGAGGGAGGCATAAGAGATTTGAGGGAGGCATAAGAGACTTGAGGGAGGAATAAGAGTTTGAGGGAGGCTTATGATATTTGTCTGTATGGTTGATGTTTCAGGATATATGTTGAGTTATTGTGATGTTTTGTAGTGGTCTTTTGATGTATGTGTTACTCATGTCAGATGGATATGTGTTGTGATGTTGTGGTTATGTCATTGATTCCCTTGTGGACACTATGTACCTGTAGCATGGTTTGGTGTTATGTGAGTCTTTCATTGATGCAAATTGAGGGAATGTCTAGTGGATTGTAGTACTCTTTTGTTTGAGTATTTTGTGTGTCATTCATCATTGTGTGTGATGAGTACTACGTTATGTGGATCAGTGCCTATTCTATTCCGTATTTGAGTAACCTTTTGTGGTGTAATACAATATTGAAGTATTTAATTGTGTGCTTGTGAATCTGTAGTGTCTTGTGAACCCGATAGGGTGTTGTGTTAGCAGTTCATGTTGGGCACCCACAATAAGGAATAAATCAAAACTCTTCAATGATGATATTTTTTAAAAAAAAAAAGAAACTAAAACTAGAAATAATGATAATGGAAAGAGACTAATGAAATGATGAACAAGAAAGAACTGCCAATCTTCACAGAACATTGAAAGTTAAAAATTCTACCAAATGTTCCTAAGGCTACCCTGTGGCCGTACTTTAATCAACTAAAAATTTAAACCATAAAGTGTACTTTCTCCTGTACCTGTTCTTGGTTGCGAACCATTTCTTTTCCGTTGTGTTATGTCGCATCGAGGACGATGCTTTCTTAAGGGGAGGAATGAATGTAACGCCTACCGGACATTGGAGCTTTTTGTTTTCTACCTGCCACCATGGCCGACTGTACTGGTGCCGCGTTTTCCTTTCTGTCCTTGTGTGAGGGAGACGGGAGTGGGTGGAGTCCCATTTTCTTCACCATGATCTCGTTCTGATTCTCCTTAAATGCGTGGAGGTGGGGTGTTGGATGTGTTTTCTTCCTTGGACCGCGTGTGTTGGTTGGGAGGTTTCTTTCCTGCTTGTGTGGGCAGAGAGCCATGAAAACCTGTTATGTTCTGCTTGCAGTCGGTTCCTTTCTGTGGGTCTTTTGGGTTTGAGAGAGGATTCAAAGTACCTAACTCTCCCTTCAGGAGCGCACGGGATCAAACGTGGGAAGGACGTCGCTATTCTAGTCGAGACCAGTTGTTGCAGAATCTTGCAGCCGTAGTAGAAGAACGAGATAAAGTTTTAGTTGAGCTGTCTTTCCCTTTCATTTTGGAAAGTCGCTTCTGTCCAGGTGGTGAATTTAACATGGAAGAAGCTCGATCAAACCTTGAGGCAAGTTTTGCAATGAGGCTGAGAGTGCGTTCACTACTATTTCTAGTTCTGACCAGAAGTTATTCCAGCGCCTAGCCCATGGGTTTGATATGGTGGTTATAGATGAAGCTACAAGCTAGGGAAGTAGGCGTGTTACCTCCACTTTCCTTGGGAGCTGTAAGGTGTGTTCTTGTTGGGGATCCACAGCAACTACCTGCAGCAAAGAAATAGCCAGCAACATGTGGCTTGCATTACGCTTGGTGGAAGCCTATGTGAGCATTTCCAAGTGACAGGTTGTCCAACTATGTTGTTTTCTGTGCAATATCAATGCATCCTCTGAGTCGGGACTCTCCTTCAAGACATTCCTGTCAAAATCGACCTTGTGATAGTGAGAGAGTTACTAGGAGACCGGATGAAAATTATTACAGAGATTCTCTATTGAGATCTTACTTGTTTTACGATGTAACTCATGGGAGAGAATTCCATAGGCGTGGATCTGTTTCATATCATAATATTCATGAAACACTTTTTGCTTTGCAATTATATGAGCTTCTTCAATGAGTCACTATGTTGGTAGGCATAAAGGTCTCTGTTGGAATTATCATCACCTTGGAATCTACAAATTTATACTGTTTACACCGAGAGTTTGATGTTGTCCTCATATATCACAAGAGGAAGGAAAGATTGGTTGTTGTATCTGAGGAAACAACTACCGGTGTTCACAGGCTGTACCAAATGCAAGCTATTGGATCGCTGCTCTTCCCTGCTATTAATGACAATGATTCTGTTACCAAGAGTAAGTTCGATAGCTTGCAGATGCAGGAACTCTCTGCTAGATGGTCTGATGAGAGCCACTGATGTGATGATTGCTGGCAAGGTTGCTGTTGTCTGTGGAAATGGAGATATTTCTTCTGTTTCGTCACCTTCACACAATTTTTACCTCCGTTGAGTTATTCCACTTCAGCTGCTCCACCGACTATGGCCTCTGTCTTCTCATAAATTGGTTTTCTGTCCAGTTTGTAGGCAGCTTGTTTACCCTAATGAGGTTGTGCAAACCCGATGCACACATCTTTACTGCAAGCCTTGCCTAGCTTATGTGCTGAGTACTACTAGGGCCTGCCCTTATGACGGGTATTTGGTTATTGATACAGATTCGAAGGCATCATAAGAGGCAAATCCGGTACTGGCTGATGCTATAGGCCGTGTGACAGTTCATTTCCTATACCCCCCCCCAAAGAAGCTGCATGGAAGCAATCTAGTGTTTGGACAGCCACCTATTGCATCCTTCTAGTCGTGCCTTCAATAGGGAATCCTGGTGTGGTATATTGCAAGAAAAGACCAGGAAAACAGAGGATAAAGTGAAGGGCGTGTGGCTGTAGCAGTCCTTGCTTGATGTACATGACTGTGGATGCGTTAAAATAGGAAAGATAGACTAACCATATACATAATATGCTAGTATCTAATAAACCTCTTGAAATGAAACTTTCTCCTTCTAGAAATTGGTTTAAATCTGTGATTATGTGGTTTTGTGTTCAATATATGGTTAACAGTTTGTTACTTCGGATTTGCCTCTGTTGGTTGTTCTTGTTGACGTGATCAAACCCATTTATATATATAAAACAAACAAAGGTTCCCAATGTATGCTTTGATTGATCATATGAAAATATATATATATATATATATATATATATAATTTTAAAGTTACTTCCTTCTGCAAAAATGTCACTTGTTTCTTTTGTGAACCTGGGTATGTAATCACCCCTAGAATGTTGCAGCGTTGACTAGTATTGGTTTCCTGTTATGTTGTTGCCCTAGAGGAAAACATACAGTTAAATTATTATTATTATTTTTTTATGATAAGCGTGATTATGCACTTCGTGTATTGTGAAAATTATTAGGGCTTTTGAAATTAGAAGTTCAATATATATGCTTGTTAAGAAGGAAGTTTTGGGCCAAAAATATGTCCTGGGTTGATAGAAGGGCATAAATTATTGATAGAACCCCATTTTGATTCTACTCTTTCGATGAGTAAAATTTGATAAAATTAATGACCTTTATGGTGTTAAGATATGGTATGTTGATGATTCCTTGTGTGATCGATTTAATCATGTATAGTTTTAATGCCTTGATGGAGTAAGGTAATATCTTTCACGGTTCGTGAAAGTTAAGGTTTTCATCAACTGCTTAAGGTAACATGAAGTTCCTTAATTTAGTCAAACTTGTTTTGTACTTCCTTCTTGATGAGTGACCTTTCATTGCAAATTTAGAATGATTGTGATGGAAGGTCGTGAATATATTTTGTTGTCAAAAAGGGAAAAGAAGCTATGGAATAGTTTGTTTATGTGTCGAGTGTAATAATTGTAATTACATCGTTATAGAAGTTCGTTATTGGAGGATATCTATCTTCAATGGTATATTATGTGTTTAATCTCTGCATAGGTTACTATAAACTTAGTGTTGAGATGTAAATTAAGGAGAGTTGAGAGACCTTTTCCTTTTTTTACATCGTTTATGATATTAGGAAGTGAGTTGATGTCGGAAAATTTCAACCAAGTCTAGATTCATGGCTATGTTCCTCTAAAACGGGAGGATTATAAATCTAAGGTATTATGAAAATTGCAAGGATGTGTTTAGAATGCTAGATTGCCTACTCAACTTGGGTATTAATGAGGCTTGTCACTATTCCGGCCCTGGTTATGTTCAGTAGGTAAGCTGTTAGGCAATACCTATTCCGGACATTCTTACCATCCTTTCCACTCATCCTTATTAGCTATGAAGTCACTTATTACCTAAGATATAATGGTTGTGGGTTTGAATATAAGATTTTCATCCTTTAAACCTTTTTGATTACATGATGGAACTTTGTTTTTACCCTCGTTGTTCGTTTATAGCCTATTAGGCCTATGGCCCTACGAAATGATTCCAAAACTATATTCTTTTTGGCAGCTAAGATCGGATCTGGTTTGTATCTTTTGACTTCACCTTGAGAATGTGGATTGATGGGTTACACTTTAGATTTCAATCACGTAATCTACGGGATTATATGATTGAAATCCTAATACTCTCAACTCTTGTGTCTAATCATTTAAATTTCATAGTCTTGCGTATTTGGTTGTCAAACTTTTGTAGTTTTAGAGGTATTTTCATAACTAAAACTTATGGTTTTCTTCTTAGTTGATATGTTGAAAATTATATCTTGTTTCAAAAGGTTGTTAGAGGTTAGAACTTTGATCCATTTCCTGAATAGAATGTTTCCTTTCATGGTATTGTTAGCTAGTAGCTTATTGTTGCTATGTATAGTCTTATCTTGCTCAGTTCTCGCGAACTGACTCAGGTTATTAATTGTTGCAGATGGCTTACGTGGTTAGATGATGGAAAGACTTGTAGATTATTGCATCAATCTTGGTTATGATGTTCCTTTGTATGAATGTGTATTATGTTATAAAATTTGGAAAGGGCCTTTGGACATTTTAGAAAAGGGTCGATGCCTAGTAAATGTATCAGTAGAGTATTGTTGTTGTATCTATCTGTGAAACTTTGGCTTGTTTGGTTATCATGTGAAAGATGAAATTTGATTACCGCTTGGTTATGGGATATTCTAGTGAATTTTAACCCTTAGTATAGTAGCGGGGCATGTCCCATGTTATTACTCTCTTGCTCCCTAGTCATGGTTCAATAGAGATGGTATGTCCCTTTGATTTGTGCATCATGTTGGAATGAATTTATATAACCTTCTTTTGTTTTCATGCAAACGAGTACTTAAACTTTTCTCTTGAGTTAAAATGTTGAGTTGTAAATTCTCCTAAGGCTTAGTAGTGATGAGTTTGTAAGCACTATAAAGTGAATTGGATAGTCCTTATAAAAGTAAAATTAAAAATTTATATATATGAATATATTATGTAGATGTGATCTACTTGAAACCTTTGAGACCTGGAACAATCAAGAGGAATCTATCTTTCGTAACAAAATATGATAACTTATTTTTTTTTTTATTATTTATTCGAGCTAAACTAATAAACATTATCCTTTTATGGTGAAATCTTAAATGAGCTCATGGTGAAATCAATGGTTAGATTTTAGAAGATGATAGGATTTAATAAGTAGGAGGAAATCATTAATTAAACCTTAAATCTCTCTTATCGTTTGGAATGTTTTCCTTTGTCAAACTTAATTAAGTAAAGTCTAGATGGAACATTTAACCAATCTTGATAAACCCTTAACCTCAATAAAAAGACGGATAGTAAACCATGTGACCCTGAAGCTAAATTCTATTGTCCTGTTCTGTTAACCCATGCCTTAATTCATGGTGATATTTCTTAAGCAAGGTCAAAATTTAATCCTTAAACAAGAAGGCTATTGTTATGAACCCTAAGCGGTACTTTTCACTCAATCGGAGCTTATGCCTTCACCTGTGCAATAGAGTTGTGGAACATGTGTTAGTGGCTTGAGTAAGATTAATTAACCTTGTAAGAAATGGAAAATGTTCTAAAATCAAATGAATAAGAAAGATTTGGACATCAAATTGATGATCCTAGTTTAGAAAGCTTGGCCTTAAGCTATTTAGTCAACCGTTGAAAATAAAGAAGTTCTCCCTTGTGAAAAGAATTGTGTGAATCATTACATGAAATTTTATAAGAACGTAAGTTAAGAATTAAGAGACACTTTAGTAAACAAGAAAATTTAACAAGAAATTTCTCATGGGATGCCCTAGTTGTGAGTGTGTCATGTGGTTGGACTTCCATGTTGTCTTGTCAAAAGAAGAGTACATTGTCCTTTTAGGTGTGAACGCTTTCCGTGCTTGACCTTGTGGTCTCCCCCAACAAGTGGTTCTCACGGTGTTAGTTGTACCTTGTGATGACATGTTGCGTCGTGTTATGTGTGGAAGTAAGTCAAAAAAAAAAAAAAAAAAAAATTATCATGTATTTCACCGTGTTGTCCTTGTGTTTGTATTTTTGGTGTGTTACAGATATGTATGTGTTTGGGTTCATAATATTGTTCTTATTTTAATTATCTTAATATGGGGTTCCCCTAAGAGGTTAGGAGGCATACACATAATTCCTTTAAATTGATATTAGAGCTAGGATGAGCTTATGTCATGAGTTTTAATTTAATATATTAGTCTTTGTGGTTTGTTCAAAATGGAGGGCATTTCCCCTTAAAGGCATAAGCTCAATCCCAAATCTCCATATTCAATGAGGCTTAAGTATTATGATTATTTAATGAGCATAAAAACTGAGGACTTTGTTTTGATTTATTTTAATGTGAAAATGTGTGTGGTAGTTTGTTGAGAATGAGTTTCCATAACCCTTGAATCAAAAGCATTGCTTTGTAGATAAGGATTTTATGAAGGAGAACAAAAATAATGATGCATTCTCCTCTTCATCCTTGTTTTCTTGGTTTGATGGAACAAGTGTGGTCTTTCCATGTTTTGTGAAATGTTCCAAAAAATAACTAGATCAAATAAGGCACGAGAAAGTCTTCAAATGAGTTATCAAGGTATAACTAAAGTCAAAATATCTTATTATAATTACAAATTGTGAGGAGAGTCATGAAAATATTTGTATGAAGGACTTAGATTTAGTATATTTATTCACCCACCTACCCATGTGATAGATCTGGTGTTTAAATCAAATTAGGTCCCATACTGAGACTTTAGTGGATCAAAGTATTGTTGATAAAATAATTAGATAGTATTTTATATTATGTGATTGTTGTTAAAATAATAGAATCAAATAATTTAACCCAAATTATTTAGATGATTTAATGGGATATTTAATATCCCGTGAGAAAGTATTGAATAGAAATATCTCATCTCTTAACAAGCCTTAAAATCACAAGTTTCAAAGTGGAATTAATAGAAAAGAGAAAAGAAAAGAGGTATTAGGAAGAGATTTCCAATATAAGATCTAGGATCAAACACATATTATGAAGGAAGTAAAAAAATTCAAGGTTTTATTTTGGAATAAATATAGGATTACATAACCTTCCTCAAATTACATAATTGTGAATGAATTTAACCAAAGATCAAACTTATATTGAGAGTAATGAAAAGTTGTATGTTTAATGCAATCACCGTAAAGTGTATGGAAAATTTTCCAATGAATGTAAATTAAGAAACTATTTGATATGAGTAAACAAAATGGTTTTTTAAATAAAATTCATCCGAAATGTTATAACATTAGGTTGGAATGTTTTAATACATGTAATTTTTCTCAAGAAAGTACAAAGTATATTTTTTTGATCATAGTGTATTTAAATAGTCAATTGGAAGTGAAGGAAATGTTTGCAAACATAGATGATTCAAATGAAACATTAAGTTGTTATGAAATGATAATAAATAGAGTTCATTTAGTCATTAAAAAGGAAGGAAAATTATCTTAGAAAGGTGAGAAAAACACATTCTCGATGTGTATTATTTTCCTAGTTTGAAACATAATTTCTGATGAAAATTGTAAATTAGTCCAAAAATGGATAAATTATATTTTGAAATGATCCATGTGTAATATTGGATAATAACCTAAGAATAATTTTCTATTTATTACAAAATTTGAGATGTTAAAAACAAAATTTCCATTAATAATCCAACATTATTCGTCATCATTTTCTACAAAGATTTCTTCACTCAAAAGTTTATTTAAAATATAATACATGGTAAAGGCTTTTTATGTTTCCATAAAGTTAAGTTTTAGTGATTTTGATTTACTAAAAAAGAAACATATGACCTGGAGGGTTTCTTTACTTGGAGAAACCAAAAAGCCTTGTGAAAGTTTTATTTCCAGGGAAGAATCACAAAAATTTTCCTTTGGAAATTCATTTAGAACTATATATCTTATTGATATTGTCCATTAAATCTATGTGGACCTATTAAGATACCACATTGGCAGAGGTGTGTAAGGTCTAACTTTTATAGAGATTTGAGTAGAAAAATTTGGGGGCAATTTTTAAAACATAAGTTATAATTCTTTAGTGCATTCAAAGATTTTAAGGCCATGGTTGAAAATTAGAGTGACTACTATATAAAGGTGTTAAGATAAGATAAAGGAGGAGATTATGTTTCAAATGAGTTCCTAAAGTTTTTACAAATTTCATGGATTTAAGAAGAAATTTACGAAAAGGTATACACCTCAACATAATGGTGTGGTAGAAAGGAATAGTATAACTATTGAAATGTCGGTGTTGAAGTTTTTCCCCAAATTCCCCATTGGCTATTTACCAAATGAGTATTGGGATGAAGCGGACTTGTGCGGTTTACATCTTGAATCTTTCCCACAAAAAATTGTCCCAAAAAAACTGCCTTAAGAAGCATGGAGTGGAAAGAAACATACGTGTCTCCATTTAAGAGTTTTATGATGTGTGCAAAGCTTATTTCTCATAAATTCCAAATAATGAGGAGGAATAAATTCTATGATAAAGGATAAATATTCATTTTGTAGGTTACCCACTCTTGGGAAATCAAAAGCCTTCACCCCATAAAACCCCATCACAAATAATTCTATTAATATGAGAGATGTTGGGAGGACTCATATCATCGAAGAAAAAAATTTCATCCAATGGGAGTATTTATAGTTAGAAAATATCACTGAAAATCAATTTGAACCTTTATCATGAGAAAGAGTTTCTTTGAACATACCCTCAAAAAATGTTCATCTAACCCTACCTTTTGGACCTGTGTGACATCTTTTAAATAGAACTCTAGTTTCAAAATAATCATTCAAGAGATATCTAAGTGGGATTGTAGAACCTCTATCAAAGTTACATCCTCATGAAGAATTAAGGCACGGAGTTAATTATTCCATTCAAAATCTCACTGACTAAAATCCAACATTAGAAACAAAATAGTCTCACTTCAGGACACCCTAGGGGCATTAGAACAAGAAACTTAAGGGATATTTATGAACAAACTCAAGGTGATGAGAATGTTGATTTATATCATGTGATTTTACATTATTTAGAAATGATGATCCTATATATTTTGAGTATGCATTTGAAAATGAAAAAATAGTAAAATCATATGGATGAAGAAATGGATTCTATTAAGAATAATCATGCATGGGATCTTGTGATCCTTACGAAGGAAAGGATGTGTAATGTATGAAGTGGGTCTAAAAGACAAAATTAAATGTAGATGGAAATGTTGAAAAACATAAAGCCAAATTAGTTACAAAGGGTTTCTCACAACAACTATGAATTGATTATAATGAGACTTTTTCTCCAAAGAGCTCGACTAGACACTATTAGATTTGTTTTAGCAATAAAAACTAAAAATAACTCGAAACTTGATTAAATGGATGTCAAGTGTACATTTTTAATGACATACTAGAGGAATAATGTATATGTTTTTAAACCACCTAGATATGAAATTTTAGGTCAAGAACTCAAGGTCTACATATTGAAGAAAGCATTGTATGGTCTGAAACAAGCTCCGAGAGCATGTTATAGCGTGATTGATTAATATTTTTTCAAAATGGATTTAGCAAAAGTAATAGTGAGTCAACATTGTACATCAAGATGAATGATCAAGAAAAATTCTAATTATATGTCTATATGTTGATGATCTAATATTCACATGAGATTTGTCAATTGACTTGTTTAAGACAACAATGAAGAAAGAATTTGAAATGACAGATTTGGGTCTAATGAAGTATTTTCTTGGCATAAAAGTCAGTCAATCAGAAAATGGTATTTTTATATGTCAATCAAAATATTCCAATGATATTTTGAAAAGGTTCCATAAGATGATGAATTACAATCCAATATCACACTAGTTTCATAGGATTGAAGCTAAGTAATGATTATAAAGGATGCAATATTCATCCAACTATGTACAAAATATTTGTGGGTATTTGATGTATTTGACAGCTACAAGGCCTGATATCATGTATGGTGTAAGTCTTATTTCTAGGTTTATGGAATCCCCAAAGGATTCTCATTGGCAAGCTAGAAAAATAATTTTAAGATATGTTAATGGAACAAAATATTTTGGAATTTTATATACATGTTTTTATATTTTTCAAGTTATTTGGTTACATAGAAAGTGACGTGTATGAATCATAGATGACAAATAGCACATCCTTTTATGTTTTCCATTTTGTTCGGAGTAGTTTCATGGGCCTTCAAGAAACAACCTATTGTTTCTCTCTCTTAGAAGTACAATGTGGTAGCCACAACAACAACATGTCAAGCAATATGGATGAGAAGAGTATTATCATATCTAAAGCAAGAACAAGAAGAAGCAACGAAGATATTTTTTGATAACAACTCAGCTATTGCATTGTCAAATAATCATGTTTTTCACAAAAGGAGCAAGCATATTGATACTAGGTATCATTTTATCAGAGAGCTAGTCAACAATGGACAAATATTTTTGGAGTTTTGTAGGTCTAAAGACCAATATGCTGATATCTTCACCAAGCCATTACCAAAGGACATATTTGAGCATATGAGAGATTGTTTGGGCATCATAGGTCCATATTTCTCCAACAATACATGAAGAATCAAGATTAGGAGGGAGTGTTGGAAATATCTAATCTTGATAGATAAGTTCCAAATTTATGCAATTCAACTTTATGTAAAATATATTCACATTTATTGTGAATATTATCTCCTCCAAAATATCAAAGATATTATATAGAATATCTTGTAAATATCTAAGAATATCTACAAAATATCTTAGGAATATCTCGAAATATCCAAAAGATCTAGAATATCTAATATAAGATATTATGAGATATTTTTTAGCTAGAAGGTTGGAAAACTTCTATAAATAAGAGGTTTCACTTTGTAATTGAAGAAGCAAGAAAAGGAAACAAAGTGCTCTCGAGTATTTTTAATAGAATGTTTGTTCTTATATTTCTCTTATGAGTTATGCGTGTTAATAATATTTTTCTTATTTTTAGTATCTTAACACACACCCTCTAGGTTAGGAGTTAGACATAATTCCTTCAAATGCTAGTGAAAAAATCTTTGTATATAATTTTTCTTTATATTTTGCCTTTAATTATTTCATTTAAGATCTTGAGTCTCTAGTTACCTAAATAAAAATCACATGCCTTCCAGTCTCATGAAATCCTCCAAATAAATGAAAAACATATAACAATTCATGTTGTTTGCAAATGATATCACATGTGCACAATCACAAATACATTCATACATATTATATATAATCTCATACAAAATTCATTATTGATGATTTCATGGATATCAAAACCCTTTTAAGGTAGAGACCTTTGTCCCAAAAATATATTGGCAAGGGGAAAAATGTCGTGGACATATAATGATGAAGGTTGTTTTTTTGTTTCCTCACATCAACGCTTTCATTATCTATTTTTTTGGGTTGTACGTTTTTGAGTGATATAGATCTCCATCGCTTACCTACATTTATAAACTTATGAACGTATTTTCCACTTACTACACTTTGGAAAGAGTGTCATATTATAATAGTTCCAGTAAATTAAACGTATCATGATAGCTAAACAACCTTTCCATTTGTAACTTCTAGAAATGTTCCACAACGTTTTTGGAAAAGAAAATTATGAGGCACATTCAACACATTTGTAGATATTTAAATTGTACCACAATTCTTGTTGATAGTTTCTTCTGATATTTCATAATCTATCTCTTCTTTTATTATGATGATTTCTATTATCGAAATCAGTCTTCAAAATATTTTCCCTTGACCATAGTACGCACAAGACCTATGATCCTTGAGAAATTGAAAATGTATCCTATTTGTTCATTCTAGGTAACTGGAATCATTTCATTTATCATTAACTTTTTCCATCTTTATAGGCCTTGAATTCTCCTGGAAAATTACTCCTTTTCTCCTACATGTTAAAACTTAAAAGCAATGAGTGTATTTATCAAGGGAAACCTATTGATCAATGACATTGCGGAGAATGGTATGTCTCTCGTATATAATTACAGTACTGATTCCTCAACAATGAGTTATGTCTAGGGTATATAAATCCATTACCAACTCCTCAACAATGGGTTATATCCCCGTGCAACTCAAGGTATGATATATTTATCTTTTTTATTTTTATCATTTCCATGTGCTACTCAGAAATGGAATAAATTACTTATTTTCACCGACTATGGCTGCGAAGACTGCGAACCCTAGCAAAAAACTAAAATCTTCAAGCGATGGCTCTATTAGCGGCGGCCATGGAATGGGAAACCGCAGCCATAGAGAAGGGAAGGAAACTCCAATCGGCTCTATGGGAATGGGGAAGGCCTCTCAACTGCGTGAAAGAGATCCCCTGGTCAATTTGTAGATAGAGATCTCAGCTCATGGGGAAAAATAGATTTTCTGTGGGCGATTTCAGATCTGCAGGAGGCAGAAAGGAAAATGGTGATCCTAATCGCAACTCACCAAATTGTACCCTAAAAATTTCTGCAGTGGACTCTTTGACGGCGCACATGTGAACTGTAGTGACGTTGGTCAAGGGAAAATAGTACTCAGGGGGAAAAGATAGACAACAATGTACTGAAGAAAATTTTTCATGGATCATGCTTTCTTTTGCATCAAAACAGGGAAAAAGTGGAGGAGGCTCTGACCCGCCCAAACCTAGGACCGCTGGTAAAAATAATGGAGGTTTGGAGGATAGGAACTCCAACCTTGAGAGTGGAGGCTACAAAAATTCCCCTTCCCTTCTTGCAAAGGTTATTGCATCATCAGATATGAGCGATGCTCCTCCCAACCAGTCTGAAGGAGGGACTTATAGATTTGAGCGTTTCAACCAGAGGAAACAGGACAGTGGGGCTAAATACTACGTTGTTACGGTCTCCAAATAGAAGGAGAATGCCAGAAATATTGACAAGCCTTTAACACCATCATAGAAGACTCCCGTGCTGAAGATAGAAGAGGATCTACTATAGAAGGTCCTCAAGGAAGAGGAAAACCTATCCCAGCTTGGTCTCATTTGCAGGTTTCATAAGTTTTGGCCTAAGATCTCTCAGCTCCACGATTGGATTACACAAATATGGAGGGAAAATATTACGGGTAAGATTGAACTTTACCCATGTGCTAAAGCCTATTTTATTGTTGTTTTTGAAACCCCTGAGGACAGGGATTTAATTTTTAATCAATATTGGGTTTGGGGAGAACATGGACTCATGTTCAAGCCATGGTATCCATCTTTTGACCCCCTAAAAGACTCCTTTGATACCTTCCCTATCTGGATCCATTTTCCGGCCTTCCATTGCAGCTCTAATGCAAGATCTTGCCTCATTGCCATAGGAGATACCCTAAGATCTTCTGTGAAAGTTGATGATAAAACCTCCCATCAAACACATAAACTTATGCTATAATTTTTGTAGATATTAACACATATCAATCCCTTCCAAAAGATATTCAACTGTAAATATGTGACATGAAGTGGGTGTAGAGGATAGACTATGAGGTCTTAGATTTTACATACCGAAGATTCTTCAAAATGAGGCATATTACATATGAATGTGAACATTCCAAAAAGTAAGGAAAAGCCTGCATAGTGGAAGGACTTTCTACCTGTTCATTTGAAAATCAGCCCCCATTCAGAACTGGTTATGGAACCCCCATAAACTGACTTACCCGTCATAGAAGATCTTCCGAACACTACAAAGAAGAAACCTCAAGATTCATCTCCTCAAGGTGCTGATTCAACAATAGATTGTGATTTGACGCCCCTTCTTTGAGGGTCACATCCCTATCAAGTCAATTGAAGTTGTTCTTCCAATCTCAGTGGAAGAAGAAAATGAGGAATGGAAGGTGGTGGATAGGAAAAAGAAGGGATACACTAAATCTAAACCTTCCATTGTCTCAGATAAGGCATAAGACATGTGTTTTGTGCTCTCATCACTTGCATTTGGGATGTAGGCTTGTTGTGTTGTTACTGAGTAGGTCTTATTGCTATGAACTTGTTGTCTATTAGATGTTTTTAGTTGTTCGGTTGATGGTTATAGGTTGTGATCTTGGAAGAACTCTTTACATTGTTGGGATGATTTGTTAAATCTAGATTTACATCTCTTTTTTAAGTGTTGAATCTATTAAATCCGGCTTTTGATCCCTGTTGTACAAGGGTATAGTCCCTTTCAAAAAGTTATTTACACATAATAATAAAACAATTATGGAGGAATTTTTTTGTAATATCTCATTTTGTAATAGAATTTCATACTACATATCATTTATGGAAAACAATGGAAATTGTTACAATTCAATCATATTAAATCATGAAGCATAAAAATGTAATGTGGTTGATATTTTGGTGAGACACAAATCAAACTAGGAACATCACCACCCTTACACTATATTGGTGCACATGTGAATTGAAAATGCAAGTGGTAACATATATTATCTTAGTGGAATAAGTTCAATAATTTTCATCTTAGAGAATATTGACACAAACAAGGATGCAAACGTGTTATAATTTAGTATACTAGTATATATACAATATATTATAAGATGCATATTAAATTAAGAATAATTTAAATAGGAGTTGGTCCACTAAACTACATATTCTATCATTTGAATGTTATGGATGGAATGCAATGGTTTTATTGGTATATTATTATTAGTAAGAATATGTCATGATTTCTTTCTAACTATATAATAATTTTATTTTCTTCCGAGAGAAGAATCCTTCAGTAATTATAATTGAATGTTAGAATTTAATTTCTTTTAGTGTTTCATACATTATGTTTTCTAAAAATGATTCTAGGAAATTAAATTTTCCAATCTTAAGGAATGATATAACAATGAAACCATATCAAAAATTCTTGTAATGAACTTGTTGAATGCAACCATTTGTATGCATGAACAAGATTATAATGGGGATTCAAATAACACTTACTCATGAGGATCGCTAAATTTTTAAGTATATCAAGTCTCCTTTATTCATTGAATTTTGTGTCTACTATAGGATGGAATGACATATCGTTTCCCTATAAATGCTCTTGATCCATCTTACTATATGTACCTTTCCTTCACGACATTTACGATCTTTAATTATGCATCATAAATGAAACAAAAACTTAAACCTTGTGCATATATAGAGAACTAAGTTCAGATCTTATGTTATTGTACATCTATTTGGAAGGTGCATATAGGATGGTTAAACTTAGAATCTTGTAATATCTAACCACTATTATCTGTCATAACAATATTTGGTTGAATATATACTCATTGTTAATATTGGATTATGGTTACTGTTGGTGCTCAATTTGGTCTCGCCCCGTTTGTCATTGAAATTATTCAGTTTGCAGGCTCCGTCGTGTTTTCTATCTACCCGTATTGATGCATGAAAACTTCATCCTCCATTTGGTTTCCATGATCAGTTCCTTCCTTGGTCCAGGATCACTTAAAAGTCCAGAATTTTTTTTTCATTCTTCTATCCATGAAAAAGACCTATAACTTGGGCGAAAAATTGGGTTTTTTCTCTTCCTTTTGTTTTCCACAGTCACGTTTTGTTGTCCCTATCATTTTTGTCCCAAATATATGTGGAAACATGATTGGATGCAGCTCGAAGGATCATATTTGGGCCTTATATCATTTCCAAATTCTCTGTCTTGAAAGAAAAATTCATTTCCGGGCTCAAATGGTGTTTTTCCTACATTTTACAGATTGACGAGTTTGTTTTTCCCTGTCAAATTTATATCTCAGCATCTATGGAAACGTGATCCTTTCTGGTTGGATGGAGCTCAGCGCGGCACTTTGAAAAACTCTAAGGCTTGCTCCAACTAAAAACTTGTCCACGTGGAGGGTCGGTGCTCATCTAAAAATTCTCCTTTCGGTTTGACCTAGGAGTTGTGTCGGGGAGACACGTGGAGGTTTCTACTACCTTGCCAAGATGTAGAATTTTTTTTCATGAGGCTGGTATAATTTTGGAGGACCATGCACACGTGGAGGGTTGGCGCTCATTTGAGGATCCACCTCAGAGTTCCACCTTAACAATTGCAACAAGGAGACATGTGGAGGCATCCGACGGCTCAGCTCTGTACTTAAACTTTGCAAAGAAATTTTGAAAGGCTTGGGACACGTGGAAATACCACGCTTGTTTGGGGACTGGCCCCTAAGTTTTATTTTGAATAAGCGTGAGGAGGACACTTGGAGGCTTCCGCTCACTCTGCCCTTTGCTTGGACTTTTCAACGGCCAAAGAAAAATGTCTCGAGACCCTAGACACATGGCGCTTTCCTCTCAACCTTTAATTTAAAAAAAAACTCGGCCGAACCGAGATACGTGGTGAGCCCGCATTTATTTGGGATCTCTTCTTTTGGGGATTATGTCAAAGTGCGCGATTGAGACACGTGGAGGCTTCTGCTGGCTCCTTTTTACAATGAGACTTTTCAAAGGCTAAAATGCATTTTTCTTTAGCCCAGGGCATGTGGAAGGCACGCGCTTGTTTAGAAACTTGCCCCTATACTTCTCCTTTATAGTTGCGGTAAGGAAACACATGGATGGCTATGATATAAAGTAGAAAAGGGTAAGAATCAACGGTTGTTGTGTATTACGTCGCTTTTCCAGCATTTTTTTGCTCCAACACTCATGGAAACACGAATACGCACTGCTTTTTTCATCATTTTTAATGAAATTCCTTGTGTCTCTCGTCTGTAAAGTGCCATTGAATGGATTCGAACTTAATTTGTGAGTCCAAGGATTGTTAAGGTCAATATTTTAAAGTTTGAATTGCTCAGAACTTGCAAAAATGAGAATTACCGAGAGAAGATGGACGCGGGGCAGAATTACGAGAGGAAAGAGAGGGAAAATGATTAAATGATGAAGGGTGCAGACATAAAAGATGAAAAAGGTGTTTCCTCGAGAGGAAACATGATTACCTATCAGATCCAATTGTGCAGAGCCTCTAGAAAATTATTAAAAAGGGGATTTCTCACATGACAGAATCATAATGATTATAAGGATTGCCCAAACTTTTTGGCATGGCATCCTAGTCATTAGTTGAGGGCCCAAGAAATGTGATTAGTTCACAATTGGTCCATGTGGCAACTTTCGGATGTAAATTTGTTAAATGTTGCTTTCTGAGGAAAATTGGTAACAAGCAAAGGTCCCTCGAATATTCTTCTCTTTTGGGGAAAATTGAGAAAGTAAAATGTATAAATGCAATGGGAATACTCTTGTAAAGGGTCGAGGTTAAATTTTGAAGGGAAAATTTGAGAAATTTTTCTTCCTGAGAGACCAATCCGAGATACTTGGTTAATTCTTTCTGTGTTATATTTTCTATCATGTCAAGTTGGTTGCAGATGTATAGCCATTGACAAGCACTGAGATTGCTCTGGAAGCTTTCCCTTGCTGATGAATCTAAGTAATTTTGAAATTAATTTGTGTCAATCTTGGAGCAATTAGTGTCTTCTTTGTTTTAGAATGTCTGCAAGTAGTTTTACTCATTCCTATTGCAATCTTACTTTGAAATATTTGTGAAATCACACAAGATCTCATCCTTGTGATAATTTAGTGGTATTTGCAATTTCATTTCAAGAAGAGCCTTCATCTTGTGATGAGATAAACAAATTTAAAATCAATTCACTATCATTTGTTGATAAATATTGTTTGTAAGTCTTTGGGTGTACCTTAGGCATGATTGATCAGAGATTTTGATGTTTAATTGAGTCTTTTAATTCGATCCTTCATGTTAGAGTCTCAAAGATTGTGTGGAAACATGTTGATCTAGGCCTCCATTGAAGCACACCTTCTGGTTGAAGGAACATCTTAACTATTCTAAAGCTTTCTATTGTTGAGTTGTCCATTGTTTTGAAGATTCTCATAGATCCGGTATAATCAACTTTATCCTGCTTAATCTCCCATCAAAATCATTCAAAAACCATAAATCCATCCTAAACTACCCCTATTTTCCCTGTATATCCACAAAGGAACAAAATCTATTTACTAAAATATGCAGAACAATCAAGATTTCTTAATGTCTTCAGTAACCTTAGCCTTGTGTTGAAAGTGTCTCCATATTTTAGAAGTGACAACTCTTAAGAGTTAAAATATGGAGTATTGACCGTATTTTCCCAAGTTTTTCTTCATAAAATTTGTGCAAAAGAAGGATATCTCCATCTCCTTCATCAAACAGAGGTTACACTAAGGGTCCTCTCACCCTGTTCAAAGGCACAACCTAAAGTAGTGAGGACATGTCAAATCCTCTTGAAGGTGATATCTATCTCTCCACAAATCTGAGTGACAAAGGGCCAGTTAGATCTCATCCCCGATACAAAATGACACACACTATTATCTATCTATCTCTAAGCTCCATGTCCAATCTAGTTCATATCCTTTTGGCCCGTCAACAACACTTGTGGCGCCATTGGTGGGGAATATTTAGTGTTGCTTGGGAAAGATTTTTTGATTTGTTGCTAGTTCATATCCATTTGGACCGTCAACAACACTCGTGGCACCATTGTTGGGGAATATTTGAAGTATTTGAAGAAAGGTGTATACACACAGACCCTAGTAATACTTCTTACACATGTTGCACTTAATACATTACTAAAACATCATTATCTATTCAAATCTATAAGAATTGTTCAAAGTTGTGAGTTTTGAGTGCAATATTTCCAGCTTATACAGTTATTGCACTAAGATTTGTATCATCATTGATAAATTTGGGTAAAAGAAGAGAAGATCTTGTAAGCTTTGCATGAATCTGGTATTGAAAGACATTTGATAGGTCTTTCATAGTGCATTTGCAAAAACTAAGGTGAAAATCCTTAGTGGCGACTCCATGCTTTTTAAATTCTTTATAAATACCAGTTTCTTAACATATATCAAGTAAGATTTGTCATTAATATCTGCAAAGCTGGAAGGAAGAAGATATTTCTTCACCAAGGACCCTAGTAGAAGGTTGTTTCAAGAGTTGGGAAAGTCTAATTCATAAGGAAGAAGAATTTTGAAGGTTGTTGGAGACCAAGCATCAAGAAAAGAGATCTCCATTGGTGAAACTGATCAGCCTATGATTGAATATTGCAATACTTCCTCAAGTGCTTCTGAATCAGGTAGTCTCTTTGTTGAATTGAATTATCCATCTGGAGAGGTTCCTTATTTTGTATTTGAAATATTTACATCTCAATTTGCCCCTATTTTCAAATCTAATAGAGTTTTCCAAGAAACAGAGCCTTTAGAGGGTAGTCATTCTTAAAAATTACATCCATGTACCACACAAACCCCTCACTCCTCATCATTTTGTTTCTCCTGTAAGATCACCTCCTCAAAATAATATGGCTCAGCCTCCACTCAGACCTCCATTTGTTGTTAATACTTTTGGTCCCATCAATTTTAGAGGTATGGATGCCTTCCCAAATGTTGTGCCACAAGATGTAAGAAATAGATTGCCTAAGTTTCAAGGAAATAATGCAATCACTGGTGATCAACACTTGAAGATCTTTTCAATATGATGGAGGACTTTGAAATAGAATTTGAGGATGTATACATTAAATGTTTATCCATACTCTAGAAGAAGATGCAAGGGACTGGTATAAATCTTTTCCAAATAATTCCATTGACTCTTGGACAGAGATGAAGAATGATTTTAGAATGCAGTATGGTGATAAAACAAACCCTAGGTTTCTTTTATCAGAGTTTGAAAATATAAAAAGAATTCTAATGAATCGAGTGTTGATTTCAATACAAGATTTAACAAAACATTGAGAAGAATTCTTTTAATTTGAGGCCATGTGATGAATCATGTCTGATAAAGTATTCAGATGCATTTCATAAGAAAGTTGCTTATTGTTTGAGGGATAAGAACCCTGGAACTTTGAGGCAGGAATTTACCATGGCTCTGCGAATTGAGAACAACATTAAAGTAGTTGGAAAACATCCTAACAGGGAGGGTGTTAAACTGATCAACCCGAGAAGCCTCAATCTACTAAGGTTGTGGATCTTGAGGAAGTTGTAAAGACTTTGGCCAGAGCTGTCAAAGAAATCTCTTACAAGCTAGCCGGGTTGAGAAAGGAATTGGAAAATTTTCTCAAGGTCAACATAGGCAACAAGGACAAGAAAGATTTGAAACTCATCCTAGAAATGATCGAGAGATCGATGACAGAGGTAAAGGAACCATGGGAGCTAGAAAACCCCAAGATAGGGAGAATAAAGTAGTGCTCGATCCTCTAAATTCTAGAGTAGTTGTTGTTGAAGAGACAAATCAAATGGATTGGTGTGACAAATGATTCTTACCCTATCTACCATGTGAAGTAGATCAAAAAGTTGAAAATTTTGATGATGATGATAACACTAATGATGATGCATGCATGTTGGACTACTTTACAAGCTCACAAAGAAGGAACAACTTCAACTGAAGTAATAAGTGCAAGAATTGCTGCAATTTTTGGGATTGCATTCATCGGGTACCTCTTCTTCCTCCCTCTCATGCTTTAGAAATAGATATGGTACAATCTTTTGAACTTCCTAATAATGATTTTGAGTACCTAAGAGATCTAATGATTAATAAGTATGATGGAGGAATCCCATCAGAAGAGGATAGACAATTGTTAATGAATGTTTTTGTTGCCCAAGAAAAAGAGTATAACACAAGAAGTAAAGTTGTCAAAGGGGGGCCTCAAGCCAAACCAAAACCCCAGTTCTCACCAATGTCCCAAAAGAAACTCCAAAGAAAGATGCATCTAGCAAAGGCCTTGTTGTCTCAGGTAGAAATGGTGTTCCCACCCATGCCAAAATGTGAAAAATCTTGTGCCATCCGATGAGTTTTCAACCTTTCTCCAAATGTTTCTTTTCCCAAATACATTCCTTATGACATTGCCCAAGTCTTGAGTCAGATCAAGATTTTTGTCCCAATTGTTGAACTACTTAGGATTCCTGAGCACAAGAAGAGGGATTTTGAGTATTTGGGGTTGGAAGAAGATAGGAGTACCCAAGGTAGAAATATAAATAATGTAAACACCTCCTCCAACCATTACAGACCTAGAAAAACCACCAGCATTGGAGGAGATAGGTGAACCACCTGAAGTTTACTTGGGAACATCTTTGGTTGAGTCTCAATTAAATGTTGATCCATTTTTTACAACACTGATTATTAAGGACATACTGCTGCACAATTTTATGTTTAATTCCAGAGCATCATGCAATGTTATGCTTCTAGAAGTCATGAATGAATTGAACATTAAAGTGACAACAACTTATGACAAGTGTACTGTAATGGATTTTAGAGAGGTGCCAGTTGTAGGGTGTGTAAAAGGTTTGGTGGTACAACTTGCATCTTATTTGGGTAAGAACTTGAAACTTGATGTTGTTATTGATTGATATCACTGCCAAATGGGGCATGATGTTATCAAGAAAGTGGGCTGCAAGTGTGGGTGGAAGTGTTCGAGATGGATATGTCTTTTGCACCATTCCAATAAAATGCAGCAATGTAAAGATGTATGGAGAGAAGAAGATGTTGCACCTCATTGAAGATCCCAATAATGCTTCTTATGAAGTGTTGTATACCGATGTATATGTAGATAAATTTTTGGGTTTGTTGATGACAAAGAGCATAATATTGATCAATGTAAATGTCTTGAACAAGTGGGTTTACCTTGGACCTTGTTATTTATGGAGCTTGTTCCAAGTTTGAAATGGTGCTAGAATTGTTCGATTTCTCCGAGCCAAGAAGAGTTTGTCTCTTCTTTCAAACTCAAATTTGAATGCACTAAAAACATTGCTGAATATGAAGCATTGTTATTAATATTGAGAATTGAATGGAAATATGGTATAAAGGATATCATTGTCAAAGGGGATTCAGAAATAATTTTCAAGAAAATTTGAAAACTGTATGCTACTAAAAATTAGAGAATGAAACAATATAAGCATGTAATCTGGGATTTAATTGAAATTTTTGACTCTTTTAATATTGTGCACCATGATAGAAAGTTTAATGTATGTTGAGACAAGTTAGCAGTGCTAGGATCCATATTTGGGAATTATGCAGTGTCTCCATTTTGTGAGTATGATGTTGAAATACTAACAAGGCTAGCTGTCCCTAATAACATTAAAAATTGGCAAGTGTTTGATGATAATGCTCGGGTAAAATGGTTTCTACATAACCAAGGATATTTTGCTGACCAAAATATAGACTGGGAACTAATGTTGTGTGTTGTTGGAGGAAAGGAAACTTTATTTGGCAGAGACATCATCTAGATGAAGACAAACACGATTCCCAGAGGTTTGGTGACACTTGAATTAAACTTTGATAATGTTGATTGCATTATTAAAAGAAATATGTAATTTTTAAGAGATTTGGAAGAGCACGACCTGGGTACAAAGGAAAAACCACGTAAAATCTGGTTAGGAAGAAATCTCAACAAGGAAGAGAAGAAGTCCTATGTTTAATTATTGAAGAAATATCGAGACTTCCTAGCTTGGTCTTATTCTGCGTTGAAGGCATATAAGGAAGATTTGATCTAACATGATATTCCTCTTGAATATAATGACAAGCCTTTGAGGAAAAATAGAGGCCCATCAAACCGCTCCTTTCTTTGAATATGAAGAAGAACTGAAGAAGTTGAGGGATGGAGGGATCATTCAGCCCACAAGGTACTCATCTTGGGTTGCAAACCTAGTGCATGTAAGAAAAAATAATGGTGATATAAGGTTATAGGTAGACTTCAGAACTCGAATAAAGAATCATTGAATGATAATTAACCTCTCGCCAAACATGGAGAATATTCTACAATTGGTAACTGGTTGTGAATTTTTATCCACTCTGGATGGTTTCTTTGGCTATAATCAAGTTGTTGTGAAGGAGTCAAAAATAATAAAGAATGCCTTTACCACTCCTTGGGGAACTTATGTCTATGTCAGGATGCCTTTTGGTTTAATGAATGTTGGAGCAACTTTCCAAAGAGAAATGGATATAACATTTGTTGGTTATATCAGTGATTTCATTTTTGTTTACACAAGATGATGTAACTATGTTTTCTACAAAAATAAATGATCACTTGCAACACTTTGAGAGAATGTTGTTAAGGTGTAGAGAGCATGTCATATCATTTAATCCCAAGAAGTACCATTTTGGAGTGCAAAATAAAGCCATGCTTGGTCACATTGTATCAAAGGAAGGGGTCATGATTGATCCTGAGAGAGTGGAAGTCATCGACATAGGTTTTGATTCCAAGAACTAAGAAGGGAGTTCAATCCTTCTTTGGAAAAATAAACTTTATCAAAAAAAAGATTTTGTGTCTAAATTTTCTAAGGTGACCATCCCCATTACTAGCATGCTTAAGAAGGACCAAGTTATTAGATGGGAAGAAGCTTTCATTCAAGATTTTAATGAGATCAAAGAAGCACTAAAGCATGCCCATTTTTAGTAGCCCCAAATTACAAGCCTTTTCAAATATTTTATTTTTCTTGTCACCATTGCATCTGTTTTTTTAATGAAGGATGATGAAGATCAAGAGAGACCAATTTCCTTTTCTAGTAAGGCATTACGAGGAGCTGAGTTGAAGTACACCATCATGGAGAAGCAAGCATTTGCCTTGGTGAAAGCAAGAAAATTTTTCGGTGACTCTTCATCTTTATCTCTAAATCTATTTCTTATGTTCCCCACACCATGGTGAAAGATATCTTGATCAATTGGCGCTTATTCAATTGACTTTCAAATTGGTGAAAATACCTTCTTCCTAAAAGACTTAGATGGGGAACTACTTGAATTACCTGGTAATGGTAGGTATTTGAAACATTTCCTTGATTGATTTCTCATAATCAAGGTGTACTCCATTTTTATAGTGTATAGTTCTTTGTTTTCATTCTGCTTTTGTGTTTTTGTTTGTTTTGGTCCTTGGTGACCTAGTTTTACTGGTTTCTCGGTTCTTTTTTTGGAGGAAGGTTATGGTTTCTCTGCTGCTTTACAAGCTTATTCTTTGACCCTCTTGCCCAATTCTATGTTTTTGGCACTTGTTTTGCTATTTTTTCTTGTGGCACTCATAGGGAGTGCCCATCCATGAAAGTCGAGGCCAATGTTGGTGCTCAATTTGGTCTCACCCCATTTTTCATTGAAATTATTCGGTTTGCTCTGCTCATTTTTTTATCTACCCGTATTGATGCATGAAAACATCGTCTTGCATTTCGTTTCCATGATCAGTCCCTTCCTTGGTGAAAATCACTTAAAAGTCCGAATTTGTTTTTCATTCCTCTGTCCATGAAAAAGATCTTTAACTTGGCCGAAAAATCAGGTTTTTCTCTTTCCTTCCATTTTCCACAATCACGTTTTGTTGTCCCTATCATTTTTATCCCAAATATCTGTGGAAACGTGATTGAATGCAGCTTAGAGGATCATATTTGGGCCTTATATCATTTCCAAATTCTCTGTCTTGAAAGAAAGATTCATTTCTTGGCTCAAATGATGTTTTCTTGCATTTTACGGTTTGACGGGTGTGTTTTTCCTGTCAAATTTACATCTTTGCATCTATGGAAACGTGGTGATTTCTGGTTGGATGCGGCTCAGTGGGACACTTTGAAAAAATCTAAGGCTCGCTCCAACTCAAAACTTGTCCATGTGGAGGGTGGCGCTCATCTAAAAATTCTCCTTTTGGTTTGACCTTGGAGTTGTGCCGGGAGACACGTGGAGGTTTCCATTACCTTGCCCAGACTTAGACAAAATTTTCATGAGGTTGGTAAAGTTTTGGTGGACCATGCACACGTGGAGGGCTGACACTCATTTGAGGATCCACCTCAGGGTCCCACCTTAACAATTGCAACAGGAGACATGTGGAGGCTTCCACCGGCTCCACTCTGTACTTAAAATTTTCAAAGCAATTTTGAAAGGCATGGGAAACGTGGAGGGACCACACCTATTTGGGGACTCGCCCTAAGTTTTATTTTGAAGAAGTGCCAGGAGGACACTTGGAGGCTTCCGCTCACTTTGCCCTTTGCTTGGAATTTTCAACGGCCAAAGAAAAATGTCTTAGATGCTAGACACATGGCGCCTTCCACTCAACCTTCAAATTTTTAACAAATTCAGCTACATAGAGACCCCCGGTGATCCCGCGCTTGTTTGGGGTCTATGCTTTTGGGGACTATCTCATAGTGCGCCATTGAGACATGTGGAGGCTTTTGCTAGCTCCTTTTACACTGAGACTTTTCAAAGGCCAAAATGTGTTTTTCTTGGGCCCAAGGCATGTGGAAGGCCCGCTTGTTTGGAAACTTGGACTGTACTTATCCTTTACAGCGTGCAAGGAAACATGTGGATGGGTATGATATAAAGTAGAAAAGGGGCAGAATCAATGGTTGTTGTGTATTGCGTCTTTTTTTCTGCCATTTTTTTCTCCAAGACTCCTGGAGACGTGAATACGCACTTTTTTTAATCATTTTTGATGAAATTACTTGTCGTATCTATCTATAAAGTTCCATTGAATGGATTCAAACTTAATTTGTGATTCCAAGGATTGTTAAGGTCGATATTTTGAATTTGGAATTTCTCGAGAACTTGCGAAAATGGGAATTACCAGAGAATATGGATGCGGGAAGAATTTTAGAGGAAAGAGAGGGAAATGTTGAAATGATGAAGGTGCAGGCACAAAAGATGAAACATTTATGTCCTCAAGAGCAAAAGGATTACCTGTCGAGATCCAGCTATGCAGAGCCTCCGAAAAATGATTAAAAGGGGATTTCTTGCATGATAGAATCGAATGATTAGAAGGATTCCCAAAAATTTGTGGCATGGCCTCCTAGGTGGTAGTCGAGGGCCCAAGAAATGTGATCAATTCACAATTGGTGTACACCGCGACTTTTAGATGTGAATTTGTTAAATGTAACTTTCTCGGGAAAATTGGTAACAAGCAAAGGTCCCTCGAATATTTTTCTCTTTTTTGGGGAAAATTGAGTGAGTAAAATGTATAAATGTAATGAGAATACTCTTACAAAGGGTCAACGTTAAATTCCTAAGAAAATTTGAGAAAACCATCTTCCTGAGAGACCAATCCGAGATACCTAGTTAATTCTTTCTGTGTTAGATTTTCTGTCATGTCAAGTTGGTTGCAGATGCATAGCCATTGACGAGCACTGATATTTCTATGGAATCTTTCCTCTACTGATGAATCTAAGCAATTTTGAAATTAATTTGTGTCAATCTTGGAGAAATTAGTGTCTGTTTTGTTTCGGATTGTCTTCAAGTAGTTTTTACTCATTCCTATTGCAATATTACTTTGAAATATTTTTGAAATCACATAGGATATTGTCCCTATGAAAATTCAGTGGTATTTGTAATTTAATTTCAGGAAGAGCCTTCATCTTGTGATGAGATAAACAAATTTAAAATCAATTCATTGTCATTTGTTTATAAAGATTGTTTCTAAGTCTTTGGGTGTACCTTAGGCGTGATTGATCAGATATTTTGATGTTTAATTGAGTCTTTTAACTAAGTCCTTTGTGTTAGACTCTCAAAAATTATGTGGAAACGTGATGATCGGGCCTCCATTGAAGCACACCTTCCGGTTGAAGGAATGTCTTAACTTTCCGAAGCTTTCTATTGTTGAGTTGTCCCTTCTTGTGAATTTTATCAATGATCTAGTATAATCAACTTTATCCCGCTTAATCTCCCACCAAAATAATTTAAAACCATGAATCCATCCTAAACTACCCATGTTTGCCCTATATATCCACAAAGAAAAAAAAATCTATTTACTAAAATATGCAGAAAAATCAAGATTTCTTAATGTCTTCAGTAACCTTAGCCTTGTGTTGAAAGTATCTCCATCTTTTAAAAGTGACAACTCTTAAGAGTTAAATTATGGAGTATTGACCGTATTTTCCCAAGGTTTTCTTCATAAAAATTGTGCAAAAGAAGGATATCTCCATCTCCTTCATCAAACAGAGGTTACACTAAGGGTCCTCTCACCCTGGTCAAAAGGTACGACCTAAAGTAGTGAGGACAGGTCAAATCCTCTTGAAGGTGCTATCCATCTCTCCACAAATCTGAGTGACAAAGGGCCAGTTAGATCTCATCCCCGGATACAAAATGACACACACTATGATCTATCTGTCTCTAAGCTCCATGTCCAATCTGTGTTGCTTCTCAGCTTGAAAGAGAGAACAAATTTGGATACCAATAATTACCTTAACTTGGATAATGTGGCATTGATAGGAAAGGCATGATCAATGTTTTTCATTTAATGTTATTGTGAGTAAATGAAATTTAAAATTCTACCACACAAAAAGAGAGATGTTAGGTAAGATTTGTAATTGTATTACAAGCTGGATGGGGTTGAATTTAGAGGCTCAAATTCTGAATGACTAGTGTATTACTGCAAGGTTCGGACGAGGAGTTGCAGAGATCAAACATTGGTGATAATCTATTTGTATATATTTCCATCACAATATAATGACTATTATATATACATAAAGGTATCCAAACAACCTCATGGGTAATATGATCTAATAGCCATGGATTGTCACAAGTAATAACAAATAATATTGTTATAATAATATCCTCACTATAAGTATTACTACAACAATTTTTTCAATATAAATGTGAGCACTACCATGATTTCCTAACATTTTTTCGCGTAGTGCGAGTTTGGGAGAAAAATTACACTTCTTCGATGAGCTTACCACCCTTGCGTGGTCATGATCTACATGGTTTTTTAGGGCACTAGACAACCACCAAAGAAAACAAGAATGTATTTTTAGGATAGGAAAAAAATCAATAAGGATGGTTTATCGGGAGGTTTACCAACAACCCCAACAAATGATGGTTTTAAAGGATGAAAAATAACCCAAATATCACGATGTTTCTTTTCCTTGTGATTTCATATGTACATTATGTTTTTCCTTCATGAAATATGTACGAACAATGCTCACCGTTTACCAATCTGAATGGCAATGATTTTCGAACATGTCACAAAAATCAACTGAAACTGGAAACAAGAATTCACTATAAAATAAATACTCTAAAAATTATTAGCATTAAAATAATTAAATTCCATTATTTTTTATGGTTGTATGTAACTAGCCTATTAGTTGTAGGTGGTTTCCTCCTAACCACTTCCCTCTCTATATTTATAGGCTCTTTAGATTGTAATATTTAATTCAATATTTTTTGCACTTGTCCTTTTCCTACATTGGTATCGGAGCGTGGAATTATGGAAGTGGGAGCATGGGAGCGTGGAGTGAATGATTTGTAAAATAATTTCATGGAATCGTCACTTCCCATCCTGTGTGGAAATGTAACACCCACGTGTTTACACACAAAAATACAATAGTAAAAATATCAGAATTTTTTTTTTTGACTTACATTACTCACAGCACAACACCATAAGGGCTCCAGGGTAGAGAGAATCAACAATGCGTAAGGAACTTACATAAACATGAACCCACACATACATAGGATAACATAGGGTACCCATTAATGTCACACTAAACTACATAAACAAAGGCAATGACCCAATTATAGTAAGAAATAATGGGTAGGCATACTCCACGACATGGCCTTTTTATGGTTTACATCTTCATTACATTTAGATTTCCACTGTATGACTTCATAGATTTCAAGAGAATTAAACACATAAGGTTAACAATTTCCTACTCTACAATCTTTAATTACTTTACATTGGAGAGAAATAGTCTTAAAGGAGAATGCACAATTGATTCCTATATTGAATCCCATTAATTATCCATAGATCATTTGTTAATTAAAGTCAATTTTAAGCAACCATGAGTTTCAAAATAAGTCGTTCTTATGTTACGGTGTTGGTATCCAAATTGATTCTCCCTTGGGGGTCGAGCATCATCACGGAACTAACAGGATGCTTAGGGACAAATGGACCACAATATAAGTCATTTTGTAGCCGGGGATGGGATTTTTCGACTCTTTGTCACTCGGTGGTCGTTGGAGAAATAGATAACACCTCACTGAGGGATTGATCTATACCCACTACTTTAGGTTGTGCCTTCAACCAGGGTGAGAGGACCCGTTCTGTAACCCGTATCGTCAAGGGCATTGAGAGCTCCTTATTTACACAATCTTAATGAGAACCTTGAGGAAATATGATCAATACAACACAATCTAACTCTCACAAGTTGTCACACTAGAGAGTGGAGATGTTTCCTAGACAAAGGTTCGGGTTACTAAAGACAATAAATGAATCTTGATTGTCCCTACATACTTTGGCAATGGAATTTATTCATTTTGGATACATAGTACAAACAGGGGTAGTTCATGTAGATTTGAAGTTTGAGAAATTTATTGGTGGGAAGTTAAGCAAGATAGAATGGATTATACTAGGTCTTTGAGAGCCTTTACAAATATTGGGAAACTTATAGACAAAATGCTTCAAACAACCAAGATATTCCTTCAACCAAAAGGTGTGCATCAATGGAGGCCCAGAGACACATAGTTTCACACACTCTTCAAGAATTCAACACAAAGGCTCATGCTAAAGACTCAATTAAATGCTAGGAATCTCTGGTTTGTCATGCCTAAGATACACTCATAGGATTACAAATAATATTTATCAACATGGTGAGAGTAAAGTGATTTTAAATTGTTTATTTCATTACCAAATGAAGGCTCTTCTCATAATGAAATTGCAAATGCCACAATACTGACACACAGATGAGATATTGTGTGACTCAAAGATATTTTAACATAAGATTGCAATAGGAACAATAAAAACTATTTGAAACAGATTCGAAAGAAAATCGAGACATAATAATGCACATGATCAACATAGACTCATTTAAAGTTCATCAGATTCATCAATAAGGGAAAGTTTTTCAAACAATCTCAGAGCCTGTCAATGGATTTACACTTACAACCACCTTGACACGATTGAATATAAAAACAAAAGGAAATGAACTGGTGTCTCAGACAACCTCTCATAAAAATGGTTTCTCTCAAACTTTCTCAGAAAAATTGACATCCAACCATTTGCAAGAGTATTCTCATTGCATTTATACAATTCACTCGCTCACTCATCCCAAATTTTCCCCCAAAAATAAGAATATTCGAGGAATCCTTTACTTGTTACAAATTTGTCTCTAGAAAGTGATGTTTAAAAAATTTACACCCAAAGCTTCTAGGTGGATGAATCATGAACTGATCACGTTTCTCAGACCCTCTACTATGACTGGGATGCCATATCATAATTTTTGATAGTATTCTTAATCATTATTTCATTATGTGCGAGAAATACCCTTTTTAATCATTTTCAAGTGGCTCCATATGGCTGGATCTGACAAGAAATACTTTTCACCCTCAAGAATACACCTTGAGAAATGAGTGCCCTCGCATGGACGTCTACATTCGTGCGTTATGAGTTTGAGTCGGCCAAGTGCAAAGAGGAGTCAGCGGAACCCTCCATGTGTTTCCTTGGCGCAATTGCAAAGGTGAATTCTAGAGGTAGGTTACCAAATGAGCATGAGCCTTCCATGTGTTCAGGACCCTAGAGAATTACATTGGTTGTTGAAAAGTCAGAGTATGGGAAGGCCTAGTGGAAGCTTCCACTTGATTGTTGGGTGTAACTTTAAAGATGAAGTTTAGAGGTGGGTTCCCAAATGAGAGTAGGTTCTCTCGGTGCCCTAGGTGAAGAAATTTTCCTCAGCCATTAAACAAGTCTTAGTATAAAAAGGAAGCCAGTGGAAGCCTCTACGTGTCTCTTCAACACATTTTTGATATGGAGCCCAAAAGCGGAGACCCCAAACAAGCGCGGGCTCACCACGTGTCCTAGACCTTAGAAAGTTGCTTGAGAAGTATAAGTATAGAGAGGAGCTAGTAGAAGCCTCCACGTGTCTCCTTGGTGCAACTACGAAGGTAGGACCCAGAGGTGGGTCCTCAAATGAGTGTAGACCCTCTACATGTCCATGGTTTGACAAAGGCTGAACCAATCGCTTGAAGGAAATTCTAAGTATGGGCAGGGCAAATGGAAACAGAGCCCCATCAGAGTCGCAACTCACTTTTATCCCTTTACATCATTTGAAAATAGAGCTTAAAAACTCCAAATTACTCCAAAGTGCTCCAAATGCTTCCCACTTTGAATTTTCAAATGCTGACTCAAACATGTGACATCACTCTGTCCCTATGTGGGGTTGCGGATCAATTTATAACTTTTCTCCTTTTTCACAAAAAGGAAAAAATATTCAAAATGTTCCAATGATCTGCCTCTCCGCCTTTATCTTAAAAAATGGCCACGTGTCCATCTTCAGGGTCAAAGTAATAATTTTCCCTACTACTTCATTTTTGTTAAATAACCAATTAGATACTATCAGGGTCATAGGGCCAATTTGGTATTTTTACAAATATGACAAAAGTGACAAGTTTCACCAAAAAGACCCATCAGGCCACATCTAATCAGAAAGGATCATGTTTCCATGAATGTTGGGACAAAAATTGACAGGGAAAACATGACTATGGAAAAATAGAAGGAAGGGGAAACCCTAAATTCACACCCAAATTACAAATTCTTTCTCATGGACAGAGAAACGGAAAACAATATCTGGACTCAATGTGATCCTCGACTAAAGGAAAGGAATGACCATGGTAACAACCAAATGAAGGAAAAATATTTCACGCATCAATACAGGGAGACAAAGAAAACTTCAAACCATGTGGATTGAGACATTTTGAACAAACAGGGTGAAATTAAATTGAGCACCAACATTGGCTCCGACTCGGGATGGGCACTCCCTGCGAGTGCCGCAAGAAAAATATACTAGACCATGTGCCAAAAATCCATTAGGCAATGGAGTCAAAAACAAGCTTGAAAGTAGAAAGAAAATAACCAAATCCCCCAAGATGAACTAAGAAACCAACAAAAATTGGTCACTAGGGACTAGGAAAAACTGAAACAGAAAAACACGAAAATAGAACAAAAACAAAAGACTATACATTGTACAATGGTGTGTGTCTTGATTATGAGAAATCATTCAAGGAAATGTTTCAAGTTCCTGCCATTAACAGGAAACTCAAGTAATTCCCCATCTAAGTATTTTAGGAAAAGGTGTGCTCTCCAATCCAAATGTCAATAGAATAAGGGCCCATCCATAATGCATCAAACTTTCCACACTTTCACTTATCCTCATGTCTACTATCCTATAGTAACACCAGATCTCCCACACTGAAAGCTCTTAGATTCACCTTTTTATCAAATAGCTTCTTCAATTTCTCCCTGAAATTCACATGTCTTTGATGGGAATCTCTTCTCTTCTCATCCAATTCAACAATTTGATTTATACGAGCATAATAGGGATTGACCTCCTGGTCCTCTAATTGTTGGATAAATTGGTAATAAGATAATTACATATGCAGGGGAAGTAGAGCTTGAGTTCCATATACCAATTCAAACGGCCTCTTTCTAGTAGGTCTTTTAATAGTGATTTTATCAGCCCAAACAATAAACTCTAACTGCTCACCCCACTTCTGTTTGTTTAATTCTAAGGTCCTTATGATTATCTTCAACAAATTCTTGTTGCTTGATTCTGCTTGTCCATTACCTTGGGGATTATAATTTGAAGCATATGCTAAATTGATCCCATATTCATGACACATAGTTACCAAATTTTTGGCTCGAAAACTCATAACATTTTCAGCAACTATCTTAGTAGGCACTCCAAACCTACAAATTATATGTTTTAGAATCCATTCCATAACAATTTGGTGGTTATATTTCTTGGTAGGGATTGCCTCCTCCCATTTGGTGAAGTAATTAATGGCCACCAATATCCACTTATGTCCTACACTTGAAGAATCTAAAATCTCACCAATGAATTCCATTCCCCACTTCTTAAATGGGGCTTCAATTGACACAGGTTGTAAAGGGAGGGAGATTGGAGCATTCAATCTTCCTGAAAAATGTTGACAACTATCACACCTTCTTACCAGCAGAGTTGTATCTTTAAAAAGAGTTGGACACCAGTAACCAACCCTTAATATCTTATGGGCTATGACTCTTATAGAAAATGCCCTCCACAAACTCCTCCATGGAAATCATCAATTATTTTCGGGGCTTCATCTTCAAGTGATACATCTCGAAGAACTCCCTCAGGGTTCTTCCAAGCTAACCCATAATTAGTGATGATGTACTTCTGGGAGGCTAACTTAAGTGCTCTCTTTTGATTCTTGCTTAAATACTCAAGGCACTATAGATGTTTGAGATAAAAATAATATCCTTGTACCATTCAGAATTTGTCACTTTCTCAAGAATATTCAATCTTTCTTCTTCAACCTCATTTATCTCAACTGTTTGCACAGTTACTTTCTACCATTAGCTTTTCTAGGCCCAATCCTCTAACCAATTTTGTAGTTTGGATGTCCATATCATATTCTTGCAATTTATTTTCCCATCGACATCTTTTACTTGAAATTTCCATCTTTGATAGGATATCCTTGACCATGGTATGGGGAACATAAGCTATGACCTTAGAGCTCAAAATATATGGCCTAAAGATTTTTGTGGCTTTGACCAAAGAAAAGGCCTATTTCTCCATGATAGTATACTTCAACTTTGCCCCTTGTAATGCTTTACTAAAGAAAGCAATTGGCCTTTCATCTCCTTCATCATCCTTTTGTAACAACATAGATGCAATAGTATTTTCTAAAGAAAAGGAAAACATTTGGAAAGCCTTTTTATAATTAGGAGCTGCTAAAACAGGGCATTCTTCAATGCTTCCTTAATCCCAGTAAAGGCTTGAATAATTGCTTCTTCCCATCTAATACTCTGATCCTTCTTCAACATGCTAGTGATTGGGAGAGTCAATTTAGCAAAGTTGGAAATAAATCTCCTAATAAAATTATTTTCAAAAAAGGACTAAATTCCCTTTTTGGTTCTTGGAATAGGAACTTTGCTAATGGCTTCCACTCTCTCAGGATCAATCATGACCCCTTCTTTTGACACTATATGTCCAAGCAACTTTGCCTTTTGAACCCCAAAATGACACTTCTTGGGATTCAGTGATATACCATATTCCCTGCATCTTATCAACATCTTTTCTAAATGTTGCAGGTGATCACTTATTTTTCTTGAAAAGACTGTCACATCATCTTGATACACAACAATGAAGTCATTTATATATCCTGAGAATGCCACATCCATTTCTCTTTGAAAGTGGCTCCAACATTCATTAGGACAAATGGCATTCTGACATACACATAGGTTCCCCATGGAGTGGTGAAAGTGGTTTTGATCCTCTCTGATTTCTTCACAACCACTTGGTTATACCTAAAAAAACCATCCAGAGTAGATAACAACTCTGAACCTATAACCAATTGCAACATGTTATCCATATTTGGCAAGGGATAGTTGTCTTTAATTGATGCCTTATTTAAGTTTCTGAAGTCAACACACAATCTTATATCCCCATTTTCTTTCAAACAGTACCAGGTTTGCTACCCATGAGGAGTATCTTGTAGGCTATATAATTCCTCCATCCCTTAACTTCTTCAACTCTTCTTGCATTTTTGAGGAAAGGAGGGGATTAATTGGTCTCTATTTCTACCTAAAAGGTTTGGCGTTAGCTTCCAGGGGTATTTCATGTTGAAAAAGGTCTTCCCTATATGCTTTCAGTTCTGAATATGACCAAGCCAAGTAGTTCTTGGTACTTTTTTAGCAATTGGACATATGATTGCTTTTCATCTCTGTTCAAGTTGCTACCTAGCCATATTCTCCTTGGCTCATCCTTTATGCCCAGTTATATTCCTCAACATCCCTCGAGGTTGACATGTGTCTATTAATAATGCAATCAACATTATCAAAATTTGATTCCAGTGCCACCAAACCTCTAGGAATAGTATTGGTTTTCAATTGGATAATGTCTTTACCAAACAGAGTCTCTTTTCCATCATTTACACAAACCATTGGTTCCCATTCCATACTTTGATTGGAAAATTCCCCTTCATTCTATAGAAACCTTTGGACCTGAGCATCATCTTCAAACACTGCTAGTGCTTGATATTTTCAGGGACATATGGCTTGGTCAATATTTCAATATCATATTCACAATAGGGAGACATTGTATAATTTTAAAACCTAGATCCTAATACTACCAATTTTTTTGCTACAGTATTATAGCTCCTATCATGATGTAATATATTGAAGGAATCAAACATTTCAATGAAGTCCCAAACTACATGCTTATAATGTTGCATTCTTTGATTCTTTGTAGCATACATCTTTCTAACTTGTTTGATTATCAACTCTGAATCTCCTTTAACAACAATGTTCTTGACACCATATTTCCATGTTATCCTCAGACCCAAGAGCAGTGTTTCATACTCAACAATATTTTTGTGCACTCAAAATTGAGTTTAAAAGAAAAGATAAACTCCTCTTATCTTGGAGATATCAAGACAACCCCAACACCATTTCCACATCTAGAACAAGCCCCATCAAACATCAAGGTCCAAGGAGAACCAACCTGCTCAGGAGACTTGCACTCATCAATTTTATGCTCCTTACAATCATCATAGTCCACAAAGTTACTGAAATCGACATCTGATGTACAATACTTCATAAGAAGCATTGTTAGGGTCCTCAATAATATGCAACATTTTCTTCTCATCATGTAAATTCATAAGGTTCCCATCAATTGGTGTGGTTGCATAAGAAATATCCATTTGCACACTTCCACCAACACTAGCTACCCACTTTCATGATAATAACATCCCCCATTTAGCAGGACAATCCACAATAACCACATTCATGGTTAAGCACTTTCCTGGAAAAGCTACCAATTGCACTACTAACCCTTTGACATACCCAATTACTGGCACTTCTCTTGAATCCATGGCAGTACATTTCCCAAAAGTTATTGTTACCTTGATATCTAACTCATTCATTACCTCAAGAGGCATTACATTACATGAGGCTCTTGAGTCAAACATGTAGTTATGTACTAGCCTATCTTTAATAATCAAAGTGGTAAAAAATGGATCCACATTAAGCTGAGACTCAACCATAGAAGTTCCCAAATATACCTCAGATGATTCACCCAGTTCCTCCAATGCTTGTGGTATTTTGATTCTGCAATAATGGGAGGAACCTCTATATTATTAACACTTTTTCCTTGAGTAATATTTTCTTCCTTAAATCCCAAATATTCGAATGCCCTTTTCCTATGCTTAGGGATCCTAAGTAATTCAACAATGGGAACAGTGACCTTGATCTAACTCAAGATTTGGGCTATGTCACAAGGAACATATTTGGGAAAGGGTTAGTGTTATGAGGGAGATTCATAGTTTAATCTTATAGTATAGGAGTTTTCAGAGTCTAGGCATGGGAAAGAGCAAGTTTTATTTGGGGTAATTAGGAATTTTCCATATGTATCTTTCTTAGGGGTCTCCTTAGGGATACTGGTGAGGATTGGAACTTTTATCTTCGCTTGTGGCCCTCCCCCTTTAACAACCTTACTTCTGGTGTTATGTTCTTTCTCCTATAACTACTGCATTCATCGATAGTTTCCTATCCTCTTCGGAAGGGATCCCTCCATCATACTTTTTAATCATCAAAGCCCTTAAGTATTCAAAATCATGATTGGGAAAATAAAATTCTTGTACCATATCAATTTCAAAAGCATTAATGGGAGGAAGGGGCAATACCCGATGGACGATAATCCCAAAAATCTTCAATAGTTCAGCACTTATCAATTCAATTGAGGTTTCCCCTACCATGTGATTTTGTAGGGCATTCCATCATGCACACATCATCATCTGTCTCATCATCAACAACTTCCTCAACTTCCTGATCTGCATCACATGGGGAGTGTGGTAGGAAACAACTATCACACCACTCAATAACATTTGCCTCCTCCATAGCAAAACCCTGTAGTCGAAAGGATTAGGAACCAATCTATTCTCCCTGGTTTAAGGTTGTTTATTACCTGATCCCATGAGTCCTTTCCCTCTATCATCTAGTTTGTGATCACCTCTGGGATGATTTATAGACCTCTCCTATGCTTGTGTGGCTATATTCGACCTGGAACTTTGTCCTATCCCATTTTTCTACTCGCTGCTTATTTATAGGATATTTCTTTAATCGCTCTTGCAAAAGTTTTTACAACCTCCTCCAAATCCACAACTTTGCTTGACTGAGGTTTTTCAAGATTGATCAACTTAACACCTTCCCTCTTAGGAGGCTTTCCAACTACTTTGATGTTATTCTCTATTTGTAAGGCCATGGTGAAATCCTACCTCAATGTTCTTGGGTTCTTATCTCTCAAGTAATAAGCATCCTTCTTATCAAAAGCATCAAAATATTTTATCAAACAAGAAACATCACTTGGCCTTAGGATTACAAGTAGCCTATTCAAGGTCTTATTGAACCTAGTATTGAAGTCATGAATAGATTCATTTGGATTTTTCTTTATATTTACAAATTTAGATAAAAATAACTTGGGATTTGTCTTATTCCCATACTACAATCTAAAGGTACTTTTCATCTCGGTCCATGAATCTATTGAATTATCTAGTAAATCCTTGTACTAGTCACGTGCATCCTCCTCAAGAGTATGAATAAACAGTTTTATATACACGTCTTCAAAATCAATTTCAAATTCTTCCATCATATTGAAAAATAGTTTTAAATGTTGGTCACCAATGATGGCATTATTCCCTTGAAATTTTGGCAACCTATTTCTGACATCTTGTGGCACTATATTAGGATATCCATTCATACCTCTAAAATCTATAGGTCCAAAAGTGTTGACAAAAATGGAGGTCTAGGTGGAGGTTGGGCCATATTTCCTTGAGGGGGTGATCTTACAGAGAAAACAAAATGATAGGGAATGAGGGGTCTTTGGAGAATAGGAATATAATTCTCAAAATAGATATTCTCTAATGACTCAACTTCTTGGACAACCCTATCAACCTTGGAAGAAACAGGGGAAAACTGAGAAGCACACTTTTCAAACACAAATGATGGCCCCTCTCCAGTTGGAGAATTCAAATTTACATAAAGATTACCTGATTCAAAATCACTTGAAGACGTATGGTAATATTCAACCACAGATTGGTCACCCTTCAGGACTGATATCTCCTTTTTTGATTCTTGATCTCTAACAACTTTCCAGACTTGTTTTCCTTCTGAATTTTCTTTTCAAGTTCTGGAAATAACTTTCTAGTAGGGTCCCTAGTGAAGATAGATCTTCTTCCTTCCAGATTTGCACAAATTAGTGACAGATCTCACTTGACATAGGTTAAGGCACTCGGTAATCATTAAAATTTCAAATCAACACAGAGTCGCCACTAAGGATTTTCACCTTAGTTGTGCAGATGCACTATAAGTAACTTACCAAGTGTCTATCAATGCTTAATTTCTACAAAGCTTAACAGATCTAACCTTCCTTTACCCAAATTTATCACTATTGATGCAAATTTAGTGTAATAACCACTAGAAATTGGAAATACTACACAATGAACATGTAATCTTGCACAAATATTACAGATCTCGACAAAGGATGATGTTTAAATAATGTATTTGTACTTAAATCATGCAAGAAACATTACCAGGGTCGGTATGTGTACACCTTTATTCAAATAGTCCTCGAAATGGCACCACTTCCGGGTGTTGTTTCCACACAAATAGGTCCTACTATTTAAATAATCCTCGAAACGGCGCCAATTCTGTGTTGCCACACAAATAGGTCGCGGTGTTCAATTAATCCTCGAAACGGTGCCACTTTGGGTGTTGTTTCAACACAAATAGGTCCTAGTGTTCAAATAATCTCGACAACAAGCACCACTTTGGTGCTGGTATCCAAATTAATTCTCCCACGGGGTCGGGTAGCATTATGGAACTAACAGGATGCTTAGGGAGAGACGGACCACGATATGAATCATTTTATAGCGGGGATGGGATTCATCCTACTCTTTTTCACTCGAGCGTTGGAGAAATGGATAACACCTCACTAAGGGCTTCATTTGCCCCCACTACTTTAGGTTATGCCTTCAACTAGGGTGAGAGGACCCATTCTATAACCCGCATCGGTGAAGGACATCAAGAGATCCTTCTTTACACAATCTTAATGAGAACCTTAAGGAAATATGATCAATACAACACAATCTAACTCTCACGAGTTGTCACACTAGAGAGTGGAGATGTTTCCTGAAAAGGTTTGGGTTACTAAAGACAATAAATGAATCCTGATTGTCCCTGCATACTTTGGTAATGGAATTTATTCATTTGTGGATACATAGTACAAACAGGGGTAGTTCGTGTAGGATTCGACGTTTGAGAAATTTATTGGTGGGAAGTTAAGCAAGATAGAGTGGATTATACCAGTGTCTTTGAGATCCTTTACAAATATTGGTAAACTCATAGACATAATGCTTTAGAATAGCCAAGATATTCCTTCAACTAGAAGGTGTGCATCAATGGAGGCCCGAGAGCACATGGTTTCACACACTCTTCGAGAATTCAACACAAAGGCTCGTGCTAAAGACTCAATTAAATGCTAGGAATCCCTGGTTTGTCATGCCTAAGATACACTCATAGGCTTACAAACAATCTTTATCAACATGGTGAGGGTAAAGTGATTTTAAATTAGTTATTTCATTACCAGAGGAAGGCTCTTCTCATAATGAAATTATAAATGCAGAAATACTGACACATGGACGAGATCTAGTGTGACTCAGAGAAATTTTAACATAATATTACAATAGAAACAATAAAAAACTATTTGAAATAGTTTTGAAATAAAAGTAGACACAATAATGCACATGATCAACACAGAGTCATTCAAAGTTCATCAAATTCATTAGTAGGGGAAAATTTCATAAACAATATCAGAGCCTATCAATGTCTGTACACTTCCACCTTGAGACTTTTGAGTTTAATAACACAGGGAAATGAAATGGTCTCTCAGATGGCCTCTCAGAAAATGGTTTCTCTCAAACTTTCTTAGAAAAATTAACCTCCGACCATTTACAAGAGTATTCTCATTTCATTTATACAATTCACTCACTCACTCATCCCAAATTTCCCCCAAAAAGAAGAATATTCAAGGAATCCTTTGCTTGTTACAAATTTGTCTTAGAAAGTGATGTTTAACAAATTTACACCCAAAGCTTCCAAGTGGATAAATAATGAATTGATCACATTTCTCAGACCCTCTACTATGATTGGGATGCCATATCATAATTTTTGACAGTATTCTTAATCATTATTTCATTTCTATGATTGAGAAATCCCTTTTTAATCATTTTCAGGTGGCTCCATATGGTTGGATTTGACAAGAAATCCTTTTCACCCTCGAGAATACACCTTGAGAAATGAGTTCCCTCGCATGGATGCCTGCATTTGTGCGCTGTGAGTCTAAGTCAGCCAAGTGCAAAGAGGAGTCAGTGGAAGCCTCCACGTGTTTCCTTGGCACAACTACAAAGGTGAAGTCTAGAGGCAGGTTCCCAAATGAGCACGGGCCTTCCACATGTTCAGACCCTAGAGAATTGCATTGCTTGCTGAAAAGTCAGAGTATGGGAAGGCCTAGCGGAAGCTTCCACGTGTTTGTTTGGTGTAACTTCAAAGATGAAGTTTAGAGGCGGGTTCCCAAATGAGCGCAGGATCTCCATGTGCCCTAGGCCCAAGAAAGTTTCCTTGGCCATTGAACAAGTCTCAATATAAAAAGGAGCCAGTGGAATCCTCCACGTGTCTCTTTAGTGCATTTTTGATATGGAGCCCAAAAGTGGAGACCCCAAACAAGCGCGGCTCACCACATGTCCCAGCCTTAGAAAGTTGCTTGAGAAGTCTAAGTATAGAGAGGAGCCAATGGAAGCCTCTACATGTCTCCTTCATGAAACTGTGAAGGTAGGAGCCAAAGGCGGGTCCTCAAATGAGCGTAGGCCCTCCACATGTCCATGGTCTAAAAAATGCACCACCGCTTGAAAAGTCTAAGTATGGGCAGGGCCAATGGAAACCTCCACATGTCTCCTTGCGCAAATCCAAAGGTCAAACTAAGAGGTGAATCCTCAAATGAGTGCAAACCCTCCACGTGGAAAATATTTGAGTTGAAACGGGCCAAAAAACTTCAAAATGCTCTAGCGACCCACCTCTCCGCTTCCAACTTTTGATGTGGGCCCCATCGAGTCACAACTCACTTTTATACCTTTACATCATTTGAAAACAGAGCTTAAAAAATCCAAAGTGCTCTACCGACCCGCTTCCCCGCTTTGACTTTTCAAATGCTGACTCAAACATGTGACATCACTCTATCCCCGGGGTTGTGGATCAATTTATAACTTTGCTCCTTTTTCACAAAAAGGCAAAAATCTTCAAAATGTTCCGATGATCTGCCTCTTCGCCTTTGTCTTGAAAAACCCACGTGTCCATCTTCGGGGTCAAAGTAAGAATTTTTCCCTACCGCTTCATGTTTGTTGAATAACCAATTAGATACTATCGGGGCTACGGGCCAATTTGGTATTTTTTACAAATGTGACAAGTTTCACCAAAAACCCACTCGGGCCACATCCAATAAGAAATTACCATGTTTCCATGGATGTTGGGACAAAATTGACAAGGAAAACATGACTATGGAAAAATAGAAGGAAGGGGAAACCCCGAATTCATGCCCAAATTACAAATTCTTTCTCATGGACAGAGAAATAGAAAACAATATCTAGACTTAATGTGATCCTCGACCAAAGGAAAGGACTGACCATGGCAACCAAATGAAGGAAAAATCTTTCACACATCAATACAGAAGATAGAGAAAACTTCAAACCATACGGATTGAGACGTTTTGAACAAACATGGAGAAATTAAATTGAGCACCAACAATAGGTTTGTTTCTCAAAATATGTTTAGTTGACACTTAATTGTACCATTATTATGCAAGGGAACCAACCTAAAGTTAACAGGAAAAAATACTGTGAATCAAAGGAGGTGAAGGTTCAAGTTGCCCTTTCCTATAAACTTCCTTCCATTAGAAGCACCTTTGTTCTCATACTATGGTTGTTTTAGTTCCAAATTTAGTTTGAGTCAATTTAGCATTTACACTTCATATTTTTTATTTTATTTTATTTTTAGTGGACTCTATATTGTTTCAAATGCCTAGTCCCACCAAGAACAATTTGTATCAATTCTTAACAAAAATTCAATGCTTGAATCAACCATGAGAACTTCAATTGAAAATTTGTTCCTAAAATGTTATCACGTATACTCTTTATTTTTCATCTCGTTTACATTGTTTCTTAGGTCTCTTATTGGCATCACTTTATAACAAAAAGAGTTACGATAGTACTTGTCTAACACCTTGAAGAAGTAAATGTTTGGAAACATTACAACTACACAAAATCCATAAGTGATTTGTTTTCAAGGTAATATCCCATGTTTCCACATTTCACGATTCCGTAAGTGAAATTTATTTTATTCTTAATGTCATAAAAGGGCATAACAAGGGATTAGGGGACAAATTTTTCAGTTTCCTAGTTTCTCTTAAGTTAACATCTTTCAAATCAATTTCATTTGCTAAGAGTTACTTATAATGTTCTAACCACAAGTTAACCTCATAATCAAATTAGGTTTAATTTAATTCCAATATGTACTAAGGACTCTACGCCCTATTATAGGTAAGATTAAGGTGTGATAACATATTTACCCTATAAAGCCTCCGTAAAGGAACAAGACACTATATTGTCACTAGTCAAGGAAACACATTTAGTTGTCAGGAACTAAATAGATAATTAACAAGAGTTTAATTCATAGTACTACTATTTCACTTGCTCTATATGTGTCATCTAGATCCTATAAGGAATTCATTCGATGATGAAGTTAATTTATATATCTAACTTCGTAAAACTAGGTAGTCCACTAGGATACTAAGGAAGTGTTATTTCTAATTACACTAGAAAATTTTGACCTTTTGGTTCCTAACCATCGGATTCACAACGATGTCGCTAAACATATAGGCTATGATGACATCTCACAAAATTCAGGCTTTTATTTACTTAAACTATAAGGCTCCATACAAAGTGTAAATGTTTAAGTTCATTCTACGGTTTGTAGTTTCTTCTGTGCTAAGAAAGATCATGTGAGAAGGGTAGATATGCACTAGTTTTAAACTAAGGTTTCCTATTGTGGTTAGATTTCTTTATTACATTTTTAAGGTAAAGAATACAACACACCAATTATTTAATCATCTATTGCACTCTATTGCACACTCGAAATGAAATACAAGATATTAAAGTCAAATTCATGTAACATATATATATATATATATATATATATATATATATATATATATATATATATATATCCAACCATATGTAAATCTATATCAAAATCATACCTACGATGAAATGCACATTTCCCAAGGCATACCTAAAGTATCATCTCGTACATTTTACACAATTTCAAATATAAACTTTTTTTAACATGGCAATACATTATACATATATAAATTTTCCAATAACATATATAAATTACAATAATAAACAATGAATTACACCACATGTTTTCACCATATTACTTCCAAGTTTACCTAATAATAATAATTTACATCCAAAAGGAGAGGGTTAGAGACACATATTTATTTTATTTCATTTCTTAACCAAGGAGAGAGAAAGAGATAGGGAAGAGAGAGAGACACTATTTTTCCAAAGGTCCAATTTCTCGAACAAGTCACATGATATATTTTCAAATAGTTATTGACAAGTGTTAATAAGTTTTCACAATGTTTTGCCAACTTCTTTGGGGTCCTACAAATTTGTTTTACATTTTCCCGGTAGTTGCAAAATGTTCAATTTAGGCTCGCAGGCTAAGAAAGTGCGTTCAAAAAAATGTCTTCTGATGATAAAACACACCACGGGTAAATGCTTACATTTCCTCCTATACATAAGGATTTCATAGGAATTGAAGGAATTTAGAGTTGATGAAAGGTTTACGATTGGCAGCCAATTTTTTGAGGCCATCGATCATCATTTTCCTATTTACAAACGATCAAAACTTAGCTTAAGGGCTTAGAAAACCATGTCCAAAACTAACGCTTGATGGATGAACGTGAAACAAGAAATTTACTACAAGCTACCCTACATATGGAGAATTCACTAAAGTTGACGAAACTCGAGTTGGAAAATGGGTTTCAAATGGTAGCGGGTTTTTTGTAGTCACTAGTCATAATTGGTCTAGTTTGACATAGTCAAACTACGACCAAAGCCCTGCAAAATGACTTTTGCAAACTATCAAGAAGAGCAGTTTTATCCAAACTAAAGGTTTTAGGAAATTTTCTATTAACAAAATAGGTTTTATGAAGGGTAACAATAATTTCGTTGTTCAGTGGCCCACATGGCAAGCCGATAGAAACCCAATTTTTTTATTTTTAACAACTTCCTACAAAATGCAAAATGGGGTAATAGGTTTTCTAAAAGTGCGTCAACAGATCACGATGAGCATTCAAGGTTGATACAAGTATTTTACTTGAATCCTCACATACCAATGTACACAACATAAAATTAGCATCTCCTTTCTCGGAGTTACGAAGGTCGCTTTTATGAGTCTTCAAAATCGTGATTTAGTGATTTTTAACAAGGGAATGATCAACATATTTACATGGAACTCAACCTTAACTTGTCAATAAAAGGGTACTATAGAAATCTAGTTTGGTTAGGAAGTTTTCTAGATCATCTCAAAGTGAGGGTTTAAGTTCATGGTTTTCTACCAAGGAATATTAAATTGCGTAAGTTACGATATAACGTTTTATTGTTTTAAAAACAAGTTTATTTAAAACAATCAAATGTATGATAATCCTATGGTTTAAAATTTTATTTCGTTGCAAATGAAAAACTAAAGAACAAGAATTATGAAATATAATGAGAGATGAACCATGCTTGAGAAGAAATAGAATCAAAAAAGTTGTGGAGCTTGATTTCGCATCTTCGCAAGGCATTTCATCGAGTGGTTTGCATGCACCAAAAAAGCCACCACAAGCTGGAATGACACATTGATGAGAAAGTTTATGGTTTCCTCAAGATATTAGTCATGTTGGTATTCCTTTGCAATCCATGGGGCCATGTTTCTTTCAGGATTTATGTCAACAAGTTTGCATGCCAAGCACATGCTTCCACATTTTGGGTAAAAGTAAAATGATAACCACGCAATGCCGAGGTCATCCAATTCCCATCTCAGAGTCATAGCTTAGAAAAAGCGTTAGTAGGAAAATAAGCTTGTGCAGGTTTTGGAAGTCTCAAAATGTGAGAGTAATTTGAGATGCATCTCAAACCCCAACAATGCAAGGAACTCAAACCCAAAGTGAAAAAAGATGGCTTGAGCCAAGTGGGAAGGGATCATGGAGAAATGAATGGGAAAAGTGAGTTGGGAGAAACAAAAAAATTGCACGACCTTAACATTCATAAAGCACATCCATAGAAAGGCCAACTATCATTTGAAAGCCATAAACAGACACTCCCATCCAAGCCAATGTATAAATTATTGAGCCAAAGAAGTATAATGTGAGCCATGGTAAATAAAGAAATAAAGTGATCACTCATTTTCAATCCCTCCATGTATACATAGCTTGACCCATAATGAGCCACTCTAAGCATACAAGAAAAATGCAACACCAATTTTAGTCAAAATGAGGAGCTACAATAACTCGAACCGAGGCATATCGAGGCTAAAAAAACACAAAGAAGTTACAAGGACCACAACAACACTTCGATGGCATTCATTTGTGAGATTTGTTGAGGTAATTTCACATAACACTATTTGACTAGTGTAGTGCCCACTTCCCTTCGACACCTTTTTGATTATTATTTTTTGATACTGTTGTCTACACTTATGATATATTATAGTTTTAGTTATAGCATGTTATTAAATACCGAGATACTAAACGATTATTGATTTTATTCTTATATGATGCTTATCGACTCATCAAGACATTTGATGTTGATATTGATATACTTTTGACATGGTTATTTATCTGTAATTCTGACATGTGATATATTTAGTCATATTGAGTAGATCTTGATAATTGGATTAATGCGATGATCATTTTGACATAAATGAAATGTGGAATAGAAATGTGCTAGAAATTGTAAGTGATATTGTATCTTGCATAGATGATATTAATTCATATATAGTTGATTTTAGATTTATATCGCATATTTTGGCATGAATGTTTTAATGTGGCCACGAGGCCGAAAGATGTATTCTCTATTTTTCAAGTATATTATATTCACAACAATATCAGGGGATTGGACATCAACGACATCGGAGTTCGAGAAGAATTCAACTAGGGTCACCATGGCAAGATGTAATTGTGTGTGTGTTAGAATTATTTGGTTAGGGTCAAATTGTAACCTAGGGACCATGTGTTGTTTTGTTTTAATTTCCTTTCTTTTAAAATGTTAGTATGTGTTTTCTTTTAGTAATGACATCTACTTGTTTTATTATTTAGATTTTTGGATATGTGTTTACCCCTTTATTACTCATGGGTTGAAGTGTCTTAATTAAGCTAATTTAAATTTATCCTAAACTAATTAAAGATGTGACCAAAAAGGAATTCATTTATTAGACTTGATTTACTCTTGGATTTTGTGTTGAGTGTGGTTTGTTTGAGTCTTGAGTGTAGCACACTCTACCCTTCATGGGAAACTCGAATTTGGCCTTAGAGGCCAAATTTGGAAGCTTGTGGGACAAGTCAAACTTGTCCCACACCTCTTAAATGCCCATGCCAACCCTACCTATGGGTTGGGGGGTAAAATTTAGGCCTTTTTAGGTGTTTGGGGAAAAGAAAAAGGTGAATTATTGATTGCACCTTCATTCAACATTTAATTTTTTCCTTTGGGGAGTGGGCTTAGATGGAGTGTGTAAGGTTCTTGTCATTCCTCCAACCACTTATTAATTGTGCATTGGAATATGAGGTTGACCAAGTGATGTGGAGTGGAGAGGAAATGAGGTGGCATCCTACTTGGAGCCACATCATCCCTCCCTCTCCTTTCTCTATTTATTGAATTATTGTTGCTTGTTTTGGGGTTGGATGATCATTTTTAGTCTCTTGAATTTTGGAGAGTGAGAGGATTTTGAGAGATTTTGGATTTTGGAGCTTTTTGGATGCTTGCTTGATCTTTGGAGAAGCTTGGAACTTCATACTTGGAACAAGCTCTACCATGGAGAGGTAGGAGCTTCACCTTAGTTTAAATTATGTTACTTGTTTTATTGTATGTGTGTATATGTTGTGTTGTATGTTTGTTTTCCCTTTGGAATGTTGCTTGGGTATGGGTAGATTGCCTAAGTTTTGGAGTGGGAGGAGACTATGGGGAGTTTTATGTAGGGAGGCATAAGAGTTTACCCTTTTGTGGAGGGAGTTTGGGTTGGGTGCCCCACCTTGTTTTGAGGGATGCTTGCATTTTCTTTTTTGTTCTTGCTATGAGGGAGACATAAGAGATGTAGGGAGGCATAAGAGTTATGGAGGTATAAGGGGTACTTGAGGGAGGCATAAGAGTTGTAAGGGGAAATTGTGATTTGCATTGGAGGCTTTTGGGTGGGCACCCATTCCCATTGGGAGGCATAAGTGGCCTCCCCATAGGTCTTACTCTTTTGGCTTCCTTGATAAGCCTTGTGATCTTGTTGCTTTATTGTTTTCTTCATGTTGAGTTGTTGATGTTTTTTGTATGCAAATGGAATGAATGTGAAATTATATGTTAAGTATTGTGGAAGAGAGTAGTTTTCATGAGTTGAGATCTTCTCCCATTGTAATGTGGTTGGGGCTCGGGGGCCAAAGGGAGAGGATGGCTTCCCTTCCCCATTGGGTATCTTGGTTGGGTGGAGAGCGTTACCTCTCCCCCTATTTTATCATGTGAATCAAGAATTTTTTTGAGGAGCTACCTTGTTGGTGTTGGAGCTTGAGTCCTTTTGGTGACCATATGGAACTCCTTTGTATTTTTTTTACCCACTTAGAGTTGAAGAAATTGTAACAAAGTATTCATTTTGTATTTATATTTTGTATAAATTCCCACATCAAGTCGAGAACATTGTATTGTTATTGTGAATAAACATATTGCATTTCATCATGACTATGGAAGTGTATTATATATGTATTGAAAGGAAATTTGTATTCAACTAGTTTTTATTGATATTGCATTGCATGTGAAAAGGAACAAATAAGAAAAGAAGGAAGGAAGAATGTTATTGTAGAGTTAGTTTTGCAAATATAAAAGAAATTATTTTCTCCTTGTTGAAACCTTGGATGCATTGTGAGAAAAATAGTGCTTGTATTGAAAGATTAATCTATTTTACAATGGAAAAGAAAGTATATTTTCATTGAGTAGTTATTGTATTGTAAATGTGAGAAAGAAGAAAATGTAGAGATTGTTAGAAGTTGAATTTGTTTACAAAATATCATTGTATGGAAAATAAAGTTAATATGGTTATTTAGAATGTATGCATGTTGTAGTAGAATGAAAGAGAGAACAAGTTAGATTATATTGTATCTAGGAAAGTTGATTTTATATGAGGAAATGACAAGTAATGAAATAGATTTACATTCCTTTTTGCTCTTGTAATGGAAAGAAAGAATCTAGTTAAACAAATAGAAATTATTCTTGTAAGTAGATGAATTTTATTAGAAATGGAAACACTTTAAAATGACTAGATTTAACTAAGAAATGAATAATAGAGCACTAAATCTCAAATCTGGAACTTGAAATGAACAAAGACAATTCAAAATGCATTTTTACATCCTTTAGCAACTTTAAGTTTTTGTGAAAATATCGACATTATGGTTCTATTTTTTCTCGAACAGACCACCGCCTCAGACAGAGCAAATGGTCCCGTAAATTTTTCTCAAAGCTATGGCAGGCGCCTCAAAACCACTACCCAGTAAGGTGGCGGTCTTGTGTTTGTCACCCAGGTAAGGCAGCGGTTTCCCAACCGCCACTCCTAAGGCGGCGTCCATTATTTTTCACACCGGCAAGGCAATGTCCTGTGACCACCAAGATGCTCGGGTGGTGGGTTTTTCACTTATGACAATTCAATGGATCCGTGCATGTGCGTAAAATTTGTCTAGTTTTCATTAATTCCTAAATTGTAAAATTTAACCTATTACTACCAACAAGTAAAATAAAGAGAAATACTATGGATTGAACAACAAAACACTCAAATGGTGAATCTAAAAGCATTCTTTCATTTATAACAAAGGGGGTAGGGTTTGCCCAAATTTTAAACCCAATACACTATAATCTTGGAATAAAAACCAGATTGGAGGAGGAAACCCCTCCCAATCTTTAAATGAAATAGATTACATGAATAAAACTAAATCTTCATGTAGAATCCTCCATGGCTTCTTCCCTTTGCTCCCATGGCTTCCTCCTCTCCAACCTGCAAATTTTAACAAAATAAAATGAACCAAATGAGAAGAATAGAATGAGAAAAGGTTTTAATAGACTTTCATAAGGATTTTAGGGCTAAGTTGGGAACCCTAGGATCTAGTGGCTAAGATGGATTTGATCTAAGGGTGGAGGATTGACCCTACCTTTATTAAGAAAATGTAATTTAAATGTTTTAATTTAAAATCCTTAAGGGTATGTGTAGATGGGTGAGTGGGGCCATTTAATTGCCTAGGGGTGTGATGTCCCTTTTAACCCTTAGTATGTGTAGAAATTTATTAAAGGATCCTTTAAGCTATTAAAGTAATGAATTTAATAATTTAGCATAAGGTTAACCTTGTTAGGATTGAACCAAATTGAAATAGAAGAAAATATCTAATTAAGTGAATTAAACCTTGTTATCTTCCTATAGAACTATTGACAAATGTACCCTAGAGATAATTGTGCTAACATGTAACTTTCAACTCGACCCATTGCTTCAATCGTAAAACTGAGCTAAGTAGTGTAAGTAAATTAATGAACCCTAAAGGTTAAGCACCCTTGTAACATCCTCAGTATCGTACTCCTTCTTCGAGACCTTCCTTGACCAAAAAAAAAGTTAGTTACATTTTCGGTTAAGTGTTAGGTCGAAGCATATTCTTAGATTTTTTTTACGGGCATTACAACTAGAATAAGGTTGGGACCGTGTTGTATTAGGAGGAAAATTCATCCCCACGAGACCTCTCTATCCCAAGTTTACTTTTCTTAATGGATGAGCCATTTTTGAAGTAAACAATGACTAGATTTCCTGTGTCCCATGGTCGATGAGTAAATGGGCTCTTCTCGGTGTTCTATAAAGAAATAACTTCTACTTGAAATATTAATATTTGTGTGCCGTACCACCATGGAGAGATAGTCCCTCATCTAACTCGCCCAACACTAGATAGAGTATCCTCCATGAGCTCTGTGAAGGTGCCATAGCCACGCACCCACCACTCCTAGGCTCAATCCGAGCCACCATGACAGGCCCTCCAAGCTTGGTGTTATTGCTCCCATTTTTGCATATCCCGCAAGCTTGGAATTTTGGCGAATAAGCCTACATGCCTTATGCGCATCCATATTTGGTAGGCATATCTATCGGGGACTTACAACTAAGACATCCGACAAATTTTTTTATTACCATTCTTCCAAATGCCCGCCATCCAACTATCGCTAAGTTTTTTAATGTTGTCCTGTGTTTCACGTGGCTAGTGCCTTTGAATTGAAATAATGTGTTTGAATTATTATGTAGGGAAAAGGATATGTATGAAATGGTGCGATTATGGGTCACTCTCCACCTGTTGCGCACCCACTCCTATCATCTCCATTAACTACCCCCTTTTTTTTTAATTTTCGTTTTGGTCAAAAGTTTCGAGCACTACATTTCCCTCCCCTTATAAGAGAATTGTCCTTGATGTGACACAACGCCAAGGGTATCAAAAGTGATAAGGAATTACGTAAGATAATGATGACAAGTTCCATCTAGGGATAAGATCTTTGTCGTTAGAACACGACCATAGGGAAGTTAAGAAAGTTTAACAATTTCATAAACTCTTAATGTTCTGTGAAGATGGGTAGTTCTAGTTTACCTTATTACTTAGTTAATATTTTCCTTTACAATAATTATTAATATCAATCTCTTAATATTATTTTTTAAAGTTAAATTGTCTTATGTTTCATGGGTTCCCAATAGAAACTAACATGTCAATACCTCACAAGGCCCAATCACATCACTAATGGTCAATAAGACACATAACTACATACCTATGTAATTGTATCACATCACAGGAATTCAACCAAACCATGGAATGGAATATACATGGTCCACATAACATATTAATTTTCACACACATACCCTTGACACAAAGTACTCGTAACATAAGCGAGATCTACAACAACATGGAATTCCCAACAAGTACACATATAAATGTTTCACACAACTCGGAGATGTAATGTGCTTGTGAACATATAACTATAATCAAGCTACACAGGACAAGATGGAATACACATCTTACCATAAATGAGGAGCATCAACCATAAACATTATACAACACAACCGGACTCACATGAGTACACATAAATCAAAGTACCAACACCATACAACTCCTAATACATTACAAAAAAAATCCATATACCTTCCAAAGCATCACCAACAACTACATATACCTCCCAAGCATCACCAAACAACTACATATACCTCCCATGGATCACAAAACAAATCCATATACCTTGAAAAGCATCACAAGACAACTACATATACCTCCTATGCATCACAAAGCAACTAGTTATACCTTCCAAGCATCACAAAGAAAAACCTCCAAGTGCACTAATAAAATACACACACACACACAAAGTATCTTATGTCTTCCTCAAGTCTATTATGCCTCCCTCAAGTCTCTTATGCCTCCCTCAAGTCTTTTTGTCTCCCCAAAGAGGTCACTCACCCTATAACCCTAGGTACATAGAGTCCAAACACCCTTAACCCACATCACATAATAACTTGTGGTTCAACAACCCGCTAGTTATCTATAACTCCTTGGGGTGTACCCCATACAATGAAGCAGGTCCATAGGTTCAACCACTCCATGGTGCATCCCATGACCCTATTCCACACATTACGACATTAGAACCAGTATAAAAATCCATTTCAAATGCCAAGTGGAAAAAATCTCAAGCCTTGGGCTAGGCTATAAAACCTTTAAACATGAAAAGCAAATTTAAATATAAGTAAAGAAAATTCCCAAATAGCCATAGTTAGTGCAAAATTTCTGCATGTTAGTGCAATAACCAAATAAAATGCCCAAAATATAAGAACACATCAATCAAGAAAATTACTAGTTCTAGCAAGAAAATAAAATGTTCAATTTACGAATAAAATACATATAGAGAAATAACACATCACAATAACTATGTGGCCTTATACGACCACCAAAGGGGTACTCAATGAGTTGCTGACACTCAGACATCAAGCCTCAGCTCGTAAAATAACATATCAAATAATACAACTTCATCATCTAAATCATCCCTCCACCACTTCCACAAGGCTCAACATAGTCATAACTACACTTAGGTTGAATCCATATGATAACCATATAGGGAGAGAGAAAGGAGTACAAGTCGCCATCTACTGAGCCTAAGGTGTCCGTGAAAAACACAATATGCATGACATTCATTGAGCAAGTGCCATACATACCAAATGAACAAAAGTGGGTTTTTAGCCTATGTAAGACTCCACTTCCTATCTCATACTTGGCTCGAGTGATTGGTCAATAGTACACATTTCCTCACTCTAAACATACACCTTTTACCGATTTCCCTTAGGGTCGGTTAGTGTAAGGTTCACAACATAACACATAACTACATCACTAACACAATGGTGATTCACACACATTAACCATAACGTCTTACGCATGGTATATATACAGGGTATAACACAATCATTACTTTCATGGGTTATGATACATCACATTACCACATACTGCACCCAAAGTGAAATCATTATACAATAGGGATCATATGTCACCATATGCCCCTAAATCACGACATGAACCATCACATATTACATGAATTATATGTATGAGGAACACAATGTCTAACATTACAACATATAGTCAATTGCAATTACAACATGGTGACACACATGATTCATCACAACATAGTGTGAAATCATGATACAATCCAATTCACTTTACACCAATTTTTTCATGCAATACATCAATACACCTTCATATCACATAATGCCAAAATGCTCCAACACTCCACAATCCATAATAAAATTCTTTTCACACACAACAAGGTGGTACATCACACATGAATTTCTCATTGAATCCATGAAAAGGAGAGATAATACTCTCATCACAATCACATCAACAAGATAACAAATACACACTAAGTGACATGCACAACATGTGCGTTGCATAATATCATAATTATGACATTGGTCACATAACAACATATATCACATTACTCTTCCAATCTCCACCACCACCATCTAAAACCATCATAACTCCAATATGACCCAGAGGTTAGAGAGATCATGAACCTTTCTCTCTAACACCAAATGTAACACCCACATTTTACACACACAAATACAACTATAAAAATACCATAATAATATTTTTTTTACTTACATTTCTCACTACACAACACCACAAGGGCTCCAAGTAGAAAATCAACAACGCATAAGAACTTACATAAACATGAACCCACTCATATAATAGGATAACATAGGGTACCCATCAATGTCATACTCAAATGACATAAACTAGGACAATGACCCAATTATAGTAAGAAACACCATGGTAGGCATACTCCACAACATGTCCTTTTTATGGTTTACATCTTCATTAAATTTAGGTTTCCATTGTATGACTTTATAGTTTTCAAGAGAATTAAACACATAAGGTTTAAAATTTCCTACTTTACAATCTTCAATTACTTTACTTTGAGGAAATAGTCTTAAAGGAGAATGCACAATTGATTCCTATATCGAATCCCATTAATTATCCATAGATCATTTGTTAATTAAATTCAATTTTAAGCAACCATGAGTCTCCCAATAACTTGTTCTTACGTTAAAGGTTTGTTTCTCAAAATATGTTTAGTTGACATTTAATTTTTCCATTATTATGCAAGGGAACCAACTTAAAGTTGATGGGGGAAAAATATTACGAATCAAAGGAGGTGAAGGTTCGAGTTTCCCTTTCCTATAAACTTCCTTCCATTAGAAGCACATTTGTTCTCATACTATGGTTGTTTTAGTTCCAAATTTAGTTTGAGTCAATTTAGCATTTACACGTCATAATTTTTATTTTATTTTATTTTTAGTGGACTCTATATTGGCTCAAATTCCTAGTCCCACCAAGAACAATTTGTATCCATTCTTAACAAAAATTCAATGCTTAAATCAACCATGAGGACTTCAAGTGAAATTTTGTTCCTAAACCATTATCACATATACTCTTTTTTTTTCATCTTGTTTACATTGTTTCTTAGGTCTCTTATTGGTGTCACTTTATAACAAAAAGAGTTACGATAGTACTTGTCTAACATCTTGAATAAGTACATGATTGGAAGCATTACAACTACACACAAACCACAAGTGATTTGTTTTCAAGGTAAGATCCCATGTTTCCGCATTTCACGATTCCACATGTGAAATTTCTTTTATTCTTAATGTCATAAAAGGGCATAACAAGGGATTATGGGACCAAGTTTTTAGTTTCTTGGTTTCTCTTAAGTCAACATCTTTCAAATCAATTTCATTTGCAAAGAGTTACTTACAATTTTCTACCCACAAGTTAACCTCCTAATCAACTGAGGTTTAGTTTAATTCCAATATGCACTCAGGGCTCTACGCCCTATTATAGATCAGATTAAGGTGTGAAAACATATTTACCCTATAAAGCCTCCGTAAAAGACCACCGCTATATTATCACTAGCCAAGGTAACACATTTAGTTGTGAGGAACTAAAGAGATCATTAACAAGAGTTTAAGTCATAGTACAACTATTTCACTAGCTCCATTTGTGTCATCTAGATCCCACAAGGAATTCATTTAATGATGAAGTTAATTTATAGATCTAACTTCGTAAGACTTAGTAGTCCACTAGGATACTAAAGAAGTGTTAGTTATACTTACAACAGAAAAGTTTGACCATGTCGTTCCTAACCTGTCGAGTTCACAAAAATGTCACTAAACATATAGGCTATGATGACAACTTAAATAATTTGGGCTCTTATTTACTTCAACTAGAAGGTTTCATAGAGTGTACAGGTTTAAGTTCATTCTATGGTTTTCAGTTTCTTTTGTGCTAAGAAAGATCATTCGAGAAGGGTAGATATGCACTAATTTTAAACTAAGGTTTTCTATTGTGGTTAGATTTTTTTAATACATTTTTACGGTAAAAAATACAACACACCAATTATTTAATCGTCTATTGCACACTAAAAATGCACTACAAGATATTAAATTCAAATTCATTTAACACACACACACACACACACACACACACACACACACACACACATACACATACATATCCATCCATATGTAAATCCATATCAAAATGGCACTTATGATTAAATGCACATTTCCCAAGGCATCCCTAAAACTAGCATCTCATACATATTACCAAATTTCAAATATAAAATTTTATTTAACATGCAATACATTATACATATAAACATTTTCCAATAACATATATAAATTACAATAATAAACAATGAATTACACCACGCCTTTTCACCATCTTACTTCCATCCTACAAAACCATGTGAGCATGAAATCAACATAAATCACTAGCATGGCATCCACCTAAATCTAGCATAATTAATGTTTTCAGTTTTTCATTTACATAATAATAATAATTTGCATTCAAAAGGAGAGGGTTAGAGACATATATTTATTTCATTTCATTTCACTTCATTTCTTAACCAAGGAGAGAGAAAGAGATAGGGAAGAGAGAGAGAGAGAGAGACTATTTTGCCAAAGGTCTAATTTCACAACAAGTCACATGATATAGTTTCAAATAGTTATTTACAAGTGTTAATAAGTTTCCACGATGGTTTGCCAATTTAATGGGGTCCTACAAATTTGTTTTACATGTTCCTGCTAATTGCAAATACGTTCAATTTAGGCTCAGAGGCTAAGAAAGTGTTTTCAAAATCTGTCTTCCGATGAGTGAACACACCATGGCTAATTTCTATGTGTCCTCCTATACACCAAGAATTCACAGGAATCAAGGAATTCAGAAATGCTGACAAATGGTTTACGATTGGTGACCAATTTTCTGAGGCCATCGGTCGTGATTGACATAGGTGCAAACAATCAAAAGTTAGCTTAAGGGATCATAAAATCACGTCCAAAACTAATGTTCGAGGAACGAATGTGCAACGAGAAATTTCCTAAATGGTCCCCTATATATTGAGAGTTCACTAGAGTCAATGGAACTTGAACTGAAAATGAGTTTCAAACGGTGACGACAGTTTTTCGAGCCACCAAATATTGGTCCAGTTGACTTAGTCAAACTACAACCTGAGGCCTACAAAATACCTTACCCAAACTATCAAGAAGAGTGTTTTTTCCCAAACTCAAGGTTCCAAGAAATTATTTAGGTAAAAATACTAGGGTTTGCGAAGGTGGACAAGCATTTCATTGTTTAGGGCCCACATGGCGAGCCGATACGAATCCCAACTTTTCAATTTCAAAAACTTCCTATAACTGCAAAAGAGGTAACAGGCTCCTAGAAGGGCGTCAAAAATCATAGATGATCATTCAAGGTCGATGCAAGGATTGAAGTGACTCCTCACATAACAAGGTACACAAAGGAAACTTAACATCTCCTTTTCGAGTTACGAAGGTTGTTTTGTGAGTCTCTCGAAAATAGTGATTTACTAGTTTTAACAAGGGTATAGTGAACATATTTACATGGAACTCAACCTTAACCTGTAAATAAAAGTGTACTGTAGCAATCTAGTCTGATTAAGAATTTTGCTAGATCATCTCAAAGTGAGGGTTTAAGTTCATGGTTGTCTACCAAGGAATATTAAATTCCGTAAGTTACGATATAACATTTTATTTTTTAAAAACAAGTTTATTTAAAACAATCAAATGTACGATAATCCTATGGTTTAAATTTTTATTTCATTGTAAATGAAAAAATAAAGAACAAGAATTATGAAAGATAAGGAGAGATGAACCATGCTTGAGCAGAAAATGAATTGGACAAAGTTGTGGAGCTCAATTCCATATCTCCGCAAGGCATTTAATTGAGTGGTTTGCATGCACCAAAAAAATCCACCACATGTTGATGAGCATGTTTATTGTTTTCTCAATATATTAGGCATGTTGGCATTCCTTTGTAAGCCATGGGGCCATGTAACGACCCAAAATCCACACACGAACAACACAAAGAAACACAAGATAACTTTTTTCAACTTGCTTGACACATAACATGATGCAACATGTCTTCACCAAGGATACAACTAACACTGTGAACAACTTGATAAAAGGATGGCCATAAAGGCAGACGGAAACGTTCACACCTATCAAGGATAATTTACTTTTCTTTTTGACAAGACAACATAGAATTCCAATCACATAACACACTTACAGCTTAGGGCCAACCACAATGAGATATTCTTGAGGGTTATTTATTTTAAAAGGACATCTTGAAATTCTTAGCTTACGTTTTCAAGGAGGCTCAAGATATGATTCGTATAATTCAACTTACCAACCGAGTTATTTTCTTATACACTGTAGAGAAGTTCACTAAAAGTCTTCACTTTACGACAATTAGTTGTTTAGTTCCATTATTTAATAAGGGACTAATTTAATTCCACAAGGCTATCTGTCCATACTTACATTACTAAAAATTGCTCATTACCTTGCTACAACAAGAATTCGTGTTCAACAAAATCAAGATGAACTTACAAAGTATCCTGGGAAAGAGTTAAGGAGATAAGGTCGAGTTAAATTCCTCTTTAAGACGTCATTAGCTATTACCAAGGTTTAATTGGAGCTTGGGGTTTTATACGTAATTATTAACGCTTTTACTTAGGCTTCACCGAAAGAGCTTATCAAAAGGGAACTACTTACTTTCAAATAGGCTGAGAGATAAATTGAGTGGTTTCTAAATTTTCTTCTCTTACTTGTTAAATCTTATTAGAAGCTAACCATTGTTTTCCTTTAAGCTTGTTTTAAGCGTTCACCAAAAAAAAAAAAAGAGTAGTGTTCACTAGTTTAGCTAGGGATATCAAGTTATAAAGTTTACCTACAATGATAGTCTTGCCCTTGTTTACTTAAAGAATTTCTTTCTCTCAAGTTGGTGACCCCTACGTTACTTTATTTGAATACAACTTTTAATTTAACTTCCAAATTATTAAACAATCCCATGTTAGTTAACTTATGACACTTTATTACTAAGTCATGTCAAGGTTTAACTCAAAATTTATTCTCAAGGCAAGGTTATAGCTACACTCATTTACAAGAAAAAACAAGATTACATCAATTCTTAAAATACTCGACTCCAACAAAGTCACTCAACAACAATAACCAAATTTTCTTATAATTTCAATGACGGTCAAACAATACAAGGTTTCCAAAGTTCAGATGACAAAGTCCACAATACTTTATACTAAGACATTAATCCTCTTTTAAAATTTCCACTGGACGTTAACAATAGTTGAACAACATAAAAAGGTTTCGAGCAAAGGATCTTATCAACTGAGGTTGATGACAAAAGTCTACAAATCTATCCCTCATCTACACGCAAAATCCATCTGCAGCAAATTTTCTACAAGAGTCAGTTCACGAGAACTGAGCAAGATAAGGCTACACAAAACCACCATAACTATTATCTAACAATACCACGAAGAGGAAGCACTTTATTACAAGAATTGGTTCAAACCTCTAAACACTATCAACACATCAAGTTATAATAAAGTCTTCATCATGCCAATCAAAGAAGGAGAAGACCTTGTACTTCAGCTAGGAGTAAAAGTAACGAAAGTATAGTAATTGTAGAGAATGGCCGTTGGCCCTATAAGGAGAAAACAAATAATCTAGCAAAACACGAATTCCCATCAAGTAAGTAATTAAACCATAATTACAAGATTAAGATTTGATATATACACCAACCATCTAGAAATTTATCAAAGGTAACAACGCATAGACTAAATTAATATATTTCTAAAAGAACAAGAGTTGATCGCCCAAGAAAGGGGAACCACGGGTTTCAAAAATTAACAAAAAAGCCATGTATAATCGAGTTTCAAACCGGAAAATCAAAAAAGTATACACACAACATAAGTTTCGAGGCGAAAGAAAAGTAAACTAGTTTTGACCAATAATTACAAAGATTTTCCAATCATCTAAGAAGGGTCAAAGTCTTACAGCAAGTGCTAGTAGCAAACACGCGAGAGAAGAAGGGGATTCCGTCCAAAAAGAGTATACAATAATGTCTTCAACAAATTTTTATAACACTAAAGATTTGCAAACCTCCACTACAATACTAATGTTTGGTTAACTTAAATAAATTACCCATATCCCAAAACAACCATATTTTACGGAAACCCTTGGTAACACAGTCAACCGTCGCACAAATAGATACAAACATAATTTCTAAGTGACATTATCAAAACAAAACCTTCCGCTATGAATCCATAAGATTATCAAATGAAAGTTGAGTTTTTCCCGAAGATTAATCACATTTAAGGAAATTTCCATCACAAACTATTACGGTAATTACGTGCATAAAAACCGACCAATATTAATTAATAGCGTTAACATTACAAGGGAGAAAATAATGCCAGTTAGAAAAAAATAGAAGAGCACCATCAGCAATAATTCTGAGAGGGGGATTAGACCAAACTATTCTAGTGTCAACGAGGTACTGGATTCGCACAATGAAACCTCCAGCTTAGTTGATCCGAAAAGCTAGTTATGGTTCAAGTTGATAGGGATGGTTAAGGTACTTCTTGAGGATGGCCTTAAAATCCTAGAAACAAGATGAAAGATAGTATAAGAGTCTAAACACGTGAGACGGTAAAACACATTGCACACAAACCTTTTCGACTACCGCTTTTAATACAAAAACTCTAAGTTTGGCTAGCCCACGCATTGCTCACACAATCCTACAACCTTTCCTTCTCGATTCCAAAAGGTTATCAAAGGGACTTACGAAGGGGTTAACAAAAAAATGTCAAAAGACAACTTGGGTGCTAGGGAGGAGCTTCATAGTTATCGTAACTTACTTCCATAATATCGAAAATACTAGTTGATCAACATAATAACTTGCAACTCAATCGCAGAGAGAATTAATACATAAACAAGCAGATTTAAGGTCTATCATTCGAGTAAGAGAAACATAAAATTCAGAGGAGAGGGCACACGCATCCTTTCGACCCACATACTGTCAACGATAAAAGCTAAAACAAGAAGAAACAAGCAAAAAGGGAAATCTCCCATCATGACATCCAACTGACATATCAATGCAACGAAAAAGTGTTCAATTTCGCAATAATTGTAAATATAATAGCAAAGAAAAAGTGTATAAATATCTTTCCTGTTTCTCCAGCTTCAATAGGTCGTAAGGACTCTGCACGGGTCAAAGCATAAGAACCGTAGGTATTGGAATCAGGTGCACCGGGCTTCTAAGCCCACATTCACGATCCGTGAGACCATGCAATTGAAGAGGATTTTTGTCAAAAAATTCATGAGCATTGTTGTATCCGAAGTGACTCCATGCACTTGTGCTCAACTATTGCTTTCCTTGAGCTTTTACTTCTTGTGGGATTCGACAACCAACTCACATACCCTATACGTGCTACCACAAACACAAGTGATCTACACAAGGCTGGAGGAGATATTTTCAGAGAAGAACCTAGCAAGGATGTCACGGCAAGCAAAGGTTGTAGGAGATGGATTTACCCAAGTTACTCAGATTTGTTTCAACTTCCTATGCCTCCTCAACAAACCCATTCCAAAACATATCATGCAATCCTTGTTGTCCTTTGGCCATATTTCACTCAGGCATTTTGTCAAACAGTTTGGGTGTCTTATGCTTGCTTCCACTTTGCATAAGTATCTACCAACACCCGGAAAACAAAGCATTTGACACAGCCTTGTCCCTTCTCCATTATTTTCCAAGTTTCCAAGGTGTCTCAACCCACCCAATTTGTCCACAACCAACAATCATTGCTGTCTAAAAGACCACATTTCTTTCAAGTTTTTCCCAAACCATCAAAACACTTTGTTGAAGCATCCGCATCGGGAGTAAAAATCTGTCTTAAGAAAGTTATGCACCCAAGACACTAGCAGATACAATAAGCAACAAAAATCTCTTTTTTCAAAAGCATTGGAGAATGTCAATGCCCTACTCAAACAATCCCACTTTGGTATAGGCGTGGAGATGCTATCAAAGGTTGTGGAGTTTGGCTTTACACCTGCTCTTTACATTTGCTTGTAAGTTTATAAAGCCATTTCAACATATCCATACTATACAGAGCCTGCAGTCAACGTTATCCATGAGGATATCTCTTCAGGCATTCAATAAAATAGCTAATATGCCTTGTCTATGCTCTTTAAACCCCAACAAATATACCCACACAATGGCAATACTAATAAATTGGCATGTTATTCTTGGTAAAGGTTAGAACTCCTTCATGACCCTTGTTTCCCGCGAGAAGTAGACACAAACACACCCCTCTCCAGCCCCAAAGGCACCCATTGCAATACTATCAAGATAATATGGCACAACACCCCCGCCCACAGAAAGAGAAATCACATCCACACCATCTTCAACAGCAGTATCAAACGCAGAAAGTATGTCAGAATCATAGCAACCAGACATCCAACATACCTTCATCTCCCAAGACATTTTCTCCAACATTGCATAGATCTCCTGACAAGTTCATACTTGCAAAGCAAATTGTGCTTCATGAATACACTGAAATGAAACAGATCCACCTCTATGAGATCCTCTTCCATGGGTTACATCGTAGAACAAGCAAGGTCTCGGTAGAGAATCTTTCTAAATACATTTCATCAGGTCTCCCAGTAACACTCTCACCATGTCACAAAGTCAATTTTGATAAACTATCTTGAAGGAGAATCCCGAATTTGAGGATGCAATGATCTTTTGACGAATGTAAAAACAACATAGTTGGATAGCTCGCCGCCATTGGAAGCACTCAAAAGAAGGGCTTCTACTACACTCGTAACGTGCTCGCTGCTCTGCTAAATTACTATTATAGGCTGTTGTGGAGATCCAAATGAGAACACACCTCGCAAAGACCCAAGAAAATGGGGAAAACACGCCTACCTCACTGGCTGGTTTAGGCAATGCGCGCGCGGCAAAGGAAAACATCGATCCCTTTTTCCACCCAAACGCCTCAGAGACAACAAATAAAAGCCACGTCCACCTTAGTGTTAACGAGCCCTCATCCACGGGCGAAAGCGTAAGGAACAGGGACGCGACTACACAAACAAACAAAGAAAAACTCCCTCCATTCTCCTCACGCGGCCAGGGCAGGAAGAAGGAAAGCGTTCAGGAGGAAACAAGAAGAAAACGCCTCAGACACACCTGCTTCACTGGCTTGAAGCTCCATCAAGCCGTCATGTCAAACCAGATCGCGCCAATGCATTGAATGACAGAATCAAAAGGAGATCCTGGTGAAGAAAACGCCTCCACCGACTCCCATCTCCCTCACGCAACGTAGAAAAACGTGACAACCATAATACTACTTGGCAGGTTGGGTGGTTGGGAGGAGGCCAAGGTGGTAGAATGGAAGCGATGCCCAACGGGCATTACATTCTCCTCCCCTTAAGAAAGCATCATCCTCGATGCAACATAACACGGAGAAAAAGAAATGGTACGCAACAAGGAATAGATAAAGAAGCAAACACACCCTATGGTTTAAAATTTTAGTCGATTAAAGCATGGCCACAGGGTAGCCTTAGGAACATTTGGTAGAAATTTTAACTTTCAATGTTTTGTGAAGATTGGCAGTTCCCTCTTATTTATTATTTCATTAGTTCCTTTCCATTATCATTATTTCTAGTTTTAGTTTCTTTTAAAAATATCATCATTGAAGAGTTTTGATTTATTTCTTATTGTGGGTGCCCAACATGAATCAAGCTAACGCAACTCCCTATCGGTTCACAAGACACTACAGATTCACAAGCACACAAGTATATACTTCAAGATTGTATTACACCACAAAAGGTTACTTAAATACGGAATAGAATAGGCACAGTCCACATAACATAGTACTCGACACACATCAATGACTGACATACCAAATACTCAAACAAAAGAGTACTACAATCCACTAGACATTTCCTCAATTTGCATTGATGAAACAAATTCACATAACACCAAACAAATGCTACAGGTACATAGTGTCCACAAGGGAATCAATGACATATCCACCACATCACAACACATATCCATCTGACATGAGTAACACATACATCAAAAGACCACTACCAAACATCACATTAACTCAACATATGTCCCAAAACATCAACCATACACACAAATATCATATGCCTCCCTCAAACTCTTATGCCTCCCTCAAGTCTCTTACGCCTCCATCAAATTCTTATGCCTCCCTCAAGTCTCTTATGCCTCCCTCAAACTCTTATGCCTCCTCAAGTCTATTATGCCTCCCTCAAACTCTTATGCCTCCCTCAAGTCTCTTATGCCTCCCTCAAACTCTTATGCCTCCCTCAAACTCTTATGCCTCCCTCAAGTCTCTTATGCCTCCCTCAAGCTCTTATGCCTCCCTCAAGGAGGCCAGTTGACCCTATGGTCCAAGACACATAGAGTTTGAACACTCCTAACCCAAGTGACATAATAACGCGTGGTTCAACAACCCGCTAGTTATATGTAACTCCTTAGGGCGTACCCCCATACAACGAAGCGGGTCCATAGGTCCAACCAATCCATGGTGCATCCTATGACCCTATTCCACACATCACAACAATAGAACCAGCACAACAATCCAATCAAAGTGCCAAGTGGCAAAGTACAAGCCTTGGGCAACGCGGTAAGAATTCCAAATTTAAAAGAAGACCCAAAATCAAGCAAAATAAATGGCCAAATACCCATAGTTAGTATCAAAATTCCCTATGTTAGTGCATCAAACCAAGGAAATCCCCAAAATTGTAAAGCATGGCAATCAAGAAAAGCTGCTAGTCCTTACATAATAAAGTAAAAGCTCAATTTACAAATAAAATCAACTTATAATAATGTCACATTACGATAACTGTGTGGCCTTATCTAGCCACCAAAGGGGTACTCAATGAGTTACTAGCACTTTCGAACATCGAGCCTCGCTCACAAAATACGTATCAATAATACAACTGTCATCACCTCCATCTGAATCATCCCGCCACCACTTCGACAAGGCTAAACATAGTCATAGTTGCACTTAGGTTGCATACATACAACCACATAGGGAGAGAGGAAAGATTCACATGTTATCTACTAAACCGAAGTTTCGCTCGAGTTATTGACCCATGGTACACCATTCCTCACTCTCAACATACACTTCTACCGATTACCCTCAGGGTTGGTTAGCGTAAGGTTCACAACATAACATACAACAACATCACTAACATAATGGTGGCACACACATAACTACCATAACGTCTTACATATGGTACATATACAGGGTAGATCACAATCATACATTCACTGAGTGTAACACATCACTTTACCACTTTCTGCACCCAAAGTGCAATCACCATACGATAGGGTTCATACACTCACCATATGACCCAAAATCACAACATGAAGCATTACATATTTGCACAGTCATACATACGATGAACATAGTACATCTCAACATAACATCCATTGCTACATAACAAGGTGGTACACACATTTCTTCAAAACATGGTAAAAACATCATGATACAACTCATTTCTTTTAACATCAATCTAGTCATACAACACATTGATACACCTACATACCACAATATGTCACAATGCTCCAACACTACGTCATCCACATTATAATTCTTTTCACACATCACAAACAATAATTCACACGTGAACTCTTCATAGAATCCACAAGAAGGAGAGAGAATACTCCCATCCCCAACATATCAACATGATTACAAACACGCACAAAGTGACATACACATCATGTGCGTTCACAAAATCACAATTACGACATGGATCACATCACACTTAAAGCACATTACTCTTCCAATATAAATCATCATCATGCAATACCATCATCTCCATGAAACAACATCATGTAACACCATCACCATCATGTAACATCACCATACAACACCAATCCGGCCCATAGGTTCGAGAGCATGAACCTACGCTCTGATACCAAGTGTAATGACCCAAAAATCCACACACAAACAACACAGTGAAACACAGGATAACTTTTTTTTTGACTTGCTTGACACATAACATGATGCAACATGTCGTCACCAAGGATACAACTAACACTATGAACAACTTGATACAAGGATGGCCATAAAGGCAGCACGAAACGTTCACACCTATCAAGGACAATTTACTTTTCTTTTGACAAGACAACATAGAAGTCCAATCACGAACACACTTACAGCTTAGGGCCAACCACAATGAGATATTCTTGAGGTTTATTTATTTTAAAAGAACATCTTGCAATTCTTAGCTTACGTTTTCAAGGAGGCTCAAGATATGATTCGTATAATTCAACTTACCAACCGAGTTATTTTCTTATACACTATAGAGAAGTTCACAAAAAGTATTCACTTTACGACAATTAGTTGTTTAGTTCCATTATTTAATAAGGGACTAATTTAATTCCACAAGGCTATCTATCCATACTTACATTACTAAAAATTGCTCATTACCTTGCTACAAAAAGAATTCGTGTTCAACAAAATCAAGATGACTTACAAAGTATCCTGGGAAAGAGTTAAGGAGATAAGGTCGAGTTAAATTCCTCTTTAAGACGTCATTAGCTATTACCAAGGTTTAATTGGAGCTTGGGGTTTTATACGTAATTATTAACGCTTTTACTTAGGCTTCACCGAAAGAGCTTATCAAAAGGGAACTACTTACTTTCAAATAGGCTGAGAGATAAATTGAGTGGTTTCTAAATTTTCTTCTCTTACTTGTTAAATCTTATTAGAAGCTAACCATTGTTTTCCTTTAAGCTTGTTTTAAGCGTTCACCAAAAAAGAGTAGTGTTCACTAGTTTAGCTAGGGATATCAAGTTATAAAGTTTACCTACAATGATAGTCTTTCCCTTGTTTACTTAAAGAATTTCTTGCTCTCAAGTTGGTGACCCCTACGATACTTTATTTGAATACAACTTTTAATTTAACTTCCAGAAGTATTAAACAATCCCATGTTAGTTTACTTATGACACTTTATTACTAAATCATGTCAAGGTTTAACTCAAAATTTATTCTCAAGGCAAGGTTGTAGCTACACTCATTTACAAGAACAAAACAAGATTACATCAATTCTTAAAATACGATACTCCAACAAAGTCACTCAACAACCATAACCAAATTTTCTTATAATTTCAATGATGGTCAAACAATACAAGGTTTCCAAAGTTCAGATGACAAAGTCCACAATACTTTATACTAAGACATTAATCCTCTTTTAAACTTTCCACTGGACGTTAACAATAGTTGAACAACATAAAAAGGTTTCGAGCAAAGGATCTTCTCAACTGAGGTTGATGACAAAAGTCTACAAATCTATCCCTCATCTACACAAAAAATCCATCTACAGCAAATTTTCTACAAGAGTCAATTCACGAGAACTGAGCAAGATAAGGCTAAACAAAACCACCATAACTATTATCTAACAATACCACGAAGAGGAAGCACTTTATTACAAGAATTGGTTCAAACCTCTAAACACTATCAACACATCAAGTTATAATAAAGTCTTCATCATGCCAATCAAAGAAGGAGAAGACCTTGTACTTCAGTTAGGAGTAAAAGCAACAAAAGTATAGCAATCGTAAGAGAATGGCCCTTGGCCCTATAAGGAGAAAACAAATAATCTAGCAAAAAATAGAATTCCCATCAAGTAAGTAATTAAACCATAATTACAAGATTAAGATTTGATATATACACCAACCATCTAGAAATTTATCAAAGGTACCAACGCATAGACTAAATTAATATATTTCTAAAAGAACAAGAGTTGATCGGCCCAAGAAAGGGGAACCACGGGTTCCAAAAATTAACACAAAAAGCCATGTATAATCGAGTTTCAAACTGGAAAATCAAATAAAGTATACACACAACATAAGTTTCAAGGAAAAAGAAAAGTATACTAGTTTTGACCATTAATTACAAAGATTTTCCAATCATCCAAAAAGGGTCAAAGTCTTACAAAAGCTAGTAGAAAACACGCGAGAGAAGAAGGGGTTCCATCCAACAAGAGTATACAATAATGTCTTCAAAAATTTTTATAACACTAAAGATTTACAAACCTCCACTACAATACTAATGTTTGGATAACTTAAAATAAATTACCCATATCCCAAAACAACCATATTTTACGAAACCCTTGGTAACACAAATCAACCGTCGCACAAATAGATACAAACATAATTTCTAAGTGACATTATCAAAACAAAACCTTCCGCTATGAATCCATAAGATTATCAAATGAAAGCTGAGTTTTTCCGAAGATTAATCACATTTAAGGAAATTTCCATCACAAACTATTACGGTAATTACGTGCATAAAAACCGACCAATATTAATTAATAGCGTTAACATTACAAGGAGAAAATAATTCCAGTTAGGAAAAAAATAGAAGAGCGCCATCAGCAATAATTCTAAGAGGGGATTAGACCAAACTATTCTAGTGTCAACGAGGTATTGGATTCGCACAATGAAACCTCCAGCTTAGTTGATCCGAAAAGCTAGTTATGGTTCAAGTTGATAGGGATGGTCAAGGTACTTCTTGAGGATGGCCTTAAAAGCCTAGAAACAAGATGAAAGATAGTATAAGAGTCTAAACACGCGAGACGGTAAAACAAATTGCACACAAACCTTTTCATTCTACTAGTTTTAATACAAAAACTCTAAGTCAAGCTAGCCCACGCATTGCTCACACAATCCTACAACCTTTCTTTCTCGATTCCAAAAGGTTATCAAATGGACTTGCGAAGGGGTTAACAAAAAAATGTCAAAAGACAACTTGGGTGCTAGGGAGGAGCTTCATAGTTATCGTAACTTACTTCCATAATATCGAAAATACTAGTTGATCAACATAATAACTTATGAACTCAATCGCAGAGGATAATTAATACATAAACAAGCGAGATTTAAGGTCTATCATTTTTGTAAGAGAAACATAAAATTCGGAGGAGAGGGAACACGCATCCTTTCAACCCACATACTGTCAATGATAAAAGCTAAAACAAGAAGAAACAAGCAAAAAGGGAAATCTCCCATCATGACATCCAACTGACATATCAATGCAAGGAAAAAGCGGTTCAATTTCGCAATAATTGTAAATATAATAGCAGTAGAAAAGTGTAGAAATATCTTGTCTGCTTTCTCAAAGCTTCAACAGGCATGCAGACTCACGCGGGTCAGCATAAGAACTGTAGGTACTGGAATCCGGTGCACCAGTTCTAAGCGGTCCACATTCACGATCCGCGAGACCATGCAATTGAAGAGGATTTTTGTCAAACAATTCACGAGCATTGTTGTATCCGAAGTGACTCCATGCACTTGTGCTCAACTATTGCTTTCCTTGAGCTTTTACTTCTTGTGGGATTCGACAACCAACTCACATACCCTATACGTGCTACCTCAAACACAAGCGATCTACGCAAGCAAGTCCGGAGGAGATATTTTCAGAGAAGAACCTAGCAAGGATGTCACGGAAAGCAAAGGTTGTAGGAGATGGATTTACCCAAGTTACTCAGATTTGTTTCAACTTCCTATGCCTCCTCAACAAACCCATTCCAAAACATATCATGCAATCCTTGCTGTCCTTTGGCCATATTTCACTCAGGCATTTTGTCAAACAGTTTGGGTGTCTTATGCTTGCTTCCACTTTGCATAAGTATCTACCAACGCCAGAAACAAAGCATTTGACACAGCCTTGTCCCTTCTCCATTATTTTCCAAGTTTCCAAGGTGTCTCAACCCACCCAATTTGTCCACAACCAACAATCATTGCTGTCCAAAAGACCACATTTCTTTCAAGTTTTGCCCAAACCATCCGAACACTTTGTTGAGCATCCAGATCAGGAGTAAAAATCCGTCTTAAGACAGTTATGCGCCCAGGACACTAGCAGATACAACAAGCAACAAAAATCTCTTTTTCAAAAGCATTGGAGAACGTCCATGCCCTGCTCAAACAATCCCACTTTGGTATAGGCATGGAGATGCTATCAAAGGTTGTGGAGTTTGGCTTTACACCTGCTCTTTGCATTTGCTTGTAAGTTTATAAAGCCATTTCAACATATCCATACTATACAGAGCCTGCAGTCAACGTTATCCATGAGGGTATCTCTTCAGGCATTCAATAAAACAGCTAATATGCCTTGTCTATGCTCTTCAAACCCCAACAAATCTACCCACACAGTCGGCTACTAATAAATTGGCATGTTACTGGGTAAAGGTTAGAGCTCCTTCAGACCCTCGTTGCTGCGAAGAAGACACAAACACACCCCTCTCCAGCCCCAAAGGCACCCATTGCAATACTATCAAGATAATATGGCACAACACATCCACGAAAGAGAAATCACTTCCACACCATCTTCAACAACAGATGTCAAACGCAGAAAGTATGTCGAATCATAAAGAACCGGACATCCAAAGATACCTTCATCTCCCAAGACATTTTCTCCAACATTGCATGGATCTCCTGACAAGCTCATACTTGCAAAGCAAATTGTGCTTCATGAATACACTGAAATGAAACAGATCCAGCTCTATGAGATCCTCTTCCATGGGTTACATTGTAGAACAAGCTAGGTCTCAATAGAAAATCTTTGCAAATACATTTCATCAAGTCTCCTGGTAACACTCTCACTGTCACAAAGTCAATTTTGATAAACTATCTTGAAGGAGAATCCCAAATTTGAGGATGCGATCGATCTTCGAATGAAAACAACATAGTTTGACAGCCTTCCTATTGGAAGCACTCAAAAAGAAGGGCTTCTACTACACCGTAACGTGCTGCTTTGCCGCTGGCTAAATTACTATCGCAGTCATTGTTTCTGGAGATCCAGCGAGAACACACCTCGCAGCACCCAAGAAAATGGGGAAAACACGCCTACCTCACTCGCTGGTAGCTATGCGCGGCCGGCAAAGGAAAACATCGATCCCTTTTTCCACCCAAACGCCTCAGGAGACAACAAATAAAAGCCACGTCCACCTTAGTGTTAACAGGCCCTCATCCACGGGCAGAGCAGAAGGAGGAACAGGCACGCGACTACACAAACAAACAAAGAAAAACTCCATCCATTCTCCTCACGCGGCCAGGGCAGGAAGAAGGAAAGCGTCCAGGAGGAAACAAGAAGAAAACGCCTCACACACGCCTGCTTCACTGGCTTGAAGCTCCATCAAGCCGTCATGTCAAACCAGACTGCGCCCAATGCATTGAATGACAGAATCAAAAGGAGATCCTGGTGAAGAAAACGCCTCCACCGACTCCCATCTCCCTCACGCAACGTAGAAAAACGTGACAGTCATAATACTCGGCAGGTTGGGTGGTTGGGAGGAGGCCAAGGTGGCAGTGGAGGGCAGGTAGCAGAAATGGAAGCCGATGCCCAACGGGCATTACAGCCACGTTTCTATCAGCTTTCTATTAACAAGTTTGCATGCCAAGCGCATGCTTCCACATTTGAGGTAAAAGTAAAATGATAGCTACACAATACCAAGATCATCCAATGCCCAGCTCAAACTCACAGCTCAGAAAAACATCAGTAGGAAAAGAAGCTTGTGCATGTTCTGGAAGTCTCAAAATGTGAGAATAACTCGAGATGCATCTCAAACCCCAACAATGCAAGGAACTCAAACCCAAAGTGAATAGTGAAGGCTTGAGCCAAGTGGGAAGGGCTCACGGAGAAATGAATGGGAAGAGCGAGTTGGGAGAAACAAAATCAAATGCACGGCCTTAACATTCATAATGCACATCCATAGAAAGACCAAGTATCATGTGAAAGCCATAAATAGACCCAAAACATAAAACTCAACACGGCTGGGCTAGATAACTAACTAGGTGAAACACATACAAATCTTGAGCACTCAGCAAAATAGAAGAGTTGGGTTACATAACCAGACATAATAAACATCCCAACCGAGCTCATGTATAAATAGCCGAGTCGGTGAGGCAGAATGTGAGCCATGGTAAACAAAGAAATACAACGAGCTCTCATTTTCAATCCCTCCATATATACATAGCTCAACCCATAACGAGCCACTCTAAGCATACAAGCAAAATGCAACGCCGAGTTTAGTCAAAACGAGGAGCTACAACAGCTCGAACCCAGGCATATCTCGGTTAAACAAAAGTACGAAAAAGGTACAGGGAGCACTAGCAGCACTTCTGATGGCATTCATTTGTGAGATTTGGTGAGGTGATTTCACAAAACACTGTTTGACTGGAATGAGGCTGGGACTGTGTTGTGTCAGGAGGAAAATGCATCCCCATGAGCCCTCTCTACCCCAGGTCTTCTTTTCTCAACGGATGAGCCGATTTACAAGTAAACAATGACCAGATTTCCTGTGTCCCATGGTCGATGAGCAAATGGGCTCTTTTGGTGTTCTGTAAAGAAATAACTTATGCTTGAAAGATCAATCTTTGTGTGCCGCACCACCATGGAGAGATAGTCCCTCATATAACTTCCCAGCACCAGGTAGAGTATCCTCCATGAGCTCTATGAAGGCACCACAGACACGCAGCCACCGCTCCCAGGTTTGAATCCAGAGCCACCATGACAGGGCCCTCCAAGCTTGGCGCTGCTGCTCCCATTTGTGCATATCCTGCAACCTTGGCATTTTGGCGAACAGTCTACGCGCCTTAACGCATGCATCCACATTTTGCAGGCATATCTGCCAGGGCACTTACAGCTACGACATCTGACAAAAAAATTCTATTACCATTCTTCCAACTGCCCACCATCCAACTACTGCTAATTTTTTTAATGCTGGCCCAGGTTTCACGTGGCTAGAGCCTTTGGATTGAAATAACGTGTTTGAATTATTATGCAGGGAAAAGGACAGGTCTGAAACGGTGCGACTCGCGAGGATGTGCCCTATTTTTTTTTTTTTCTTTTTGGTCAAAACTGTCGGGCACTACAGGAAATCCGACAAGCGTCCGCATCATTTTCGTGTTGCTCATCTTGTTCATGTCATTCAAATTCTAAGTGGCCTCCTCCGTACTCTGCCCACCTGACAGAAACATGTTGTGCTACAGCAGGCTCGACAGTCTGCTGAATTGCTTGAATGGTGACTTTTGGAGAATTTCAGCCCAGCACTATCATGTTGGGCTTCAAGAGCGTCCCTTCTCATTGTATGAGATTCTCCATGGCTTGCTCAGATCCAGCGTTGGAGATCTCCTGTTTGCAAAAATCCTTCAAATGTGCCATGGATAAAACACCTTTCTGATGTAGCTCACTATCCTGTTCTGTGAGACTGGAAACATTGTTGACGAAAAGATTATGGTTTTTGAAGTAATTTACAGAAACAGAATGCGAATAATTCCGGGAAGTAGTTATTGTCTCATTGAGAAAATATCTGAGGAGCCACTTGAAGTTGCAGGAAACCGTCTACAGAGATTCCTATGAATGGGTGTGTATTTGGAGAGTTCTGTTGGAAGAACACTTTAGAAAGGAAAAATTCCTTTCGAGGACGACGTGTGTTACATCTCTCTCGCGTCCTCAAGTAAAAGACCAATCTTATATCTACTGCTTCTAGAATTTTGACCTTCCACCACTTTATTCAACAACAGATAACGCCCTATCCAAAGATAGCCACGAATATCTGGAGGAGCATGTAAGTCCAAGTTCTGTGTGGAAAGAGCAATGCCCAAACATATGCAGAACAACCTTGGGAACACTACTACAAGGGGGGGTGTTTTGAGACAATAATAGAGACAATACTTAATCAAATTGTCTCAAATAGAGACAATAAAAAAGTTGTATATTGTCTCTATTATTGTCTCAAAGCGGGTGTCTCTAATATTGTCTCTAATTATTGTCTCTCCAGAGACAATATAGGTTGATACATATTTTGTCTCTTGAGAGACAATATAGTTTTTGTCTCTCTAGAGACAATATCATTATTGTCTCGCTAGAGACAATACAAAATACTAATTTTGTCTCTCTAGAGACAATACTAATTTCAATTTTTATTGTCTCTCTAGAGACGATACAAATTTAAAGAATGAAAAATCTGAATTTCAAGAATAAATAATAACCAAATATCATATAGTGCAATCGACGGCTACATATCGTCTATGATGTCAGAGTAGACTGGTAAGGAATATTATAAATTAAAAACAATTTGATTTGAATCTTGTGCCCAACAAATGGGTCCACAAACATTTTATTAATATCAAATAAGATAAAATACAAAAGGGTGTCTAAATACCGTTAACCCTTTAAATACAATGATAAAATACAAAAGGGTGCCTAAATGTCGTTAACCCTTTGCATACAATATGAACACCTTCTCTCCACCCCCAGCTTCAAGCGATCCATCTGCTTCCCTGGTGCTACTTTGAGGTTCTTTTTCTTAACTTTAATTTTGAGCCAGTGTCTCTCTGTCGGCAGTTGTCATTTCATGTTCTTCGCTTTGATTGTCTCAACTTTGATACAATTCTCTACTATCAATAACACCAAGAAACTCATCTTTAGTCTACATCAAAACAAAGATTATAATGACTTGTGTTTATCAACTGTCACTTGAAAATTTATAACTGAAAAACATCTCATTAAAATACTGAGGTTGAATTAAACATATAACAAGAAACCATCAACCTTTCATAAAAAAGCCATCTTTAATAACAAGGCATGCCTATGCTTGAGCCTTTGCATAATGTGATGGGTAACTTGAAAATACAATACATAATAACATTGCTCTTATACTTGAAGTTATTCTGATGATACAAGCTCACATAACAAAGAGTATACTCACCTCCAAGCATAACTTGACCACAAGCTTTTGTAGGCCAGGATGAGAAAAGTTTGTATTGAAGTAAACAATCTGGAGAGATTGAATAACTTTAGTGAAAAGGTATAAAGAGGATAAAGCAGCTTTGCACCAACCTTCAGAGAAGCCCCTCCGACTAGAAATCCATCAACATTAAGATGTGCTGCCAACTCAACACAATTTCCAGCATTTACTAAACCTGCAATATGCAAAACAAGTAATGGTGTATTTATTCCAGTCAAACAAGAAGTTGACTGGCACATATTAAAGTGATTCTGCACGGCGTGAGTAAGAACATGTTATCCTACATGAACATAGACAATTTATCCACTCTTTACAATGACCTTAAAATTTCAGCAATATTCAAGTTTCCTCCTCCATCGTTGACCCAAAAGAAGATGGCAGTGATGATAAGAATAAAAAATCATTCAAATTGTAAGGAGAGAAATATTGAGAGAAGCTAGTTACCGCCATAGATAATTTAGATTGACTCTGCTACTTCAAGATTGACATTTAATTTAAGCCAATTCCATAACATACATTATTAACATGTCCTTAAAGAAACTCTTGTTCAACTATTGCAAGTGCATACTATGCAGACTTGTTTGAACATACTATTGTAAGACGAATATGGATAACATTAAAAATGGTTTTGCATACTGTTCTCGTTTACGTAGATGTTTTTTTGTCATCATCCCAAAAGGTCTAAAATAGTACATATGGAGTACATAATTAATTGGTATTTTCCTCAATCGGTTCAATTCTCCAAGGTGGTATGTTAAGATAATAAATCCTAAATGTTAAATGTTATATGCCTCGAAAAGTTTGTATATCTAAAATTGTCAATAGTTATTAACACATTCGCTTTCTATTTGTTTATCAAATAAATAGTGAAATAGATATGGATGGTCATGAATGCGGTGTAACTTACAAGAGACTAATCAATAGTTTCACTAAACTTAATATATGGTACATACCGCATAACACTCAAAGTCGAATCAACTTACGCAAAACGAAGAGCCTAAGTGTGAATCCATTCCAGCCCTTGAGCAATCTCAGCATCACCGCCACTTAAATGATTTGCTATAAATGATGGATGGAGAGCTATCAATATGCGAGATGCTGAAAAAAGAGACGATCTTCTAACATATGCTTCTGGGTGATTAGATATCTCCCTGCACATAGAAAAAACCAATTAACATATAATTCATAACAAAGAACATCTACAATCACTAAATTTATAGTAGCCAAAGCAATATATTCCTTACCGAGAATGCAACATATCTATTAGAGCATATAACAATTACAAACCTCAAAATACAAGCTAGATAGCCTCAAACTTCAGTCACTAGCAAAATATGCCTCTTGACAAAGAATGTACCTTTGCATGTTCTAATTCCTCAAGAAGCAGAACTCCTGCTCCCTCCCCCATGAAAAATCCATCACGATCCTGTCAAAAAGTGGAGCAATTAGTTTAACTTCATTGCTTTGACTTGAAAATATCCTCTGATATTTGGAATACACGACAAGTATGAGAAATCTTAATCTGCTTAGGTCAATATACAAAATTATGACATTCAAAGGAAAGCAAAAATCTACAAGCTTTGCCGACATTCAAAGGAAAGCATTTGCCAAGAAATGTAAAGTATAGCTAGTGAATTTTTTAGACATCAAAGTCCATCAACAGAGAATATAAATACATCTCAAGGATGATTCTTTTGTGAACTGGAATCTAAAGAAATCATGAATAGAATGCATCACAAATAGTAAATCATCAAACGCTGGAACACAACACTATAACTGGAACACCATACTGGAAAGACATAAATTTCATGAATCCTCTTCTTCATCACACCTGGACTGCAATTATGCCATATGTTTAGTGTGCCATGTTTTATTGCAGTGACATGTACGGAAACTTGGTCCATGTAAGATTATTTTAGTGAAACTAACTCTTGTTTTAGCATTAATTTCAATGCTTATAAATGTGGATGGACTGACGGTCACAAATTATTAAAAATCCCGTTACCTATACAGAAATTCATGATAATGCAGCCACTTGCATTGTGAGGAGGCCTGGATTTTCAAATTATACATACCTATCAAGTTTTTTCTTAGTTTTACCAAGATTTAGATTTAGAATTTGATTTGCAGAAGAATGTTTTTCACTGTTTTAAGAAATGAGAGTGGAAATTCCTAAATCCACCTACATTTCTTATAAATTTACCTCTAAATTCTTTATTAAAATATAATATAATAAATAAATTTCACTATTTTTATGCCTTGTAGTACAAGTTGTTAAAAAATTTAATTGTAATTTACATATCTAAGGCAGCTACATATCTAGTTTAGATAAATAAGGCAGCTACATATCCCACCCTTTTGAGATAAATAAGGCAACTACATATCTAGTTTAGAACAAAACATCATAGCTGTGTGGCAAGGTGAGAGCAATATTATCTTCTCGTCTATTGCACAGCTTCAGCATGAAGGTAGATGTCAAGAGTAGTACATATTTATTCAAGGAGTACCTGATTAATGTCACATCCGATAGCTTGACAGTTACTTTTGCTCCTATGAACAATTCTATTGCATTCATAAATTCCATCGAGGTTGTTTCAGGTCCCAGATTTTATGACATCAAATGTGCTTGACGACTTTGTCTCCTTTAAGTTCTTTCAAAGTGGGTTACTGTTATTGCATTGGAGACATCCTACGTGCTCAATATGGGAGGTAATAAGGTCAAACCTAAAAATGATACTCTTGGTAGAACATGGTACCCGATAAGAGCTACCTAGTCTTGTAATAGTTCTGTTCAAAATGTCACTACCCTTTCCAAAGAAGATCGATATACCCCGAAAGTGGCACAACCACGCCCGAGATATTGCCCACAATTATGTGTATGCTACTTGAGAAGAGATGGGAAATGCAAATGTAGTCAACCCAGTCTTTAATATTTCTTGGGTTGTTTCAGTGGATCAGATTTCTCTTATTTTGTTCTCACGCACTTCTGTGATATTGTGAGTAGGTCACTCAACCAGTTGGATTTTGATGTCTTCATTAATTCTCAAACTGTCCTAGACAATTTGGATCTTTCCTCCAAAGCATCGAATTTGGCTACTCCATATTACACAGACTTTGTGGTTAATGCCTCTGGATCCAAGAAGCTATCTGTTAGCATTGGCCCATCATTGGTGGACAATGTAGATCCCAATGCTATCCTGAATGGTTTGGAGATGATGAAGATGAGCAATGAAGTTGGAAGCCTGGATGGCCCTTATTCAGTCAATGGTCTTAAAGTAGGTCCTATTGTAGGATCGGTAGTGGGAGTTGCTGCCACGCTTGGGCTCTTGGCAGGTGGCTATTATTGCTTTTTACGGAGTCCAAAGTCCAAGTTAAAGAATTCTCCTCCTGCATGGTTGCATCTTCCATTTCATGGAGGGAATTTTCATAGCATGGGCAGTAAAGTTTCAATGACATCCCATAAGAGTGGTACTGGGAGCTATGTTTCGTCTGCATAATCAAATCTTGGTTGATACTTCACATTTTCTTAGATTCAGGAAGCTACAAATAAATTTGATGAGAGTTTGCTTCTGGGAGTCGGAGGGTTTGGCAAGGTTTATCAGGGGAAACTAAAAGATGGAACTAAAGTGGCAGTTAACCGAGGCAATCCGAGATCTGATATAACAATTAAAATACAGAGTTTGATTAACACCAAAAAATAATAGCCATTTGATTTCAACATATGTATGACCAAAAGTTTTAAGTCGTGAATTTATGCTGAATGTAACTTGTCGGCACGTCGGCAGTGACTATCCGACATTTAAAGTTCAACCACGACCAAAAAATGCTAAGGTGCAGGGTAGTTATGCGCCGACCGTTGAAAAATGCCTCGACGTGCCGGTAAGTTACAGTTTTCTGTGAATTTCTTGCAACATGTCAGAACCAGCCGACCGGCATCCAACTGGGGTATGCCTTTCGGCGTAACAATACCTTCGTTGTAAATATAATTTTAATAAAAGTGGGACCAATCAAGAACTTGGAAAACAATTGGCTGCGAAAACTTGTAGAGCTGGGATATAGAGTGCCGCCCACATTACAAAGAGAAGAAAAATAAATACAAAAATGGTACATCCCATAGAAATTTATTCAGGGTGGTAATGCTCGACCACGAGAATGCGTATGTAGTGGGAAACACTATTAAAAAGATAATGTTGTCCGCATTAGGTGCATGCAAAATACAAAAATATAGTAACAATAGACCATCCTTGTTCATTGGACACGTTGAACTTTGCCCAACAAAGACAAACCATGGTCTCAAAACCATTTGTGGCTGAGCTTTACCACCATTTCCCTCTCCTAGTCCACTATATCATCGCTCTCAAACAATGTAATTACAAAAGAATCAATTCTCAAATTATATCAAAATCTGGGCAGGTGAGAATCAATTATGGATGACACAGTGCAGGTGAATGATCAGCAAGGCCGAAAAGAAGCAGAAAAAGAAAGAGGAGTGAGTGTTCATGTGACCCACTGCCTTCTCTTGAAGACGCCATCAAAGGATCCCTGTGAAAGGGCGGCCCTTGTTCAGCACCTCCGTCATAGTCATACCAATAATATGTAACAATCACAAGTCATGTCTGTAAATGTGGAGAGATTCTTTGGCGTTGCATCAGAATCAGCATATGCCTTCATGGATTGCTTTTCAGGGCCTTAGAATTATCGTTTGTTTAATCAAACTGGTGGTTTCACTGTTCTGCTATCTGGTTATTGGTACTTTCCTGGTACAAGTGGTGTGTCAATGTTTGGATTTGTTCTCCTTCCTCTTCAGGTTGTATATTCTCACTATTTACTGCATTATGTGTTGAGGGTTCAGCGCATGCTGTTCCATATAGAAAAATCTTATCCAACTGGTTGTTTAGAGTTTATTCTACAATTGTCAATATTAAGTATTCGATTGTTTAGCACTTTTGAGTATGGTGAATGTTAAATTACAGATGGTCTTTGTGAACGCATGAGTTTTTTTATGCTCAGTCTTCCTCTATATTTTAAAAAAAGTACAAAACAGCAAAACGATCTACACTAACTTGTCAAACAAATGATCTTTCAAGATATAAAACATTCACAAGTTAAAATAGTAACACAAATTATCTGAATGTTGGCCTGGCTAAACTATAATTTTATCTAACCAAGTAACTATCTACTTTTTCCTCCAAACAGTTTTCCTCAATATCATTATCTGCACCATTTAATAGAAACGCAAATTATCTGAATGTTGGCCTGGCTACACTATAATTTTATCTAACTACAAATAACTATATACTTTTTCCTCAATATCATTATCTGCACCATTTAATATCAGGTGTCTGCTGCATTTTTGTTTTCTATCAGCTTCCTCAAGGTAGCAGGGGAGACCAAGATGTCCATACTCTTTTCCAGGGTATTTATTTTATCCTACCCAGGGAGAGTGCTGGCAAAAGTTGAAGGATTTGGATTTAAACATGCTAGTAACATTTTCTTTTCCTTAGTTTTTTGATGGTTCACCTCAAACACGTTAAGCTTGTAAAGCATCAAGTTGTCTTTGTAAACCATCGATAGAGAGAGCAAGGACTACATCAATAAAATGCAATATATCATCCAAACGTGATATGATGAATAAATGTTGGCAACTTGAAGATGTTACCTGATAAAGTCATCAAGCTCATCTATGTGAATACAAAAATAAGTGAGAAATTCCTCAAGCTCATCTCATGTTGCTTGAGAAATTCCTAAAGCTCATCTTTATGTATAAACATTTAAGCTGATTTGTAGCTTTCTTGGCCTAGGTAGATATGATGTTTGGAGTGTGATTAAGTCCAATCACTTTTTGTATGGTTAGCTTAAACTTTTATGTTAATATATAAATATTGAAAATCTTTTCAATAAATAAAAAAAAGTCAATGAGAGAGGGCAGCCCTACTTGACTCCTATGGTACAAAAAATTCAAAGAAACCATGGGATGTTCGGAACTGGCCAACAACCATCTCACAGAGACTCATGATGGCAGTAAAGAAAGAATCAATGAAAGAAAGTTGCAGGGAACTGACATGTTTGAAGTATTGCAATCTACTAGTAAAACTAGATGGCAGTTCACATTTTCTTCTTGTGATTTATCTGGCCCCAATTCTGTTTTCGACTCTGGCTGTTCTTGTTGTAGCTACTAAATCAAACAAGAATAGGGGTGAAACATAGCAGAAGCCTTAATACTTCATATACTACAAACATTTAACCATAAGTTAGCTGCAAAGACAGCCATTCCTACTGCAAAGATATTAGAGGCTCTTCAATGGTGGATGTAGCAAGTAGCATTCTAGCATGCCCTAAGTCCTCTGAACCCACAGTGTGCGTCCGAGCAATCCAGGTACACCACCCAACCTCAACTTGTCTGTTATGTCTGGTTTTTCTCGCATGCCCAGTTAAACTATTACCTTGCATTTCTTCCTGTCTTTTAACCAATTTTACAAAGGACTCTGGCTGTTCTCTAGTAGCTAATATTTCAGAGTTTGGATGTCTAAAAGAAACATTAAACAAAGGTTGTTCCGTTTTGCTACTTTAATTGAAATGCTTCGTAGTAGTCCATCTATATAAGTATTTCAAAATAACGCGATTTGTATATGGTCTGAAAAGCCAATCTTGATTCCTCTCCCAAGTACTGTGCTCATGTCTGCGCAGATCCTAGACATTACAGATCCTAGACAATTGCTATAAATTTGTTCCTAATGTTACTAATATGTTGTTATTTCTTTATAAAATACTGCCAAATTTCAAGTCATTTCGCATAACAATAATTAGATTGTGAGAATAGCATTGAACGTACCCAGCTGAAATCAAACTTAAAATCATGATTTGCACATAAGGAGACTAGGTCGAAAAAACAAAGTGATATTGGTAAATAAACCCATGTAAAGACACCTTATTAGGAATAGAATTTGTAGAACATGTAGCTTAAATGTAACAAAAGATTAAACAAATTTATTTCAAAATTGTCTAATATATGATGATGTTAGGCACAATTATAAAAATTTAAAACATAAATTTTTAATCAAGATGATCAATCAAAATTAAGAGAGTTCATTGTATAACTGGACACCCATAGAAACAGTCTTCTAAACATGTAAACATGTTTTGATAGTTCCTACAGAACAATTTGACCTAACAGGCATTGAAAGGCATCCAATCTCATCATCAAAGAAGGCATTGATAGGCATGCAATTCTATCAAAAAAGAATAGTCCACAATAGGGCAAATAAAAGACAGGCGTTGCTTTTGAAAATACCAACATAGACGAAGAACAAAGAAGATGTAAAGTTTTCTAATCTTTTGTATTTATTAATATTTTAGTCTAGTGTGATTTTTTTCTTGATGTAGCATTACGAACATCAAAGATTACAGTTAAAGATATACACAAACAGAAACAGCCCAACACAAAACAACACAGTCCTAATCTAAGTTTAACACTTCGAGTGAGACAGGACAGAGAAATAATACATGCCTTAAAACGGTCCTGAATGAGTTCTTTCTCCCCCATGTAGTCCTGAAAGTGGTCTGGTGTGTGGGGGTCTTGGCGCCGCTCTCATAGTTGCTGACTGTCAATTCTCATCACTAAATAGATTAATAACAATGTCCTCATACTTTCTTTCCTACTCATAATATAATCCTACATTCACAATATTAGATCATGCACCGAGGGTCTAGTAATCTGCAGAGCATTTATGAACATTTTAGTTCAACCTGTTAAGTCCAAACAATACATTATAGAAAAAAGGGGGTTACAAAAGATAAATAAAAGAGTAGAGAAGCATAAAAAAAAATCTGTGGTAGACAACATACATTCAGTCAACCGTATTTGAATACTTGAGAATATTGAAGAGGGTCTCTCTGTTATTGTGAAAGCAGGCGTCTCTGTTAGGGAGGATCTCCAGGGAGTCTCTGATAGACCAATACAGACGCTTCTTCATTGTCAAAATCTAGGGCATCCTTTTTTTTTTCTTCTTCAGTTCCTTCCCTGAAACACATAACTAAAATTAATTGCAGGAACAAAAAAGAGTCACAAACTAACAGATATGAAGCCTCCTATCTTGAATAGTCTATTTCAATATGAAAATATAATTTAAATCCTTACCAGGAGGATGAATTTGTTCTCTACTCTTCTCTGTTCGTTCAAACAAAAGAAAAAAACAACGCAAAAATACAGAAAACCATCAGACCACATTATTATAGACCTCACAAGAATATCCATTACAAATCAAGATCAAACCGATTCAGCCCCAAAAAAGAGAAGCACAGACGTGAAATAAATTAGGGAACCAAATTAAAATGTAGAGCGAGAAAAATAAAATAGAAAGAAATCAAGAAAATGGTGTCCCTTCTCCAAGCACGCGAAAGGGTTTTGCAGGATGCCCTTGAAATGCACCATTTTCAAAGGATGCCCTTTAAATGTGTCATTTCCCAAGTCTGTGGCGCTTTGTAATGCCCCGCTGGACATTGGAGCTTTTTTGTTCTACCTGCCACCTTGACCGACTGTACTGGCTGCCGCATTTTCCTGTCTGTCCTTGCGTGAGGAATGGATGGAGACCCTTTTTCTTTGCCATAATCTATTTTTTTGATTCTCCTTCAATGCGTGCAGGTGGGTGGTGGGCGCGTTTCCTTCTTGGACATTTTTTTCTTCCCTGTCACCTCATTTTGACCTTCTCCTCCTTGGCGTGTTCTGAACAGTGGATGCATTAATGGTGAAATGAAGGTCTGTCACCCTGGTGTTGCGTGAGAGGGTTTGGATCCTCAAAATCGTGCTGTGCAGGTAGTATCCGAGGAGCGTTGAACTGAAATCCTCCTAGGAAAGTGCCGTGAGGAAGATTTAGTCAGTATCACATGCAGCTACTGGGGTCGGAGGTAAACTTATCTCAGAAAATCAGTGGCCCAAAGAGAGCTAGGTGTGATAGCTGCTACAGGGCGAGCCCAAGAAACCGTTGGTGTTGATCCTGATGTTCTGGTTACACGCGACCACAGTGGAGATGAGTTGTTGCAAAATCTTGCAGCTATAGCAGAAGTCGTTTTGAGCGCTTCCAACGAGCAGGTTGTCCACTATGTTATTATCTGTTCAGTTCGACTGCATCCTCAAATTTGGGATTCTCCTTCAAGATATTTTCATCAAAATCGATTAAGTGACAGTGAGAGTGTTACCAGGAGACCCGATGAATTTTATTGCAAAGATTCTCTAATGAGACTGCAATGTGTCTCAGTAGGTACTTATTTTGTTTACTGGAGGCGGCATCTTATTGCGGCGGCCATAACTTGCACGGGGAGACAGAGAAACCGAGGCCAAGGTCAGTCGATGTCTCTTCCATTATTTATGCTTTTAGGCGGTTTTAACATCAAGAGTTCAGTAAAAACGTTTAAGGTTTCTAAGCTTTTACTTGTTTTTCGAGGATTGTTTAGGGTTTTTAATATTTTTTTGTTGTCGTAGCATTTCCGCTACATTACTATGTTTGATATGGATTTATGTTATGTATTTTATTACAGTTGTGTCTGGTGGTGGTTTAGTACTCTATGATATTGTGGCGGTTTAGTATTTAGCTATTGCAGTACATACCTTCAGGTGGTAGATTTTAAAATTCCATGTTAATAAATTCTCTACGTGTATTATAAGACAGATAAGCCAACTCTTATTGCTTTTGTAAATTACAATGTACTGAAAGGACTAATAAGTTAGGGTTTGCTTTACTCTAGAAAATCTTCATCATCCAACTTCACCTTATTTGTAGTTTTGACTCTTTGATCTTTCTAGCGTTTACAATTTTTACACGTTCTTGTAATTCGAGTAACTAATTTATGTGTTAGATATGTTTATTGTCCTAGTTATTGAGACTTCAGCACTTTGTTTTCCCTTAGTTTTAGTAAGTAATGTATATGTTGGATTTATTTATTGTTTTGGATATGAGGGCCACCTTTAATTGGTATTCACACTGATGTTTGTTTTTCCATTTTCTTCAGAGTCTCAGAAATTATATTTAGGGGTTAGTGAAATTCCTCGGTTGCTAATATCTATGTACCAATGTAGTTAACATGTAGGATTTAGAGAAATAATCCAATACCGAGTAATGGATAGTTGCAAGCTACTGGTAGATTAAATGTGGTCCTTGATTATATGTTACTTGTGTTTATCTGTATTAAGTTTAGTGCATTGGTTGTGTGGGTTTTCTATGGTGGTTGTGATGCTCTTCAGAACAGAGTGCTTCTATCTTCCCGGAGTTGCTCCCGAGGATTCCAAGAAGGCATGTTTCAATCACCCCCTTTCCTATGCCAAGCATGGCCGTTAACAGGGTATGGATCTTCAGCAGGCGGAGGAAGAGAAGTTGCGCAGGTTGTGTTGCTGTTGCCCGAGCCCTGGTCGACGTGGTTGTTGGTTGGAAGAATTCTAATCAGGCATGTTAAATCTACTCCTTGTAATAGTTTTCTACCTTCTTTCAGTATCTTGAAATGAATTTTCTTTCCTCTTGAATAGCGCCTAGACAAATGTTTTCGTGGTTGTTTATATCACTGCCTGATTGTGTTGGTTGTTCCTTTAAATCTCGATCCAATTTTGCTGGTTTTGCTTGGAATGTTCTTTCCTCCCTTATAGCTTACTCTATTTCATATTTGTCTAAATGGGTTTCTGCAAATTTTGAGTGATGCAATCTAGTTCGTAGGGAAGGAAACATTATTGAGTTTTGGTTGCTTATACGACTCTCTTTTAAAATAATTTTGTGATGGTAGTTATAATTGAAGGTTACTAAATGGAAGGTTAAGCCTTCATATCTCTGTTTGGTTGAATAAATATGTATTTCTGTTTAGGGCCCTCCCCGTTTTGCTAAAAGGTACATTAATAGTGACGTTGTGTTCTAAAACTTGTTTAAGCTCAGTGGCGTTCCTTACTTTTTGTTTGATTAGAAAATGACATTTGGGTTTTGTTTTAGAACTGTACATGGTTGACTGTTGTACCTAGTCTAGAGGAGGGATAACCTGGCATCTATTTTGGCCTCTACGTGTTGAGAGAATTATTATACCTACTTCTTGATGTAAACTCTTGTTTGATTAAAGCAAGGGGAAACATTGTAAGTTTAATTGAATGAAATCTCTACCATTTTTATTAAGGGTCGCAAGCAAGCTATTACTAGCTAGACTGAAACAAAAGTTGTAGGTGAACCCATGGTATTGGACTCGTGAACTCGTTTCCTGTTAGATGACAGCTGATTTCAGTGATATTATCATAGGTGGCTGTTATATTTATCTAGTTGATATTTGCTAGACTTTTCCTCGATAAGCCCACATGGATCGGGTAAAATTTCCTTCTTCTATACCTTTGGCAAGGAGTTCATAGAACTTCTAGGCCTGACTGCATTGCATAACCTTCCTGATGGATATGTGCGTTGGTTGTTGTTTTGTGCTTGTACTCATGGTAAGGTCTTTTGAGTCTAGGGCATCGTTGGTGTTTTACCCTCTGCGTATCGAATCCCTTTGTTTTCGAACTCGAATACCTTATACTTCAAACTTGGTTAATAAAAGGTCCCACTTTGTGGCCTTGTTAAGAAAATCAATTTTTATTTTAATGTTTATTGACATTGTCTGAATTATATAAAAATTACTAACGACTTTTGGGTTTAGTCTTCCCTTATATTATGTAGAGAAGTTGACGATTAGGATAGGGTTTGTTGGTAGAATAATGGCCCTTTCTGTGTCTCTTTTGTACGCTTTTGGAAAAGTGGATTTGTTTTGGTTAACTAGTACTACGTTTAAGAAATCCTATAAGGAGGTAGTGGTAAACTCCTTGGTTAAAACCGAAACTATTGTTGTGTTCTTTTAAGGGCGTCGAACCCATATTACTATGAAGCCCCCCTGGGAGAATTGGATAACGTCATTTTGCTTCGCGCCTACGATCATAATTAGTACGTTTTGTCTTATCTTGGACCCCTTTAGTTGGATGGAGTAAGTTTTGGATTCCAATCACGTAATCCATAGGATTACATGAAGGAGATATCAACACTCTTGACTTTCTTGTTCCTAACCCATAAGGTCTTGCCTTGTTTTATGTGATTTTGTTCTAACTGGTATTTTGACTTTCTCCTTGTTGGATGGTTTAGATTTCTTTCTCATGTGAATAATTTTAGAGTTGTGGGTTGTGTTTTAATCCATTTTTGAATTAGAACATTCCTTTCTTGATATTGTTAAATGTTAGCTTACTGTTGCAATGTGTAGCCTTAACATGCTCAGTTCTTGCGAACTGACTTTAGTTAATATTTGTGCAGATGGATTATGCGAGTAGACTAGAGGAAAAGAGTGTTAAAGGTTCATCTGTACAATTTATGAAGTACCTTGTAAAAATGTCGAATGTATTGTAGAGTATTGTTGTTGTAACTGTTGAAACTTTGGTTTGTTTGGATAACATGTGAAAGATGAAATTTGATTACCGCTTGGTTATGGGATATTCTAGTGTATTTTTAAATCCTTAGAATAGTAGTGTGGCATGTTCCATGTTATTACTCTCTTGCTCCCTAGTCATGGTTCAATAGAGATAGTATGTCCCTTTGATTTGTGCATCATGTTGGAATGAATTGATATAACCTTGTTTTGTTTCCGTAAACGAGTACTGTTAAACTTTTCTCTTGAGTTAAAATGTCGAGTTGTAAATCCTCCTAAGGCTTAGTAGCAATGAGTTGTAAGCACTATAAAGTGAGCTGGATAATCCTGATAAAAGTTAAACTAAAAATTTATATATATGAATATATTATGTAGGTGTGATCTACTTGATAACCTTTGAGACCTGGAACAATCAAGAGGAAACTATCTTTTGTAACGAAATATGATAACTTATTATTATTTTTATTAGAGCCAAGCTAATAAACATTATCCTTTTATGGTGAAATCTTAAATGATCTCATGGTGAAATCAATGGTTAGATTTTAGAAGATGATAGGATTTAATAAGTAGGAGGGAAATTGATTATTTAAACCTTAAATCTCTCTCTATCGTTTGAAATGTTCTCCTTTGTCAAACTTAATGAAGTAAAGTCTAGATGGAACATTTAACCAATCTTGATAAACTCTTAACCTCAATAAAAGACTGATAGTAAACAATGTGACCCTGAAGCTAAATTCTGTTGTCCTGTTCTGTTAACCCTTGCCTTGATTCATGGTGATATTTCTTAAGCAAGGTCAAAATTTAATCCTTAAACAAGAAGGCTATTGTTATGAACCCTAAGCGGTACTTTTCACTCAATCGGAGCTTATGCCTTCACCTGTGCAATAGAGTTGTGGAACATGTGTTAGTGGCTTGAGTAAGATTAATTAACCTTGTAAGAAATGGAAAATGTTCTAAAATCAAATGAATAAGAAAGATTTGGACATCAAATTGATGATCCTAGTTTAGAAAGCTTGGCCTTAAGTTATTTAGTCAAACAGTTGAAAAGAAAGAAGTTCTTCCTTGTGAAAAGAATTGTGTGAATCGTTACATGAAATTTTATAAGAACGTAAGTTAAGAATTAAGAGACACTTTAGTAAACAAGAAAATTTAACAAGAAATTCCTCATGGGATGCCCTAACTGTAAGTGTGTTTTGTGGTTGGACTCCAATGTTGTTCTGTCAAGAAGAGAAAAGTAGATTGTCCTTGATAGGTGTGAACGTTTCCGTGCTGCCTTTATGGTCATCCTTGTATCAGGTTGTTCACAGTGTTAGTTGTATCCTTGGTGACGACTTGTTGCGTCATGTTATGTGTCAGGCAAGTTCAGTCAAAAAAAAATTATCCTGTATTTCACTGTGTTGTCATTGTGTTGGTATTTTTGGTGTGTTACACGCTTATTCAAAGTCTCAATCCTCTTTTCCTTCTTCGACTCCTGCGTTGAAACAAAAATAGGAGGAGAACTAAATTATTATCTTACAAAGAGGCCTCTAAACGTTTAAACAAACTTATATGATAGCCTATCTTGCTATACAAATATCATTTAACCCTAAGCGGAAAATGCCTGCAAAGTCTTACCAGAAGATGCATTATCTTCTCTGCTCTGCTTGTTCAAAGGAGAATTTAGAAAATAACCGCTCGAGACCATATTGTTTCAGACATCACAAAAAAACCTAGCAACATCACCTTCCTCTGTGTTCTCTCTGCTTGGTTGACAAGGGCTACATCTATTTCAAAATCGTTTACTGTCATGGCACTGCGCACAAAAATGCCCTCCCAAAAGTAGTAGCGGAAAAAATGACGGAACAAATTTTTTTTTGTTAATAATACTCTGGCACGGTGTACTACAAAGTAAAAAGGGGGGAAATTTTTGAGACGAAATTATATTTTTGAGACGAATTATATTTTTGTCTCTATTTTTTGTCTCAAATAACCCCCTTGTAGTAGTGGAAACGACATAAGGACTTAAGCTTGTGCCTCTAAGTAATTAGCGTCGAAACAAGGAAGACATTGTAGAGAAAACTAGGCCTATACGCAGCGTAAAAAGATCGGGATACGTGTGGAAGTAGTTTGAATCAATGGAAACAACACAAGTTTAAACCTCAACATTTTCCATCAAATCTACTATAAAGCTATAAAAGAAGAACGTGAAAAACTAGCCTATGATCCCGTGCAGCGGTTTGAGAGCATGACAATCGTTATGAGAGATGTTAAGAAATATTACAAGAAACCATGGAGACATGTAGCATTTTGAAATAACCGAAGTCAATCCATGCTTCTTAAAGGTCTCCAAAACTGGTAATTCGAGGACATAGCGGCCGAGTCTTGTTCGATGTCTAGAAGGAGAAGAGTCATTCCAAGATTGTGAGAAGGCTACGATGTAGATGATGAACACAAAATTTAATGCACTAAGGAGCATCCACGTAGCACTACAAAAACATACTGAGCTCATCTCTTCATCCGTGATTTTGACAACCGAGAGAACATATGATCATAGAGGTTCATAGAAAACAAACATCACCCTCGCCACAAGAAATTGAGAGGACACATCATGACTCAACAAGATGATGAATCCAAAGAAGATGATTATTCTAGGATAAATTTGTAAACGCAATGTAATAAGGGTGGAATGTTAGCATTAAACTAATTATATTTCATTTCTTGGTACGGTTGTATGTAAAATCGCCTATTATAAGTTGTAAGCGGTTTCCTCCCAACCCCTTCTCTCTCTATATTTATATGCTCTTTATATTCTAATATATCATTCAATCATTTTTGCACTTCTATGTCACCTACAAAAATGAAGCACACCATAGCACATAATTGAAAAAAGGAACACTAAAACAAACTACCACCATAGCTTCTATGCAGCCCAATAATTGGTGACTAAGAGGATGTCACCGATCGACCTCAAACCTCCTATGCCTATGTCCTCTACCGCCATGCTACTAGCTTATCCCAATTTGATATGGAGAATTTACACCCTTGAATTGGACTTGGGCGTCGATTCCACCGAAAATTGGTCTCGTGAGGATTTTTTTAATTTTTTTACAATTTTATATTCACAACTTTTACGGTGTGACGCATTTTTTATGATAATTACAAATACAATAAATTTTTGGACTCGTCTCACAATAACTAATGACTGACACAATTTAGAAGAAACTAATGGTGGCATATGACATAATTCTTGAAATTTTGACTAAAAAAATATTTGACACATACTTTTTGATACGGAGACAAAAATGTCAAGACAATAGAATATTTATGATATGACACATATTATATTACACCAAGACAATTTGATAGGATGACATTATGAGACTTGACATAGATTCAACAAAATAACAAAACCATTCTTATGTTTATTAAAACCATAGATTAAATAGACTTTTACTTTTATTACTTTTGACACAAACTAAATAACTAAAGGTTTATATACAAATGTATGACTCACCAAAATAATTTGTCATAGACAAATACTTGAATGAAAAAGTGTAGCATCAAGAATCTGATGACGCCTTTAGTAGCTAGCCTTTCTTCCCACAAATGTGTAGTTGAAAATGCATGAGATATACTTAGTGAATGTTGATGTTGGTCTGGCTATTGATGGAATGCTCAAGTTCAAAACTGAACAAAACGTTCAATGTAGAAGCCAAATCATAATTACTGTTGAAGCTCGATTGATGCAAACAATTCACTACAACCGTAGAACGATGAAACATAAAGCATTAAGTTGATGCAAAAACATGGCTTCCACTACGTCACTGAGATAAACTTTTATCGAAATAAATAGAATTGGTTGCAAGACCTCGACCACTAAAATAATTTGATATTCTATGGGCCCTTGAAAATAAAGGTTGGAGTAGTTACCATGTCGCTTGCATCGAATGAAAACAGGGCAACGAGTCAAGTCGGGAGATCATAATGAAAGGTGACTGAGATCATACTTTAATATATATTTAATGAGAACGACACAATAATCGCATGATCCAATACAACAATCGTGAGAATCATGCCAGTATTACCTAATATTCATGCAGAGATTCAATAAATCAGACCAACTTATTTGTAGATGGAGGTGTGTATGTTAACAACCCGTGATCATGGACAGAGTATGCAATTTCCTGACATGATGTTTTATAATAACCACAATATTTGTAAATTTTATCTATACACTTTGACCTGCATATATCTAACCGATAACAAATAAGATACAACCATGCACAAGGAAATCACGATGATTGAACTTCCCTTTTAATTAAATTTACATCTTTTTCAGGAATAAAGACGCTCTGAGACCAAATGCAAGGTTTGGTCTGAGTTGCAGAGATTAAGCATCAGACTAATAATATATTTTTATTATGTTTCCAACACAATACAATGGTTAATATATGGTCACAAAGGTAGTCAAACAACCTCCTAGGAAATAAGATCTAATAACCTAGGATAGTCACATACATGATAACAAATAAAATTGTTATAATAATATACTCACTTTATTTATTACTATGGTAATTTACTCAATGTAAATGTGAGCAATACTCTAATTTCCTAACAACTATTGTGTTATAAATCACACTTTTACATTTGTATTATCTTGATGATGATGCATCTCCCTCATCTCTTTTTGTGTATATTGAAATTATGAAGATCATAAGGTATACAAAATGTTCTTCAAATGGAAGGGGGTCTAGGTTTGTGTATCAAAACCCTTAAATAAATATGATATCACTCCAAGGGACACTAGTTTTGAGCAACTCCCTCCTCACTAGTTGATGACTAAGTTTTGCGAGGCCTTTTCAACAAATTTGCTTTTTACATATTTTTAACTATCGAAGTCCTTGAATTCAATTACTTCATATAAGTTTGGTATGCTTTCATTTTTTTAATATAGATTCCCACATGGAAAATCTCAACTACAACATCCAAACAATCAATTTCAAGTTTTTTTTAATTGATGGCCATGTCTTGTTTTAAATTTTTCATTTTTGTATAGGATGGGAGGATGTTGGAAATTTTATGTGGTCATCTATTATACATATTGAAATTATTCCATTCCATGAGACCATCTCCTTCAAGGAGTTTTGTCAAATAATTCTTATGCCTTGTGTATGCTTCCACCTTTTGCATAAATTTCTACGATTACATAATTACAGAAACCACTACATCTGATAATTTTCCTTTTAATTATCTTTTGATTATGGCCATTATAACTTCCCAAGGTCATATTTTTTCTTATCCTTATTCATGTGTAAATAGGCCTCTACGAATGGATTTCAATCCAATTATTTCTAATAAAAACAACATCATATCTATTCTATATTTATTTTCAAAAATATATGTCTATTCTATTCTATATTCCTAGTGTACTATATGTATCTAACAATAGGAAAAATGTCCCTCCATGTTTAACAATTAAGGAAATCTTTATAGTGACCACCTACATTATAATATACTTTTTCCTTGCTCTTGAATATACAATTGCTTTATTTGTTGGGTTGTCATATGTATAAACAATGTACTATGTTCATTATTCTCGGTATTTCTTTGTATCTCTCTCTCTCTTAGGAGTATGTGTCTAAAATGAAACATCTGATCTCCAATGATTTAATTAAGTTAATAATTTTTAGCCTATGATCATAAATTTTATTGTTTCATAGGATGTTTAGGTGCTCTATTTTTTGTGTTCAAATCCAGTGTTCTTTCTAGAATTAACAATTTCTTCCTATATTTCCACCCTCACACACATTCATTTTTAGTTTAATTTTATATACGAGAGAAATACTACACAATAGAAAAAAAACAAAAAAGTGAAAACATGATCCTTATTCATATCTCCTTGAACTTTCGATGAGACAAATGAAGCTTGGAATGAAGCACCGAACTTGTTGAATATCAATGATCAATTGTTTGTGGATTCTCCAAACATGTTCTGAATCAAAGTATATTTCAACTATGAGAAAAGTGATTGAATGACTGATTGAATTGATTATTGGATTCATGATCAATTAGATAGTATAATATCATATAGAATTGAATGGTAGTTCGAAATAAGAATGATTCAAATTTCAAATTTTCCAAAGACAAAAATGGAGAGAAATGAGTTCTTATTTATACATGAGGAAAGAGAATCCAAAATCCTTGATTTGTGTTATTAACTTGTCTTATCTGAAGCTAACGAAAGCATGATTGAAGATATTTTTTTGAGTTTGCAACTTGATTGGAAAGATTGTTTCGAGCTTGAGTGAGTGAGTTTTGGATTTGCGGAGATTTTTTTTGAAAGGAATGCTTTATGGGATCATGTGTACTCAACTCAAATGCATGATTTGATTTAATCTAAACTTTTCCTCTTGCATATATTTAATGATTTTATCTTTAATTGATTTGTTTTTCTCTAGTTAACTTGAGATGTTAATTAGTGAAGTGAAAGTGGATAAGAAGTGAGGTGGAAATGGATATGTGTAGGATTTATTTAATTATTTTAATATGAAATTAGCTAATGGGATAGGGGATGAATAATAAGAGTGATAGGATTAATTAATTAATCCTAGGAATGGGATATGAGTGTAATAGGGTTCATAGAAAAATATTAAATTATTCAAGACCATGTGTGAGTGATAGGAATGATAGAAGTGTATTCGGAAAATGTTGTAAAATTTCATTCAAGGTCGTAAAATAGTAGAATATATCAAAAGTGGTAAAAACATAGTCATAATGTACTATGTAGTAGTTATGGGATGGTTTCAAAGGTGTAGAATGTGCGATGCAAAATTTTAGAGTTTGTATATTTGACCCTCTTTAAAGTGTTATTATGAATTAATTGTTGGCAAATCTTACACTTGTGCAAAAATGGGAAACTTGAAACTTCGTTATGGTGGAAGGAATTGATGAAGTGAACCTAACTAGGGGGATGTATTACAGTTTTATTATGTTTTCAGTTGCAACAATTAATTAACTACATGTAATCTATAGCTATGTGTGTTGTTACAAAATGTAACACCTCACATGGACTGCCATTTCATGTTCATCTTCAACAAGGAAACAAAAAATCCCCAAAGGAAAAATGCATTGCTTTGATGAAGGCAAGAATCATAGTTTAGGAGAAATACTAAATTTTTGAACAACAAACAGTTAATAGTTTACAAGAAAGAGAGTTAATTATTAAAATTACATGCATTTAAAAACACATTATTTCTGCATGTAAATACATTTAATAATGTGATTGAGTTGTTTATTTAGTTAAACAATGAATATACATGTCTTAAAGCTGAAAGCGAAAGCATTATACAACTTAAGTACAAAAATTCAATTTTATTTATTCATGAAGAAGTACAATATTTCCCACACAAGTCATGGGATGTAACTCATAACCACTTAAGAAATAAGTAAACGTGCATGAAGTTCAAAGTAAAATAGTATAAAATAAACCTATTATTTCCTTGGGCTTTTCTTCTAAGTCTTATTCACTTCAGATCCAGCTCCATCTTTCAGTCATCTCTCCTAGTAGTCACAATGTACTTGAAAAATGAAAAGAAAAGGCATCAATATTGAGCTCAGGGTTTGATCTGTACCCATGTACTATCTAACTACATGCAGATGGATTTATAAAAATAGAAGCATAACATACATCATATACATATACACAATTCATAAGAGCAATATTGTACATCATTACATATGATTCCCAAAACCATTACAAGAGGAAGAAAGAGAAAAGAAAAACTATGGAACATAAGATAGGACAAAAGGCCTAAATATTTTCTAACTCTATTCTTAAATGTATAGGTAGATGTTGCAGTGAAGGAGAAAATAAAAACATGTCTTACTGACCTCGTTGTTAGATAAAATTTGCATAAAAATAGAGTTCATGAATTCCATGTTATGATATATCAAATTGCAATAACTCATAAATACATAATGGCATGAAATATGAATGTGACTCGAGTTCAAGAGATTATCTAAAAATAGAAAGATTTACAATGCACAGATCGAAAAGGAACTTGATTGCTTACTTCCATTAAAAGATAAGAGTATAACTCAAACAAATTTTAATATTGCAACAGATAAGTACATAATATCATAAGTTGAGAAGTTTAAAACATCATTTGTTAAGTTCAAAAGAATTCATTTTCAGCTTTCAAGGAAGGCTATTCATTCCAAATCAAGATGCTACATCATTACGGAATATCAAAAGATCAACAAAGTGCTTCAAAAGGTAATATATTCATCAAGGTTGCGGATTAGAAATAAAATAGAAGTATTAAACTACAAAGTTTTCTCAAATATGATTAAAATAGAAATCTAGCTGAGGAAGAATCAACTTGTATAAAAACAAATATATAACTCGTAGAGGAGAAGAGAATTGGTACAAGATTATAAATGGAGCTCATTAGATTCATGAAAAGGGAATACTTTTGCACACTTCCACATCTAGTTTTTGGACTCCTTAATGACATCTACAATAGTCCTGAGAAAAGTTGCATAATCTAAAGTGTTTGACCCATCATGATGTACTATCATAGTTTGAGCATCATAAGAACTACCAAATTGTAGAATCAACAAGAAAACATGAACAATAAATATTTACATAGAAGTACCAAGACGAGCCATATTGATCAAAATGAAATTAGAGCCTATATTTCTTCAAAAATTAAGTTACTCCTCAACATACATAATTCTAAGTTGTAGACACATACTCCACAAAATAAAATAGATGATCAAGTATCGCTGAATCGGGAAAGGTTGGAGTGGTTTCTATAAGAATAGACTATTCATAAAGATACAACAGAGCGAATATGTACAAGTACAATGAAAGGAAATGTTATAAAGAGTTTGGGTATAAAGAAAACAAAATGAAACCTAGCTTCATTAGATCAGGAGAAATGCAAAAGATGTCTGAATGAATATTGTTCAATGTGAATACAAGTGAGAATGTGGTTAAGAGGTAACCGCCTGTAACTGAAAGATCGGTTACATGTAGCTAAACTAAACTATGTATTAATTATGCCAACATTCCCCCCCTTAATACATTGTTTTTACAAATCTACCCCAGATTCATCATCTTGTTACGTCATGCAACATGTCCTATTTGCTTCTTGCAACAAGGACTTTGTCTGGATTTTCTTGAATCTCTGCGACATATGTGCTCTTGTTTGTAGAAAAACTGATGAAGAATTGAGCTCAAAAGCTCGTGTGGTGTGCCACAGATGTGCCTGAGGGCATTTAATCTCACATTTGTCATCTGGATCGACACAACTCTTCTCCATCTATATGTCGAACAAGACTCAGTCCATTATGTCCTCGGATTGCAAGTTTTGGAGACTGGCTAAGAGTAGATACCGATGCTCTTCGGTTCTCTCAAATGCGGCACGTCTCTATGGTTTCTTGCAATGTTGCTAACATACAAGGCACCCAATTTCATGCTCTCGGGCTATTACATGGGATCATAGGCTAGTTGTTCGTGTCCATCTTTGATAACAAATTTAATGAATGAATGAAGGGCTTAATCTCGTTTTGTTCCGATTTGATTCAAAAAAATTCCACGTCTCTTGATCTTTTGTACAATGCGCTTGCTAATGTATCGCTTGAGTCGCGAACAACAATTGAGAAGATGTTGCAGGAAGGAGTCTACCAACTCACACCGGTTTTCGGTGGTCGATGCCACTCATGTCAAACTCCACACAGTGCTTATAAATTGGTTAGTGGTCATTGCCACATGCTCTCTTCTCCCTCTTTGGTGACTCCACCGTTTCTCAATGAGACTACTTCTTCCTCCACGGTTGTGCTGCGACTCTTCACTAACTCGCCAAAGCTCTATGTTTTTGGAATTTAATTTTGATGTAGACATTATTGTAAAGAGTGCTTCAAAGTTTCGTAGACCTCTTTCTACATCAATAGAAATGAGTTGAAAGGTAAATCATAACCGTCATAACCGTTCTGTCCCTTCCTTGTGCGACTTCTCCTTATCCCTGCATCTCTGCCAGGAGCTCCACGTTTAGATAATCCTTTCGTGTTTGCAGAATACATGCGTTTTGGAATGGCACTTGCTCACATACAGTCAACTCTGACGCCAAGATGACTCCAAATTCCACGGCTTACCTCCTTCCCGCTAGGTCTGCACATCAATTTCCAGCCACGTCCAAACAAAAGAACAACGGCTCCAATGAAAGGAAATGAAATCAGGTCGTTTGGATCTCCACGCAGGCTTATGCTCCTATGCTCCTTCCATGGCAGCCTCTCCTCCAGCACACAACACACAAAGAAATATGCCAAAAACTGTTTTCTTGCTCCAAAAACTGGCACTCCAATCTTCCACGCAGGTAGAGGATGGACAAAGGCTCAAATAAATTTCCACGCAGGAGGGGAAGCGGCGGTTTCCAGCATATATTCAACAGTCCATGAAACTAATGAAATACAAACCTTTCTGGCTCCCTCGCTCCCACTTCCACGCTCTGATACCAATGTTAGATCAGGAGAAATGCAAAAGATGTCTGAATGAATATTATTCAATATGAGGAGTGTATAAATACAAGTGAGAATGTGGTTAAGAGGTAACCGCCTGTAACTGAAAGATCGGTTACATGTAGCTAAACTAAACTATGTATTAATTATGCTAACAGCTTCATTCTCGAGACCGAGAGAAATAACTAAGCACAACATATACAATTAGGTTCCAATAGCAATAAACAACCAAATATTGAATATCTCATACATATGCAAACTAGAACTAGTCGAATGATCATAATTTTAATGATCAAGAATAGTCAAGGTGTTAGTATCAGATATCATCACCTAAAGGTGAGCATTAGACTTTAAATCATAAACACATGATACATCATAAGGTATAAGAATTGATATAAATCACGGTTCAAAGGTATCTTCCTTTGACCAAGCTACATCTACTTTACCTTCAAATTGAAATAAACAAACTGCATTCATGACCCCTATATATCAAAGTTTCTTGAAGATTAATAGAATAAATAAGAAATACATACTTTGAAGGCATTTATTGACATTATTCATAAAGAGTCAACAACCAAAAAAATATCAACATTTAAAGAGATTCGAGCGAGATTCCTACTAAATACACAGATGCAAAGGCAACAGTGCATATAACTGTGTACACAATTTCTTTTCTAGAGGAGTATAGTCAAAATGTTTTCATCATAGTGAAATACGTTTCTTACATTCATCAAAAAGTCCTCATAAGCTCATAAGCTTGAATTGTTCATGAAGGTCGTCATAGGAAGAAATCACAATAAGCTCGAAGCTCGAATTGTTCATGAATGTCATCATAGGAACACTCGGAATGAGCTCAAAGGCTTCAATAATGGTGGCCAACATGATCAAATATCACTCAAAAATCTATAAAAAGAAAAAAATAATGAAAATACGATATTCGAGCCTTAGAGAACCGCTTTGCAGAGGAAAACAAGCTCGAGATCTGACAACAATGGTGGCGAGGGAAAAAAATGGCCAGGACTTCGCCACCCAATATGAACCTAAAACAATGAACAAAAGATAAGCTCGACGATATTTTTAAACATACCTAACTCATCCGAAGTTAATATTAACCACATACATTTAAGACCTAATCCAACTAGCCAATCGAGAAAATTTAAAACATCAACGGTCAATATTAGTTGGTACAAGATGTAACGGATGAAGATCCATCACCATATTCAATGAAAATTCTATGTTTACCACAAAGTCAAGGAATAGATCAACAATGAAGATTAAACATGATACAAGCATCAAACGATGGATGTTATAACCGCCAACTCAACCACATTGCGAGAACTCAACCAGAGTTAAAAGGTGTCACCGACCAAATTAAGGGTCAACTAATCATGGGGAGGGGGAGATACCCCAAATAATAATCATTTCATTGACTGTTGAAGGTCTAAAACAAAACCATATGCCACGAAATAATCAAATTCCGACAACCATTATATTGCAAAAGGGCCCAAAGACTATTGTTTAGATCATCATGATTAATCAAAAGGTGGCCAAGCATATTATTTTCTTTGACCTTTCTAAAGGTTATAAATAATTGATTCAAGACTATTCAAGGTGCCTAAATATTTTCATCAAAGTATTCCAAGTATTCAAACTCCAATATATGCCAATGACCAAATCAAAAGGAGAAGCTCCATGATTATTTAATCATAATAAATGACAAGTCAAAGAGGGACTTATTATGCCAAAGGTTGCTTTACCTTAAACTTTCCAAACTTTACCTAAATATTTGTAAAAGGCAAATGGAGAAGAATGAAGGTGTTCCCCACATGGGGGTGGATTGTTTCTATTTTGTTAAGTGTTGAAGACCAAGAAAGTTTTTGCATGTCATCCACTAGGATACAGAACAGGAAAAGAGGACAAAAGGTTGAGTATGTGCACAAATGTCAACATGAATGCCTACAAGTGATCCCTACATTTTGGATGAATATTTTTGCAAAGTATTAAAAATGAAAGAATTATTTTTGCATGTGCATCCAAGGGGGTAGAATTAAAGAGTGCTAAATTTATCTTCACAAGTGGAAAAAGTTGCAAGTATCACATCAAACAGGTTTGCATGTACATTGGAGAAGACTTACACAACAAGTAAAGGCTATTATTAGCAAAATTATTCATCAAAATTTATTTAAAAATAGATCACCAACTGCACTTGGAATGAAATGTATTTTTGTAATCAATGCTATTAATTCCTCATTGTATTAAAATGTCTCTTTTATTCCTATAATTATTCATGATAAAGGAGTAAAATTAGCATGCATGGGCGAGTACAAATTTTAGCCTATTTTTAGGATGGCTTGGGTGAATAATCTTGCTGTATATTGTGTACAACTACAAGGCACAAGGAGAAATTTTTGGAATAGGAGTGCTATATATTCTGTATTTCTAATTATTTGTAGTGGTGTGTATATCTCATTAATTCTTGTGAATGTCAAATTACTTTATTAATCATCTTACCTTAGTGCAAATTTAGTATTTTTGCATAAGATTAGTGTGCATGTTATGTTATGGTGTTGTTGTGATTCATTCCCTCAATACACAACTTGTTTTGCCTTAATATTTTGTTGAAACTATTGGTTTGTGCATCCAAAATTCATTCTCAAATTGATTGTGAATATACTCAATCAAATACCTCAACAAGTTTGGTGTATCACCCAATTTTCAATTCATTTACAGTTATCTTTTTACCCTCAAAACCCCTAAAAATTATTTTAGGATACATAAAAAGGAACCGGCCTTGATACCAGAGACTCACCTCAACAATAGGTATACCCACAGACCTGAGGTGTTTCCATTGTATCTACAAAAGAGAGAGATCCAAAGCAAGCTTAGAACACCTACAGTCATCTCTCAACATGGTTCACTTTGTTGAGAGATAACAAGGCTTCAAAAATGGTGGCCAACACGATCAAATATCACTCGAAATCTCTAAAATAGAGCAAAAATAAAGAAAAATACATATATTCAGAGCCTCAGAGAACCATTTTGCAGAGGAAATCAAGCTAGAAATTAGACAAAAATGGTGGCAAGGGAAAAATGGTATGATATTTTCCACCCAAACGAGCATGTAAAAAAGAAAAAAAGATAAGCTCGAGGAGCTTTTAAACAAACCTAACTCATCCGGAGTTAATATCAATGGCCTAGATCAAATCGCCAGGATCAAATGACATACATTGAAGACCTAATCCAATCAGCTAGTCAAAGCAGAGTTAAAACATCAAATGTCAAGATTGGTTGGTATAAGATCTAACGGATGAAGATCCATCACCCTATTCAATGAAAACTTTATATTTACCATAGTTAGGTTAAAGGTACAGATCAACGATGAAGATTAAACACAATACAAGGTTCAAACGGTGGATGTTATAACCACCAACTCATCCACGATGCAGAAGTCAACTAGAGTTAAATGGTGCCACTGACAAAATTAAGGGTCAAGTCATCGTGGGGAGGGGGATCTGCTCCTCAATAATCATTGCATTAACTTGTCCAAGGTCTAAAACAAAACCATATGCCATCAAATAAACAAATTCGACAACCATTGTATTGCATGAAGGGACCGAAGACTATTGTTTAGAACATCATGATTAATCAAAATGTGGGAAAGCATATTATTTTCTTTGACCTTTCTAAAGGTTCTAAATAATTGATTCGCAAATATTCAAGTTGCCCAAATATTTTCATCAAAGTATGCCAAGTATTCAAACTCCAATATATCACAATGAGAAAATCAAAAGAAGAAGCCCCATAATTATTTAATCATAATATGTGCGAAGTCAAAGAGGGGATTATTATGTTGAAGGTTGCTTTACCTTAAACCTTGCAAACTTTACCTAAATATTTGTAAAAGGAAAATGGATAAGAATGAAGGTGGTACCCATAATGGGTTGGAAATTTTCTATTTTGCTAAGTGTTGAAGACAAAGAAATATTTTTTCTTGCACAAGAGTATCTTTTGCACCTCATCCACTCGAGAGAAAGAGATGGAAGGAGGAAAAAGGTTGAGCATGTGCACAGATATCAACATTAGAGCTTATAAGTGGTCCCCACACTTTGGATGAATATTTTTGCAAAGTATTAAAAATAAAAGAATTATTTTTTCTCATATATGGAGATTATTTTTGCATGTAGATCCACGGGGGTAGAATTAAAGAGTGCTAAATTTATCTTTGAACTGGATCAAGTTGCAAGTATCACATCAAACAGAGCATATACATTGGAGAAGACTTACACAACAAGCAAAGTCTATTATTAGCCAAATTATTCATCTAACTTTATTTAAAAATAGATCAGTCAATAGCACTTGGACTGAAATAAATTTTTGTAATCAAGAATATTAATGCCTCATTGTATTAACATGTCTATTTTTATTCCTTTATTTATTCATGATAAAGGGGTAAAACTAGCATGCATGGGAGAGTACTAATTTTAGCCTATTTTTAGGATGGGTTGGGTGAATAATCTTGCTATATATTGTGTGTAATTACAAGGCACAAGGAGGAATTTTTGGACATAGGATTGTTGAAGAATTTTTTTCTAGTTTTGTCCCTTGAATGAGAACTGATTTCGGTTTTCCAATTATTTAGTGGTGGCGTGGATATCTCTTTAATTCTTGTGAATGTTAAATTCCCGATTAATCATCTTACCTTCTTCGTGAATTTTGTCTTTTACGTAAAATATTAGTATGCATGTTATCTTATGGTGTTGTTGTGATTCATTCTCTTAATACACAAAGTGTTTTTCCTTAATATTCTGTTGAAAACTATTTTTTTATGCATCCAAAATTCATTCTCAAATTTATTGTTCACATACTCAGTCAAATCCCTCAACACGTTTGGTCTATCACCCCATTTTAGATTCATTTAAAGTCATCTTTTTACCCTCAAAACCTCTAAAAATTGGTTTAGGATACATAAAAATGAACCGACCTTGAGATTGAAGACTCACCTCAACAATAGGTATACCCATAGACCTGAGGTGTTTCCATTTTATCTATGAAAGTGAGAGATCGAAACCAAGCTTAGAACCCTTGCAGTCATCTCTAAAAAAGGGTGAACTTTCGAGAGACAACATGATAATAGCGCAATAAATATAATATAAAAATGCAAATAAGTGAGAAAATGATAACGAAGTGTGATAGATCGCTTGATTTTCCCAAAGAAACATTTGGATTCCCAATGTGTCTAGATTATACTTAATGGAATGCCTCTCAAGTGGATGGATGAAGCAATAAAATGGCGGAAAAGCACTTGATAAGATGAAGAAGATAATGTTGGAGGAGTGACAAACAAAATGGTCTTCGAAAATGAGATATGGTGGGTCAAATGCCTAAATTGGGGTTCTAGGACCTAAATTATGGTTCTTTCATGGGTTGAGCTATAAGGAGGATAGACATATGATGAATCTAGTCAATGAATTATGTTGATATGCTGTTTTTTAAATTTTATGTATGATTGATCGTAATGATGATATGACTAACATTACTCGTAGCTTGAGATTCCATTCAAATTTTGTATTTTTAAGCAACCTACTTTTGTATTTCACAATAGAGTTAGCACCATGATTATTAAAGAACCATGATGATCAACCCATTATGTGTGTGAACACACACATGTAGTACATAAAAAGGTAAAAATAATTCCAATATACAAGTAGATGTTTCCACCTTGGCAGATTACAACAATTTATAGTAGATTTAGAGTGAAAGAAAGTCATTTTTAGAGCAAAACCTGCAACAATTTATTCTATAGATCAAAAAGTTGATTTGGTGACTCCTTAAGGTTGATTTCAGACCAGCTTTACAGAATGTTCCATGCCTAAAGTGACTACAAGATCTTTGGTTAGAGGAATTCTTGTTGAGTTTATTTCGTTATCTTTGAATTCTTCAAGAAGAAGAAGAGTTAGCAATACCTTACCTTTGAATTCTTCAAGAAGAAGAAGGGTTGGCAATACCTTACCTTATAACAGGCCTAATTTTGGCAACCCTCCTCCTAATTTTCCTTCACCACTTATTAATCTTGTTGTTTAAATTCCAGTCATCCAAATGGCCATTCAACCACCTAGGAATTTTGTAACCTTTACTAATGGAAGCTCTTTAGCAATTCCAATTTATCATGATATTCCCAATGTTGTCATGAAAATTTTACTTTAATTTACTTGTTGAAAATCATATTACTCCTGCATAGCACATTAAATATGTTGCACCCCTTTGTGTTGTACATAACATAACTCATTAAGATGTATCATTAAGACTTTTAGTTGCATCCTTTAAAGGACAATCCTTGTAATGGTATAGAACCTTAGAGATTAAGATCATAAGAACTTGGGAAGAGTTAGGAGAGAAAATACTTCAGTAATTTCAAGTTCATTATGATCGTTTATCCCTCATAGATAATTTTCCTACAATTAATGTAACCCCTCATGAATTTATGGCTAGTTTCAACATCTATTTTACTAGAACTTGGGAAGGAATTCCAGCTAGTGTTAGACCTCAAGTGATGATACATTTATATACTATATCATAGCCTTACACAATGATATTTCAACCATGATTCATTCTATGGGAGGATGCTTTAAGTATTCCATGACATCAATATTTACTTTCTCATGAGCTTGCTAAGTCATGCGGATTTCATCAAAAACAACAAAAAGTACTCCCATAAAGTAGACATCATCCTTGGAACAATGGAGAAAGACCACATTAAATAGGTTAAATGGATGGTTCAAAATGTCTTAAACACTCATGACATCAAGAAGCCACCACCATTTTATCCTTATCTGATTATTAGAGATTATTTATTTCATAATTTCATAGTTGATGAAAGGTGTGTAAGTAACACAGTTATGCCAAAAGCAATTGCAGAAAAATTGGGCATGTAATATGAGCCTACAGAGAAAAGTATGTTGTAGCTAGATGTAACAACAACCAACATAGTTGGTATTATCATAAATCTAGAGGTAACCTTACATGTTTGTCCCAATGTTACTATTTTATAAGATGTTAATATTGTAGACTTACCTCCATACTTTGCCTTATGTTCATCATGAGATTTTACAGCAAAGATAGGAGGTTATCTTTCTTCGATTCATAATTTTTTTCTTTAATATAAGATATGGAACTAAGGTTACCATAAATTTAGAGCCTCTGGATAAATTTCATATCTATCCTCATGCTTCAAACATCATGCAACAAATTATGCAACTTTAGATCAATATGATTTTGATGTTACAACACATGTTTCTACACTAGACGGTGTTTCTAATTTATTTATGGATGAAAAGACACAACAATAACATGCTTATGATCCTTTCAAATAAGCATAAGAAGATTTTTTTGCTTTCTATTACTTGCATGAAGAAAATGCACCAATTCCCTTTGTCCAAAATAGAAAAAACAACAGAAGGGCTATGGAAGCTTCACTTCGATGGAGCTAAAAATAAGAAAGGACAAGGTGCAGGTTTAATTCTTACTTTCCCTTCAAACAAAAGTTACTTTTTAGCTTTAATTCTACAGTTCTCTTGTACTTGTAATGTGGCTGAATACGAAGCATTAACTCATGAGTTGCAATGGGCCATAAAAAAGGTATCGATTACTCTACAAGTTTTTGGTGATTCAGAGTTAGTTATTAATCAATTAACAAAATTTAATGTATGTAACAATTCATTGTTGAAATATTACAAACATAGAGTTTTAAACTTAATGGATGATTTTGATGTTATTAACATTCAATATATCACAAGAGCGAGAAAACAAGTATGCGAAAAACTTGCAATAGATTGGTGCTAGCTTCGATATACTAGAAGATTGAAAACAATAAAATGTAGCCACATATAAAGCTGATTATTATACCTTCATAGACTCTGCTAACAAAGAAAATTGGAAAGTTTTCGAGGATGATGAACAGATCTGCAGATTTTTGTAGTAAGAAGATGAATTTTCTACAATAAATTAAGAAAAAATGCAACACTTCTATGGTGACCATATTATTCAGTTGAAGACAAACAAGTTTCCTCAAGGATTGGTCACACTAGAAGACATTTTTAGTTCTGATGATCAGTTAAGAAAAGATAAAGGAAAGATTTCAACTCACGTAGATAACTATGAAGAAATCTTGGTGGATGATGAAAAGAAACTATTTATCGAAAAGGTATGTTCCTCAACTGAAAAATAATCATTTATCAATTTATGTAAAGAATTCAGAGATTTTTTTCTTGGAAATACCAATATCTGAGAGGATTTGATCCTAGTTTAGCTTAGCATACAATAGAATTACAACCAAATTCCAAGCCAGTTAGGCAGAAGAAAAGGCCTGTAAATATGAAGATTGAGGCACTAATGAGAAAAGAGTTGTCTAAACTAATTGAATCGGTATCATTTTCCAGATTAAGAATTAAATTTGGGTAGTTAATCTTATTCTGTTCGGAAAAAGAATGGAGAAATTAGGCTATGTGTGGATTTTAGGGACCTCAATAAAGCTTCATTGAAAAATGATTATCCGTTGCCTAATATGGATCATATTTTAAGGAAAATTTCAGGTTTAGATAGATTGTCTCTTTTGGAGGGTTACATTGAATATAATCATATCCTTGTGCATGATGAACACAAATACAAAACAACCTTCACCACAAAATGGGGTACTTATGCTTACAAAAGAATGCCTTTTGGAATTTCAAATGCCGTGAAACATTTCAATGTCGAATGGGAAAGGCTTTTCACATCTTATTAAATAAATGCATATTGGTTTATTTAGATGATGTTACCATATTTTCAAAGAATTTTGATGAACATATAATGCATTTAAGGTAGACTTTTCATCTTTGTAGACAATTTGGAATATCTTTGAATCCTAAAAAGTCCATTTTTTTAGTACATCAAGGTAAATTGTTTGGTCACATTGTTTCTAAACAAGGTTTAGCTATTGATCCTTTCATAATCAAATCTATTTAACAACTATCATTTACTCTTCATAAGAAAGCACTACAAAGTTTTCTTGGAAAATAAACTTTGTTATAAGGTTTGTTCAAGATTTTTAGCATTAGTCAAGCCATTAACAACCATGTTAAATAAAGATAAGACCTTCTCTTGAACCAACGAAGGGAGAAAATGATTTGAGGCCATCAAGTCAGCCATTTCACAAGCTCCTACTCTTGAAAATCCAAATTTTGATAAATATTTTACAATGTATGCACTTGTAGGAGCTGAGACTATTTCAGCTATATTAACTCAGGTTAATGATGAAAACATTGAACAACCAATTGCTTTCTTTGGATAAATTTTTCATGACTATGAGACAAGGTACACCTTTCTTGAGAAATAGGTACTTTCAGTAGTTAGAGGATTGAAGAAATTAAAGTACATGCTTTCCAATAATAAGATACATTTATTAGTCTTTCATCCAAATGTTAAAGCATTCTTGTTGAACAAAGAGTTGAATGAGAAGAGAGAAGACTGGATTACAAAGGTTATGGAATATGATGTTGACATCCATGTTGCAAAAATAGTTTGAGGAAAAGGTTTATGTGAACATCTAATTGCTGATATGGAAAAACAACATGCTACAGAATCAAAAGATCCAAAACAACATGTTGAAATTACATATCAACAATCAGATATCATGATACAACTAGAAAATCAATAACCTTGAATTCAATCAAGAAGTTTAGGAATCAAGATGGATGATTGATTTGGTTAACTACTTACAACATGGTACTTATCTAGAAGGTATGGACAAAAATAAATGAATATATTTTAGGTTACAAGTTGTACCTTATGTTTTCATTGATGGCGTGTTATTTAAAAGAGATATAAATGGAATTTTGTTGAGATGTATTGATTATGATAGAATTTAGCAACTATTATCCAGAATTTCATGAAGGAATTACAGGAGGTCACTTTTTAGCACGTACTACAACTTTGAAAATTATGAAAGTTGGTTACTATTGGCCCAACATATTCAAGGATTGTTTCGAATGGATCAGAAAGTGTAAGAAATGTGCTTTCTTTGTTAGAAAGGAATGATTAGCCTTTCTACCCCTATAGCCTATTTGAGTAGATCAGCCATTCATGTAGTGTGGTCTTGACTTCATTGTCATGATAAATCCACCTTAAGCATAAGGACACAAGTGGATCTTTACTGCTACTGATTATTTTACACGTTGGATTGAAGAAATAGCCTTAAAATAAGCTAACGAGACGTCAATCCTATCCTTTTATGAAGGTATAGTTTACGAGTTTGTTGTTCCAACAACTATCATTTCGATAACGCCTTAGCATTTCATGGTACAAAGGCAACAAAGAGCTATCAAGCATGGAACTTATTTAATTACATCATCTAATTATTACCCACAAGGTAATGGATTAGATAAAAGCACTAATAAGAATCTTTTGAGAATCATCAGAAGGACACTTAAGGATAATTAAATATCTTGGCATCTGATGTTAAATTCAACACTTTGGGCTGATAGAGTGACTCCTAAAATATCAGTTGGCAATTCACCTTAAAATCTTATTTATGGAAGAGAGGTAAGATTGCCTATCTCTGTTGAATTTTCTGCATTGGATTTACTACACCAAATGGAATTACTTGAGAATGAACCATTGCAAGTTCGATATGTAGAGTTAATGGAGTTACAGAGCTAAGAGATCAAGCTCATTTGAACATGGAAAATAATAAAAATAGATAAAGAAAAATTTGATAAGAAGGTTAAGTTCAAATTCTTCAATGAAGGAAACATTGTGTTAAATGGGATATTGATTATACAAAGCTATGAAACCACACAAAGTTCGATACAATCTGAGTGGTCCTTACATGATTTTATCTTGTAAAGAAAACAATGCATTTCATCTTTCAAGGTTGAATGGAGAGGAACTTCCCATTCCTGTGAATGGTATGTTTCTTAAACATTGTTATTGAAAATCTTACAATGTTTGGTTAGAGTAGGATTTCCCTTTCAATAAGTGCTTTCATGCACATTGCAATGTTTTCAATTCAATAAAAGTGCATTCATGCACGTGATCTAGTTTCCAGATCCTTTCCCAACTTTAGTTTGTTTTTTGGAAAGGTAGTTTTGGTTATATGATTTAAACTCAATGCCAAATAGACAAGAGAAAGACACTGGTCTACAAGTTAGCAGGAAACTTTCCCCATAAGATCACCAAAAATGTTGACAATTTTTGCACTTTGCAAAATTGGCAACTCAAAACTTCATTATGATGGAAGGCATTGATGAAGTGGACCTAACTAAAAGATGTATTACAGTTCTCTTATGTTTTCATTGCAATTATTAATTAAATACATGTAATTTGCATCTATGTGTGTTGTTATAACATGTAACACCTCAGATAGACTGTCGTTTCATGTTCATCTTCAGCAAGGAAACACAAAAGCCTTGACCGAATAATGCATTGCTTTTATGAAGGCATGAATCATAGTTTAGGTGAAATTTTAAATTTGTGAACAACAAATAGAATTGTAGTTTACAAGAAAGAGAGTTCATTATTAAAGTTATACATATTTCAAAACTTATTATTTCTACCTATAAATACATTTAATTATGTGATTGATTTGTTTATTTCGTTAAACAATCAATATACATGTCTTAAAGATCAAAACACAAAGAAGTATACAAATCAAGTACATAAATTAAATGTTATTTATTCATGAAGAAGTACAATATTTCCCACACAAGTTGTGGGATGTAACTCATAACTACTGAAGAAATAAGTACATGTGCATGAAGTTAAAAGTAAAAGAGTATAGAATAAACCCATCATTGCCTTGGGATTTTCTTCTAAGTCTTCTTCACTTTATCTCCAGCTCCATCTTTCATCCATCTCTCCTAGCAGTCACAATGTACCTGAAAAATGAAAAGAAAAGGCATCAATATTGAGCTTAAGGTTTGATCTGTACCCATGTACTATCTAACTACATGTAGATGGATTTCTAAAAAATATAAGCATAAGGTACATCATACACAGATACACAATTGATAAGAGAAGTATTCTACATCAGTACATATGATTCCCAGAACCATTATAGAGGAAGAAAGAGAAAAGAAAAACTATGGAACATAAAAGAGGCCAAAAGGCCTAAATATTTTCTAATTATTTTCTTAAGTGTAGGTACAGGTTGCAGTGAAGGAGAAAATAAAAGCATGTCTTACAAACCTCACTTTGTTAGATAAAGATTGCATAAAAACAAAGTTCAATGAATTCCATCCTACGGTATATCAAATTGCAATAACTCACAATTGCATAATGGCATGAAATAATAATGTGACTCGAGTTTAGTAGTTTCTCTAAAAATAAAAGAGTTATAGTGAAAATCGAAGAGGAACTTGAATGCTTACTTCCAATAAAAGATAAGAGTATATCTCAAAAGAAAATTAAGATTGAACAGAGATAAGTACATAATATCATAAGATGAGAATTGCAAAACATCATTTGTTAAGTTTAAAAGAATTCATTTTCATATTTCAAGGAAAGTTATTCATTCCAAATCAAGATGCTACATCATTAGAGAATATCAAAAGATCAGCAAAGTGCTTCAAAAGGTAACAGATGCATCAAGGTTGTAGATTAGAAAGAAAATAGCAGTATTCAATTACAAAGTTTTCTCAAATATGATTAACATAGGACTCTAGCTGAGGGAAGAATCAACTTGTATAAAATATATATATAATATATATATATATATATATATATATATATATATATATATATATATATATATAACTCGGATAGGATAAAAGAATTGGTACAAGATTATAAATGGAGATCATTAGAGTCATGAAAAGGGAAGAATTTTGCACACTTCCGAGTGTAGTTTTTGGACTCCTTAATGACATCTACAACATTCCTGAGAAAATTTGCATAATCTAAAGTGTTTGAGCCATCATGATTTACTAGCATAGTTTGAGCATCATAAGAACTACCAGTTTGTAGAATCAACAAGAAAACAAGAACAACAAATATTTATAGAGAAGGACCAAGATGAGCCATATTGATCAAAATGTAATTAGAGCCTATATTTCTTCAAAAATTAAGTTACTCCTCAACATACATAATTCTAAGTTGCAGACACATACTCCACAAAATAAAATAGATGATCAAGTATGGCTGAATCAGAAATGTTGGAGTGGTTTCTTTAAGAATAGACTATTCATAAAGATACAACAGAGCAAAATATTTACAAGTACAATGAAAGGAAATGTTATAGAGAGTTTTGGTATAAAGAAAAAGAATGAAACCCAGTTCAGTCTAAGACAAAGAGAACTAACTAAGCACAACATATACAATTAGGTTCCAATAGCAATAAACAACCAGCTATTGAATATCTCATACATATGAAAAATAGAACTAGTTTAATGATAATAATTTCAAGGATCAAGTACATTCAGGGTGTTAGTTGTAGATCTCATCACTGAAGGTGAGCATTAGACTTTAAATCATAACACATGATATATCAAAAGGTACAAGAATTGATATAAATCACGCTTCAAGGTATCTTCCTCTAACCAAGCTACAACTACTTTTCCTTCAAATTGAAATCAACAAACTTCATTCATGACCCCGTGTATCAAAGTTTCATGAAGATTAATAGAATAAATAAGGATAAAAAACTTTGAAGGAATTTATTGACATTTTTGATAAAGATTCAACTAGCCACAAGAATATTAACATTCAAAGAGATTCAGGACATAAGTCCTATCAATACATAGATGAAAAGTCAACATCGCATATAATCTTGTACATAATTTCTTTTGAGGAGGAGTACATTCAAAATAAATTCATCATAGTGAAATACATTTCTTACACTCATCAACAAGTTATCCAAAATGAAATTTCCTAAATATATAATTGTTTTCATTAATGGTTTAACTGCAAATTATGGAAGGGTCAAACTTGCATTGGAAAGAAACCATTATTTTACACATGAAGAAGCACAAAATGAGGCAAAGATAATTAAATTTATCATACAAGATTTCTACTTTTACTGGAGTAACAAATGTGTAGATCACAAATAAATGCAAGAAGCTATAGGATAATGGCGCCATGACTTTAAGAATTTCTCATAATTTATGATACGGAGCAAACAATGAATGCTATGGGTAAAATACTGAATATCTAGAACTCAAGAACATTTCATCTAATATTTCGAGGTGACCAAGTGTGATAAACGATGAGTTTAATGAGTTAGATCCTCAAGAAAAATGAATAGAATGCAAATTTTTTCATATACCCATGAAATATTCAAAAGGAAAAGTCTCTATTTTCCATGGCCATGAAAGAATATTCAAATATTAGGAGAGAAACAGAAGGAAATAACAAGAACTTACCATTTATTCCGAAGCATTCAAACGTTTGAAGGGTTGAATGTAGAGACAAAATGTGAATTACCTAGAAGCTTCTTTGAGCTCATTAAAGTGTCGCAGAATCAAAGAAACAAGAAAACCAAAAGGGGTTCATTATTAAAGAATGCAGAGACCAAGGCTCAAATTTTTCATCAAAAATGGAGGCATTAGTTACAAAAACTTTGAAACTCACCTTCTTAATGAATGGCGACGATTTTTGCAGATAGAGGAGAGGCATTTGAATGAACAAAGCTTTCAAATCAATTTAAAAGAAACCCTTTCATGGTAACAATGAATCAATCACATTCATTTTATAAGCTCTAAGATTTCATGAAGCTCATCATAGGAACACTCACAAAGGAGCTTAAAGGCTTGTTCGCAATTTTTGCACTTTTACAAAAATGGGCAACTCAAAACTTCATTACGATGGACAATATTGATGAAGGGGACCTAACTAGGGGAATGCATTACACTTTTATTATGTTTCCAGATTGTAGCTTTGTGTTGTTACAAAATGTAACACCTCACATAGACTTCCATTCCATGTTCGTCTTCAGCAAGGAAATACAAAAGCCCCGAAGGACTAATGCATTGCCTTGATGAAGGTAAGAATCAAAATTTAGGTGAAATGCTAAATTTGGGAACAACAAATAGAGTTGCAGTTTACAAGAAAGAGATTTCATTATTAAGTTACAAGTATTTCAAAACTCATTATTTCTGCATGTAAATACATTTAATTATGTGTTTGAGTTGTTTATTTCGTTATACAATCAATATACATGTCATAAAGTTGAAAGCATAAAGAAGTATACAACTCAAGTACATAAATTAAATGTTATTTATTCATGAAGAAGTACAAATATTTCCCACACAAGTCAGTGGGATGTAACTCATAACTATTGAAGAAAGAAGTACATATGCATGAAGTTAAAAGTAAAAGAGTATAGAAGAAACCCATCATTTCCTTGGGTTCTCTTCTGGTCTTCTTCACTTTAGTTCTAGCTCCATCTTTTACCCATCTCTCTTAGCAGTCACAATGTACCGAAAAATGAAAAAGGAAAGGCATCAATATTTGAGCTCAAGGTTTAGTCTATGTACCCATGTACTATCTAACTACATGCAGATGGATTTCTAAAAAGTAGAAGCATAAGGTACATCATATACAAATACACAATTGATAAGAGTAGTATTCTACACCAGCACATATGATTCCCAGAATCATTTTAGAAAATAAAGAGAAAAGAAAACTATGGAACATAAGAGAGGCCAAAAATCCTAAATATTTTCTAACTATTTTCTTAAGTGTGCAGTCACTGCAATGCATTACAAAACATAAATATTTTGCAAAAAAGATTATTGTACAAAAAGGAAATACTTGCTGAAGGAATCTACATGGTACAAATTTATGAGTTGTTCCAAAAAGGAAAATGCAGATAGAAGATGTATAAAAGAAAGGCATTGGGACACTGAATTAGAAGTGAGGAAGAAAGATACAAGTAACAGTTCTTTCAGAGAAAAGTTTTCATCAAAGCACAGAAAATGAGCAAGGGTATCTTCCATTTTCATTAACAAACCTCTACAAGAACCCATGAAGAGGATAGTTACAGGAAATACCACAAATGAGAAAACTCTAAGGTTTTGGATGAAAAGTATAAGTTCAAAAGAACAGTTTAAGAAGTGATCAAGTATGTGCAAAAAGTAATATGATATATCACCAGTACATTTTCATGTAAAAACTATTATAAAGGACAGGATGACATTTCCAGCTTAGAATAAAAGCTAAATGGTCAAAGTATAGTTGTAAAGAAGCCTTCAAAGGCATGTTTCAGAATTCAATAAAACAAGGAAAGTACATTCTTCAAAAGTTACAAGTGCAAATTCAACAAAAGTAAATGAGGAAGTATGCACTCATCAAAATAGTCAAATGTTCTCATATCAGAAAGCTTCATGACTGAAAATTAAACAAAATGATAAAGTATCCAAGTAATCATTTTAGGCTACAAGCCTTCAATAATTTAACTTAGGAAAGATCTCTTTATGTTTAATACACAACTGAATGCATTATCAGCAACAAAGTGTTTTTCACGTAGTTACAAATTTCCTTAGAAGGGAATCAAGTATCATGACTGAATGGGATGGAAAAGCCTCAAGCTTACAGAAGAAGATATTTCCTCCTTTACAAATCCAGTTCAAGTTTCAAAATCAATCAGAAATTCATTCATTCCACATTAAGATGTTGCATCACTAGAGAATATCAAAAGATCAGCAAAGTGCTTCAAAATATGACAAATGTATCAAGGTGGCAGATTAAAAAGAAAATAGAAGTATTGAATTACAAAATTTTCTTAAATATGATTAAAATAAGACTCTAGATGAGAGAAGAATCAACTTATATCAACACAAATATATAACTTAGAGAAGAGGAGAGAAGACGTACGAGACTCTAGTAAGAATCATGAATCAAAATAAGTACATAGTTCTCGATTATTGAAGTGGGTATTACTTCATTAAAGCAAGTTCATAAATCATGAATGGAGAATGCATCCATAGTAAACAGGAGAGGGACTGTGGCCACATGTTTTCCAATGAAATACTCAAAATTATCTAAAGACAAGCTCATAACTATCAAAGGAATACAAATTTCAATATATAATGAATATTATGCATGGAGAATGGTATCAAATGAATGTCAATCTATGAGATTAACAAAACAACCATCAAGATTACATATCAAAATTACAAAAGAAGTGAGGTTTTTAGGTATATCTTACCATCAACTTCAACAAGAATGTATCAAGATCATAGCATTGAAGTACAATATCGGTACAATTAGATCTAAAAGCTTCGCGCAATTGTATATTTCATGAATGTAAACGAATGAATCAAATTTTAGGTCGAAAATATCAAAGCATACAATCTACGAGAAGATATGTACGTATTTATTTCTATGAACGGTTTTGAAGAAACCTGATCAAGCAAGACGGAGGTAAATGAAGAAGTATGTACTTATCAAAACAAGACAAATGTTCACATATCCTAAAACTATGATCGACAACAAGGTATTAAAAAGATACAAGTATTCAATAGACCAATTAAAGCTACAATCATTAAAGTATTCAACTTAAGAGAACATTTCAATTTATATACCTTGATTGAAGATTCAAAAATTAATGATACTGATACACTAATAGGACAATTTCCGATGAGACGGATTACTGGTATAGCTTTATAATGAAATAATACTTTTCAAACACATGTTTTGAGCTTATATAGTTTCCACAAACTCCTAGATAAAGCATAAATGGAAACCCAAAATATTCTGTTACTGAGTTACAATGACGCTAGAATTTTGCAAGGAAACTAGGTTACATAACATAAAACAAGTTATGCATGTGGATGAGGAAAACAGAAGGAGAGACTATGATTCAGAAACAACTGTAATGCCCACTTTCCTACGACGCTTAGTGATTATCATTTTGAGTTATGCAAACTTTAGTTATGGACATGGCTTATACTTATGTTGATTAGCATGATGTCTTGTGACTAGACACATTTGGATTATGGTTGGATTTTGTTTTCAGTATGATCTGCACTGACTCATGGACAGACTATTGGATATTGATATTATTTTATATAGATATATTGCATGTGTTCTAACATTGGATTTCTTCGCCCCGATGAGTAGAATGTAGTTGTTGAATTTACATTACTATGATTTTGGAAAAAGATGAAATGCATAATTAAATTGTGAATTAGACCTAGAAATAATGATTGCTTGAATTACGTATAGATGTTAATAAATTTCATGCATATGATTGTTTTGGATATTTTGACATGGCCGCAAGGCCGAAGAGGGTATTTTGCATTTTGCAGGAAACACAGCATGATCACAACCATGAGGGGGATTGGGGACCAAACACAACAGAATGTCGGGTGGTTGCAACACTGGTCGTCAAGGCAACTTGTAAACTGTATTGTGTTAGCTTGTTCTTGTATGTGTTGAGAAAATTTCCAAGAGGGGAAATTTTCCTAATGTGACCATGGGGTTGAGAAATTTATTTAATTGTTTTTTTAGTAGGTGATTTCTTTTGTGATGTCTTTCTTTTATTACTTTTGTTAAGTGTGTTTAGATTAATTTATTATCTTGTTTTAGTCATGTGGGTGTAATAAATTTTGTTGGTTGGCTCCTTGAGCCATGTGTTTCTCTCTTGTATTGAATGCTTATCTTGAGTGTTGACCACTCCAAATCTCTTGAAAACTCGAATTTGAGTTTGAGGGCAATTTTGGGGGACTTGTGGGACAAGTTAAACTTGTCCCACACTTCCCAAAACCCCTTACCAACCATATCTATGGGTTGGGAAGCCCAAAAAGGGATTAGTTATTGTTTTGGGAAGTGATATTGACTTGGAGTGCACTTTTTCTTCATTTTGCATTTATTTGTGCCTTAAGGCACATGGGAAAGGGATGGTTGTGGAAGAGAGTGGTCATTCAACCCAACCACCCATTTATGGTGTTTTGGGATTTGAGTTGACCTTGGGAGATGGTTTGAGGAAGTGTGATGTGGCATCCTACATGGAGCCACATCACCCTCACCCTTACCTTTGATCTATTTATTGAAACTTCCTCTCTTGTTGAGGGGGTTAGAGCTTTGTTTTTGTGTTGTTGAAGAGTTCTTTGTTTTTGGAGAGAGAGGAATTGGGAGAAAGAGATAGAGAGAGTTTTTGGACTTGCATGCTTGGATTGATTTGGGAAGGAGCTTGGACAAGTTCTTGGTTTAGGCTACTCCAATGGAGAGGTAGGGAACCCTCTCCTTTGTTTTTGCTTTCATATTATTATTGCTTCTATGCTAAATTGTAAGAAATGCATGTCTACTTTGGTGTATTGTGAAAGATGGATTGAATGCTTTTTGTGTAGTATAGGAGAGGTCTATGGGAATACACATGAGGGAGGCAAAAGAGTAGATTAGGATATTGTGGAGGGAGTTTGAGAGGGATGCCCATCTTGGGTAGGAATGTTTACATTCTACCTTGTCTTTGAGGGAGCCATAAGAGGAGGGAGGCATAAGAGTATAGGAGGAAAAAGGGGTACTTGAGGGAGGCATAAGAGTTATAGGGGCTTGTGTTATTTTGTGGAGGGTTTTGGATGGGCATCTCATCTCATTTGGGAGGCATAAGGGAAACATTCCCATAGTTCCTTCTCTTGTTGGCTTGGATGCAAGCCTTGTTGTGTAATGTTTAATGTTATTGTGTGTCTCTTGTTCTTCTATTTTAGCTTGAATGTTGTGAAGAACTTGTATTGTGGAAGCATGTATAGTTGCCTTGTGTTGGAGACCACCCTCCATTGTGTTGTGTTTGGGGCTCGGGGGTCAATGGAGGAGATTGCTTCTCTTCTCCATTGAGATTTGGTTGGGAGGAGAGTGTTGCCTCTCCCCCTATCTTGGTTGTGATTGATCTTCATGGAACTTGGAGCATGGAAGAATAACTCTTGGGAGCACAAGAACCTTGTTGTTGACAATGTTGAAACATCATGTAATTACTCACCTTGAGTGGAGAAAAAAAAAAAAAATGTAATATTGCCTTGTTTTCTTTAGATTCCATTATTGCAAATTTGTTTCATATGAAGTAGGATGTGTTGTAAAAGAAATTGAAGGAAAAGTTGCATTGAGATGATAGTATTTCTTACTTTAAAATTTATTGAAAGGTTGTTGAATTCTTTGTGAAATATTGGAAAGGAATTACAAAAGAAAATGTATTAAAACTTTGTTGGAAAACTTGGAAGGATAGAGCATTATTTCTCTTTTTATACTTGATGGAAGGGCTTAAAATTTCAAATGGTTTTTAGTAAGACAATGAAATATTCTAAGCTCTAACTTTCTTATGACCTTCTTCATCTATGTGCCCATTGTGAAATTATTGACAATTGTAGAAGGAAATGAATCAACTTGATGCACAAAGCACTGACTGCCACAGCGAATAATTAAATTGTTGCAATGCCTACAAATATTGTTTAAACGTTTTTTTTTTTTTTACAGATTAGTAGACTGTGAGTGGTCTTAGCTTCACAAATACCAAACGCATAGCAGGCCTCACATCTGCCCAAACAAATGTAAAGTTAGTCTCAAAAAAATCAAAACCAGTTAATCACCCTTAAATCGTGTCTAAGAGAATAACTGTTAATATGAAAAAAAAAAAAAAGAGATGATACGTTTGAATAATGCCCATGCATAACTTAATGCACAAAGGGTCGATCACGTCAAAATGAATATTTAAACTGTTGCAATGCTTACAAGGAATTTAAACGTTTTTTTTTTTCAGATTAGGACACTGCGAGTGGTCCTAGCTTCACAAATATCAAACTACATGGCAGGTCTCGCAACTGCCCAAACAAATGTGAAGTTAGTCTCAAAATCAAAACCAATTAATCACCCTTAAATCGTGTCTAAGAGAATAACTACTAATATATATAAAAAAATGAAGATGCGTTTCAGTAGGTATGCCTGATAAACAACTTGATACACAGAGCACTGACTGTCACAAAGATTATTTAAATTTTTGCAATGTTTACAAGTATTTTAAACGTTTTTTTTTTTCCGGATTAGGACACTGCGAGTGGTCTTAGCTTCTCAAATATCAAGCTGCATGGCAGGCCTCAAAACTGCCCAAACAAACGTAGAGTTAATCTCAAAATCAGGACCAGTCAGTCACCCTTAAATCATGTCTAAGAGAATAACTGCTATTAAAAAAATGATGTTACGTTTCAAGTAGATATGTCCGATGACATGATGCACAAAGCAAAGCGCGTCTCTGTCTCAGCGAATATTTAAATTTCTGCAATGCTTGCAAAGCAGGTTCTGTGGTCGTCAATTTAAGAGCGTTGCAATAAACAAGTAATGGTTGTTGGTATGAGAGATCCATAGTTGACAGATATCTACTCGGCTGACAGGCTGTCCAAACGCCCAAAACGCCTTTCACTGCCCCCCTCTTCCACTGTCCCCAATCGAACTGGTAAACACCTCGTGAAGGCAGAATCCCGTTCTGAGGATGTGTTCGACATCTTGAGCGATAACAACACGTTGAACTCGCTTTGTAAATTCTTTTCTCTTTGCCTTCACGCGGCCAGAGCAGCTAAGGCTTGTTTGAACGGCTGAATAGAGTAGGATTTCAAAATCTTTTTGATCAATTGATTAGTGGCGGCAGGGTCGATAGGGAACAAAGAGGCCGGCTGGGACGACCTTGCATTAAACAGATTGCAAATCCAGTGCAATAAATTTGGATGAGAGGCGGCCAGGTTGGGTTCGGCGGGCAGTGAAGGGAAGCCTTAAAGTTTGTCACTTGTAGTTGAGCGACATACCAACCGACAAGAATTAAATTTAGTTTGAAACGCCTTCCCTATTGGACTCTTACTTCCTTGTATCAAAATTTCAAATTTTAAGTTAAGCGCTAAATCAAACAATAGTGGTGATAGGTAGAAAAACTTCCAATAACGCATGCCATATTCCGTCAATCTTGCTCAGCCCACAAAGAAGGTAATTCAATTAGATAAATTTGAGGTTAATGTAATCGTGCAATTAGTCTTTGAACCACAGGTGCAACTATTCATTGATATAAAAATTGTGGATATACCTGAATTTGTTTTTGGAAAGTTGTTAGACAAGAATTGATCGAGAGCAATGAATGGTTGCGACAACAAAATTTTCTCTAATGTGGCTACCTTGGAGGGAACTTCCAAATCAAATCCAAGTTGAATGAGAACCCTAGATGAAATGTACAATCGCAGTGTATCATCAAAAGAATGAGAACATTGAAGCAATGGCAACTAGCTTGGGCATGTACGCTTTGACAAATACTCAAAAAAATTGTCTTAGTGCCTCAAGAGCATTATTTCTAAAATAGTCAACACAATAGCAATAAATATGTATTCTTTGCAAACGCTTGTCTACGACTATATATATTAAAATATTTTTTTTTTTAAAAAAATTCTCTTTTTCGGGACGTTTTGTTTGTTCGCGGCGTCGTCTTTGTTGCCGTCGTCTTCGTAGCGCCGTCGTCTTTTTGCGGCGGTACAACAACTTATTACTTGTTCCCGTCAAGTTTGAATAAATGACTAGTTACTTAGGTACCAAATAGATACATTCTACAAAATTTCAGTATGGAGCTTGTGAGGTTAAGTAGGCACTATCAAATCATGTTACAGTAGTTTGTGCCAAATTACCATTCAAGTGAACAAATATTATAGGCAAATAGAACTGTATTTTCCAAATACAAGCTATCAAGAAGCTAAAGTAACAAAGCATGAGCTACAATAGTATCACAACTCAGGGAAGCAATAAAATTCTCCAATCAAGTTTAAGAGTCCAACAAATTACAAAAATAGAGCTTGGAAACCTTCCAATCATGGCGAATCTACTAATAATCAGAGATTCAAATGAACATAACAAAAAAAAATTCAACAAGTTCAAAATAGATGCAATGAATAAGATCCTTCGGGTACATCTCTAAAACATGAATGAACACGACAAAATCAATAAAAATAGTTCAGACAAGAAAGTACGAATATCCAAATTTTTATTTGTGATGGCCATTATATTCTAATTCAGAGGTACAAGAAAGTATGACTATCCATTTAAGTTAGAGAGACAATGTAATTTTTCTAATCCATAACAAAAATTTGTAGGTACGAGCAAGAGAATACCCTGGATTTTCATGGCCGTTCAAAATTCCCAACACATTTTGTAGAAAAATTACTAGTTTCTAAGCAAGACTTGAAGAAACCCACAAAATTCAAGTACCGAGCAAAATATGATGATACCCAGAACCCATCCGAGCTCAGAAAATAAATTTTTCAGAAAATATCAGTGATGAAACGTAAGAGAAAATTTGAAAACAAGTTACAAAATTCAAATGACAAGAAAAAATCACCTTTGACGACAATGGCCAAGTTTGAAACAAGTTTTACACACAAGGAAATCACATAGACTAGGTTCGAGCCTCGTAGCATAGCAATGGAAGCCAAATGATTACGGTGAGCTCAAAAGCTTCAAAGAATGGTGGTCAACATCTCACGAAATCCCGAATCGAGAGAAGATAATAAAGGAACCGAGCTCAAGAAGACCCAGAAATAAAACTCAAAGTTTTGACACAAAGAAATAGTGACCCATTTTGATGTATAGTCACAAAGCCTTCTCCCATGAGTTGTATTTACAAGAGAATCTATAGTGAGTTCAAAGCACAAGTTCCAGAGAAGAGAATCATCTAATACATAACCCGATAAAGTTCTCAAAATGCATCAAACTCGTGATTGAAATCAAAGAATAATGGTGGACGTAGCAGTATTCATAACTCTAGCTTCAAGAAAAAACCTTCAAAAATGCAAGAAATGATAGATACAGAATGCATAGTGCCTATGTAATGAACTAGAAATGAGGTTGGGAGAAATGTTATCCCAAATTCACCCCTCAAGGTAATTTAGAAAACTTACATGATTTCTCTAGGCTTAAGCAAGTAGAAATGGTAAAAGGACAAAAATCAGGTTTTAGGGGTCTCTTTGGCTTCTCTCTAACCTCCACATCCAAGGAAAAATCTAAGAAGTTAGAAAAATTGAGAAAATATGAAAAAATGGCTTGAGACAAAGTGTATTGTGGAAAATGTGGAATTTTGTGTCCCAGGTTGCACAAATTCAACAGGACACACTGGGACCCGAAAAGTGAAATGGCTTAAACCTAGAAGAAATCGGAAAAGTTGGAAAAAATTGTCCTAGGCGATCCGCGGGACATCGGGACAACTAGGACACGTAAATCCGAAATGGACGCAGAGAAAGCCGTGGGAAACCCCATATTTGAGAAGAGCCAAAGGCTCAATTAATGAATCAATTCAACATAACATTCAATAATATGAGGTACACATATATAGGAGACCCATCTTAACTCCTATAACAACTCCACAAACCTCTCACCCTAAATCTAGATGGGTTGTTCAACAACCTTTAGTCTTTCCCCTATAATATTTATTGCCTATTTCTATTTTCACATACAATCTAACTTACATATATTAATAGCCCAAATATTGTTACTCACAAATGTGAGCACTACCTAATATTCCTAACATTCCCCCTTAGTGCTAACATGGGGAGAGGAACATTACCCATCCTTGGAATCGTTTCATAAGTGCCCCCCAAGATATATAACACTTGGATGTCGGTTACAACCGAAAATGCATCCAAATACAATCTCATCCTCATTATGATTTTTCGAAACTAAAGTATATTTCTTCCCCCCTTTTCGAAAAGTACCAATACAAAACCTTAAACCACTCCCTCATATGCCGTTGTGAAAAGGATAGTTTACCACCAATAATAGATGCTTCTAGAGTTACTTGAACCATCCAACGTGGGAAGCTTCCAATACAAAAGCTGAAGAAATTTATTTAGAGGATTTTGATGCCTAGCACGAGATTTAAGTGAGTTTGTTGTCCACCGTTGGGAAGAGAGAAAAAATCGGGATCTTCACCATCGAATGAAGGCTAGACTGAGCAGAAAACATGACGTGGGGGCAACAGTCGAGGGATTATGCTCAGGAGGACTGAGTCATGCCGAGATCTATGGCCAAGTCGTGACCAAAAATTGAGCAGGGTCTGTGCAGTTTACCCAAGATCGAGCTGCGTGGAGAAAGATCTTGTGTATAACTCATAATGCAAAAACTTGAATAGGAAATACACTAAGGCGTTGCTTGCACAAAGTACATAGAAATCCTTCATAACTTCATCAGAGATAAGCTGCAACGTGGAGAAGATGGATCCTATATTGTGCAACCCAAGATCAACCAGCTGTAACGGAGTAGCTCTGGTATCATCAATTGTTCCTTATGTCAGCCTCCCTGTTTCCAATCTTGGGAGTATCTGCTCTTAGAACAATTGCTTTGTAGTCTAAATGCTCTGCATGTCGCAATAGTTCAGCTGAGATATTTCTACATCTGCTACAGCCCTTGCTGTCGCTAGCTCTCCTTTAGGGTGTGCTAATTTATGCATAGCCATTGGAGCAATCATGATTGGTGCAGAGATCTTGAATCCCAATATATTAGTTGACAAATCAACATGACTTGAATCTGCCAAAACTCTTGGATGAAGCCCGCAATGTAAATGATGTGAATTGAAACTCTGATCAATGTAGGGATTTGGGGCCGAGCCAGGACAGATAGAACGTTTCAATACAACCAAACAATTCACAGCAATTCGAGCAGTGATGGGCTCAATTCAATAGTTACGTTAATGCAAAAACGAGTACCAAGATAGATCCCTTTCAATAACCAATGCATATATGTAAAATACAGCTCTCAAACATTCATTCTTCAATAGAGATCTGTACAGTAAAAATAAATAAAAATACCTGCACAACAACTATTCCAGTACCTGAAACATATATCTATATTTTTTTTTTTTTTGGGTGTGCACACTGTTAACAAAATGGATGAAAAAAATTGTGGAAAGAGTGAACGAAATGGTGATGAGAAGGATAATGCACATGAATGGCGAATGTCAACAATTTTTACATGTAGTCTGCACTGTTCAATTGTTGACAAAATGCAAGCAAGGTGAACAACAAAGCAATGACATTTGCTCATGGTCTACATAGCATTTGCCATTTTGTTGTGTGGATCAAAACAATGAATGGAAGGCCAAACAATGCTCAAAGAGGCCTGGATGACCAGCTCTGATACCAAATGTGGGGAAACCCCCATATTTGAGAAGAGCCAAAGGCTCGATTAATCAATCAATTCAACATAACATTCAATAATATGAGGTACACATATATAGGAGACCCATCTTAACTCCTATAAAAACTCCACAAACCTCTCACCCTAAATCTAGATGGGTTGTTCAACAACCTTTAGTCTTTCCCCTATAATATTTATAGCCTATTTCTATTTTCACGTACAATCTAACTCACATATAATAATAGCCCAAATATTGTTACTCACAAATGTGAGCACTACCTAATATTCCTAACAAAAGCAATTGGTAAAATCAGATATTTTTGTCCCGCACGGTCCATGGGACAGCTAGGACATAGGTGCATGCAGACCCGCAAAGGTAAAAAGCCAATCACAAAGTAGTGCAGTGTAATGCAGAGGTCAACGGCCCTCACAAAATGGTCAACGAGGGATAGATGGAACATAAAATGCCGAAATTACCACACCAAGAGGGAATTGAAAAAAGATGAGAAAGAAGGCCCAGATGGTCCAAGTACATGTGGTACATGACTTCCCAAAAAGCTGAAATAACCACATGTAAAGGAAAATTCAATGCCTGACCCTTCCGAACTTCAAATGACCATAATTTTTAACTTGGACCTCTAATTTTCATGAAATTTGTCTTTTTGAATGAGCACGATGTCCTCTACAATTTCTTATTTTTATGAGGGTAGCTATGTGAAAAGAAAGGAAACACCTTCAGCCCCGATATATTAAATGCTCATTCCCGATAAATGACAGAAAATGCTTGGTAGACCCAAAACAATTGCAGTACACTTAGAAGGCCATAACTTTTGCATTTCTCAACAAAAACGCACAAAATTGGTACCGTTGGAATTGTGTTTTTGAGACCGACACAAAAAAATCATAAAATTAAGAGTTTGACAAGGAATTGATGGTTATTTTGCAGAAAATGTGGCCAAGTTCGAACATTGTTTTATTTGGTACACTGGATGCATTAATGAAGCATAGGCCAACATATTTCACTATTGCAAGTTATGGGAGATTATGGGGGATTTTGCAAGAAACATAACATCATTTCACTCCATTTACTACCTTTTTAAGTGGTTGAAGGACAAATTTTGGGATTTTCATTTCTCTCTCTCTCTCCTCTCAGAATTCTATAAATTGGAGTGTTGGGCTCATTGTAAAGGGGATAGTTTTGAGTAGCAAAACTTTGTAAATTTGTTTTGTAAAGAAAATGTGTTGCAAGCCCTTGTAGTGGACTCCTTGCATGGTGATCTAGGCCCTTATCTTGTAATAGATTGAATTGTGCATATCTATGAAGCAATAGATGCAAGTTTGTGGATGTATCTTCCTTGTGTTTGTTTTCATTCTTCTTGCCCTTTAAAAATCATTGAAAATATATTGTGTCTATTTATACTCTTGCAAGGATTCTTTATCATTGTGTATGTATGGAATATTATTGTGAATGTATTTGCTAGATTGTGGAGAACTGTTATCACCCCTTCTAGTATGCAATTTGCTCTTATTTTTCACACATTGGAAAGCTATCCTCATTCCCTCCTTTTTGGTGTATCACCACTTTAGTGTAGGCTTCATTTTCATCCACTCTCTCTCCCTGGTCCCTTGGAAATTGAGATTAAGATTAGATAGCTTGCATGCATTAGAGTAGATTGTGGCAGGTAGTTTAGGAGAAAGAACTAACTTTCTGGAGATAGTACCCATGTTATCCATTCACACCGTGAGCTCAAGCACACACACTTGTGCAAACCAAAGGGTGTTTTGATTTGGAGCTAACAAGCACCAATAATGGTGGTCTGGAAAAACATTTCCAGGGCTTCACCCTCCAAAATAGGAATGCAAATGAAATGATCAAGTTTAGGTTACAAATAAACCTACTCGACAACCAATCATGGTGTAGCCAAACTTAACCAAGGTTAAAGATCAATGGCCAAGATCAATTCGTGCGATGATCAAAGGACCAATTTTGCAACTAGTTCACCTACCCATCTGCTAGTTCAGGACATCAACAAATGAAATCAAAAGGTACAAAGATCAATGGCCATCATTCATTCGCCAAGATCAAAGAAAACTCCATCCCTAACCATGTCAAACTCTAACCATGGTTCAAAATTTGATGGCTCAGATCAAGTTGTACAAGATCGACGGTGTAAAAAGAACTAACCATATTAATTATAAATTTGAAACCCTAACCGAGAGTACAAAAGGATCAATGACCGAGAATCAAGCACTACCAGCATCAACGGTCCTCATCAAAAGGAGATAATCCAACCATGGTTCAAACTTAACCATGGTTAATGTCTTTGCCACCAACAAAATAGAAGGTTGAGAGCATCGTGGAGAGGGGACCAACCCATGATTAAAATAGAAGAATCATTGCATTGACCAACTATGGTCTAAACCATATACATGCCGACAATAACCAACAAAAAGGTAAACTTCACCTTGTCTCATATTATTTTCCATGATCTTCTAATCAAAGGTAATCAAACATTATGCCATGAAATAACCATATTTTCCGACCAAGTGAAAAGGTGAAAATTTTATGCAATGCAATGATTATTCAAAGGAGGCCAATAAACTATATGTGTAATGATGGGCCTAAAGGGGGTCAATAATCCTATGAAGACCAAGTGTGCACATCAAAGGTGGTCGATGCATATAAAGAATGATCAAGACTATGGATCACAAGGAGATGAATAAATAGCTTTTGCACATAGACAGGTGGCCATTCCATATGAAGACAAAGTGTGCACACATCACAGGTGGTCCCCATAGTGGGAAAGTTTGGAAGTGAATAAATTATACTTACAGGAGATAATATTGCATGTAGTCACAAAAGATAAAGATGTCATTATCAGTATGCAAAATGGAGTATATGCACACATGTCAACATCAGAACTTGCAGGTGGTCCCCACAGTAGATGGAATACATGGGTGAATATTTTGTAAAGTATTGCAAATAAATGAATTATTTTTGCTCAAACAGAGGAGTTTATTTTTCATGTGCATCCAAGGGGCAGAATTAAAGAGTGTTAAATTTATCATTGCAAGTGGATCAAATTATAAGTGTCACATCAAGCACTAGAAGATAGAGATTGCATGCACATTGGAGAAGACTTACATAACAAGAAAGGGCTATTATTAGCCAAATTATTCATCCTATTTTATTAAAAATAGATCAGTTAACTGCAGTTTGACTGAAATGTATTTTTGTAACTCAGGCTATTAATGCCTCATTGTATTAGCATGTCTATTTTTATTCCTTTATTTATTCATGATAAAAGGAGTAAAATTAGGATGCATGGGCGAGTACAAATTTTAGCCTATTTTTAGGATGTGATGGGTGAATAATCTTGCTATATATTGTGTGCAATTGCAAAGCATAGAGAAGGAATTTTTGGACATAGGAGTGCTAAAGAAAATTTTGCCAGTTTTCCACTTGAATGAGAACTGATTTCTACGTTTCTAATTACTTGTAATGGTGTGTATATCTCATTAATTCTTGTTAATGTCAAATTCCCTGATTAATCATCTTACCTTAGTACCAATTTAGTATTTTCTGCATAATATTAGTGTGCATGTTGTCTTATGGTGTTGTTGTGATTCATTCCCTCAATACACAACGTGCTTTTCCTTAATATTTTGTTGAAAACTATTGGTTTGTGCATCCAAAATTAATTCTCAAATTGATTGTGCACATACTCACCGAAATCCTTCAATAAGTTTGGTGTATCACCCAATTTTCAATTCATTTACAGTCATCTTTTTACCCTCAAATCCCGTAAAAATTAGTTTAGGAAACATCAAAAATGAACTAGCCTTGATACCAGAGACTCACCTCAACAATAGGTATACCCACATACTTGAGGTGTTTCCATTGTATCTACGAAAGTGAGAGATCTAGAGAAAGATTATAACACCTACAATCATCTCTCAATAGGATTCAATTTTGAGAGATAACAAGGCTTCAACAATTGTGTCCAACACGATCAAATATCACTCAAAAATCTCCAAACCAGAGAAAAAATAAAGAAAAATACAGATATTTAGAGCCTCAGAGAACCATTTTGTAGAGGAAATCAAGCTCGAGATCTGACAACAATGGTGGCGAGGAAAATGGACAGGGCTTCGCCACCCAAAATGAGCATGCAAAAATGAAGAAAATATAAGCTCGAGGAGATTTTTAAACAAACCTAACTCATCTGGAGTTAATAACAATGGCCTAGATCAAATCGCTAGGATCGAATGACGTACATTGAAGACCTAATCCAACCAGCCAGTTAGAGAAGAGTTAAAACATCAATGGTCAAGATTGGTTGGTATAAGGTCTAACGGATGAAGATCCATCACCCTATTCAATGTAAACTTTATATTTACCATAGTTAGGTTAAAGGTACATATCAACGATGAAGATTAAACACAAGTCTGAGGTTCAAACGGTTGATGTTATAACCACCAACTCATCCACAATGCAAAATTCAACTAGAGTTAAATGGTGCCACCGACCAAATTTAGGGTCAAGTCATCATGGGGAGGGGGATCTGCCCTGAATAATAATCATTGCATTGACCTATCCAAGGTCTAAAACAAAACCATATGCCACGAAATAATCAAATTCCAACAACCATTGTATTGCATGAAGGCACCAAAGACTATTTTTAGAGCATCATGATTAATCAAAAGGTGGCCAAGCATATTATTTTCTTTGACCTTTCTAAAGGTTATAAATAATTGATTCACAAATATTCAAGGTGCCCAAATATTTTCATCAAAGTATGCCAAGTATTCAAAATTCAATATATGCCAATGACCAAATCAAAAGAAGAAGCCCAATAACTATTTAATCATAATATATGCCAAGTCAAAGAGGGACATATTATGCCAAAGGTTTCTTTACCTTAAACTTTGTAAACTTTACCTAAATATTTGGCAAATGGATAAGAATGAAGGTGGTCTCCATAGTGGGGTGGAGTTTTTCTATTTTGCTAAGCGTTGAAGACAAAGAAATATTTTTTCTTGCACAAGAGTATCTTTTGCATCTCATCCACTCAAAGAAAGAATAGGAAAGAGTAAAAAGGTTGAGTATGTGCACTGATCTCAACATTAGAGCCCTGCAAGTGGTCCCCACACTTTTGATGAATATTTTTTCAAAGTAATAACAATAAAAGAATTATTTTTTCTCATATAGGAGATTATTTTTGCATGTACATCCGTGGGGGTAGAATTAAAGAGTGTTAAATTTATCTTTGAAAGTGGATCAAGTTACAAGTGTCACATCAAACAGTTTTCATGTACATTGGAGAAGATTTACACAACAAGAAAATGATTTTATTAGCTAAATTATTCATCTAACTTTATTTTAAAATAGATCACCAACCGCACTTGGACTGAAATGTACTTTGCAATCAAGGCTATTAATGCCTCATTGTATTAACATGTCTATTTTTATTCCTTTATTTATTCATGATAAATGGGTAAAATTAGCATGCATGGGGAGTAAAAATTTTAGCCTATTTTTAGGATGGGTTGGGATAATAATCTTACAATATATTGTGTGCAATTGCAAGGCACAAGGAGGAATTTTTGGACATAGGAGTGTTGAAGCAAATTTTGCCAGTTTTGCCCCTTGAATGAGAACTGATTTCTACCTTTCCAATTATTTGCAGTGGTGTGTATATCTCATTAATTCTTGTGAATGTCAAATTCCCTGATTAATCATCTTACCTTACTGCAAATTTAGTATTTTCTATATAATATTAGTGTGCATGTTATCTTATGGTGTTGTTGTGATTCATTCCCTCAATACACAAAGTGTTTTGCCTTAATATTCTGTTGAAAACTATTTGTTTGTGCATCCAAAATTCATTCTCAAATTTATTGTGCACATACTCAGTCAAATCCCTCAACATGTTTGGTCTATCACCCCATGTTAGATGCATTTAAAGTCATCTTTTTACCCTCAAAACCCCTAAAAATTAGTTTAGGATACATAAAAAATGAACCGACTTTGATATTGGAGAATCACCTCAACAACAGGTATACCCATAGACCTGAGGTGTTTCCGTTGTATCTATGAAAGTGATAGATCCAAAGGAAGCATAGAAACCTTGCAGTCATCTCTCAATAAGGGTGAACTTTTGAGAGATGACAGTAATAGCAATAAATATAGTATACAAATGCAAATAAGTTAAATAATGATAACGAAGTATGATGGACTACTTGATTTTCCCTAGTGAAACATTTAGATGCCCCGATGTATCTAGATTATACTTAATAAAATTCCTCTTAAGTTGATGGATGAAGCAATAAAATGGTGGAAAATTACTTGATAAGAGTAAGAAGATAATGTTGGAGGAGTGACAAACAAAACGGTCTTAGAAAATGAGATATGGTGGGTCAAATACCAAAATTGGGGTTCTAAGACCTAAATTATGGTTCTTTTATGGGTTGAGCTATAAGGATTATAGATATATGATGAATCTAGTCAATGAATTATGTTGATATGCTATTTTTTTAATTTTATGTATGATTGACTGTAATGATGATATGACTAACATTACTCGTAGCTTGAGATTCCATTCAAATTTTGTATTTTTGAGAAAACTACTTTTGTATTGCACAATAGAGTTAGTGCCATGATTATTAAAGAACCATGATGATCAACCCATTATGTGCATGAACACACACATGTAGTACATATAAAGGTAAAAATAATTCCAATATACAAGTAGATGTATCCACCTTGGCTATATATTAACCAAAATGTTAAACAATATACTTGTAATTGGTCGAACAAATAACGAAAAAACATTAAAAAAAGAACCCAATATACAAGATAGATGGTTGTACCATAGCTATAAAATTAACCAAAATGATAAAAACTAATATTTTAATTGGTCAACCAACTAAGTAAAAATAAAAGCAATGCAACACAACATCACATAAAGACACTAAAATATATCCCTTATGTGTTCCATAGTGAACATTGATGGATTTGGATTGCCCCCAACAAGGATATAGTCTAACAATAAGATTATTGGCTCATTTTCCCCATGAAAGGATACATGTAAAGGAGTAAATGAGAACCAATATTTCCCAACTGAGGATACATGCAAGGAATTTTTTTTTTTAATCATTCTTGGAATAGACACTAGAAGATTGAGTCAATGTGTGGATCTTTGATTTTTAATTTGGTTGGAAATGATTTTTATTTTCATATAGTTTTGTGTTTGATTTTTTCATTTTTGATGAGATTTTTTATTTTTGATATGTTTTAGGTATTTTTGGAAAAAAATTTGTTGTTTTTGGATTTTTTTGAGATCAATGAATGTTATTATATTTTTTAAGTTATTTGATTAATTTGGGATTTTTTTGTTCTTGAATGGTTATAACCAATGAGAAAATATAGGTGATCTATTACCCATCCAAGCATTTTACAAGAACGTAAGATCTTTATAACACCTAGGGAAAAATGAATTTTACTTGAATAAGAATAGTAAAATAATGTAAATGTCCTAATTATAAGGGGCTAGTAATAGAAAGTAGCTTGGGATGAGATGGTAAGAGAAAAATGGTGAAGGTTGGTTCGGTGGTTACACAAAATTTACAACATCAAAAAGGTTATTCACCGATCATTTAAGAATATACTATCTTCGAGATGAAACACATATATGGGATCTTTAAGATCTTGTCCATATTTAGTGGATATCTTTTACGTGTCGATCTATATTTTGTAGTGATAACATAAGGAAATAAACAATTTGGTTCAAAGTTTTATAACATTTCTCGATCTTTTGTTGTGTTTTTCTGATTTTCCTTTAGTACAATCTCATCAATTTCAAACTATCTTGGTTTTATCCATTTTTGTAGATGTGACAATGTTGATTCTAATATAATTTAAAATGATGTAAGGAATTAAGCCTCTTCTCATATAGGAGGTGAAGTCATGCAAGAACAACCTATATATATTTTCCTTCTTTGATCAAGTCATTGAGGGATATACAAATTAATGGGAGCTCGATCTCTATGGGTAAGATGTATCTAGTTTCTTATATAATTGAAAGGGTATAGCTCCTATTAGAGTATGATGTTTGATATGTCCAAAGGGTATGATAGATTTTTGTATGCAAATTACGTCCATGTTTTTCAACATTTTATTGTATGCTTCATTTACCCATTACAATGTGGATAGTATTGAGTAGACCATTTGAGATAGATGTGAAAGTTTTTAGTGATCTTTGATGGTTTAATTTTTCAAGGATGTACCGTTATTTGTAATAATGGAGGAAGGCCCGCAAAAATGAAAAAATGAGATGGTTAATAATGTACTTGGAAATATGATTCTCACTAATATAAGTGAGAGGTATAGCCTCTACCAATTTGGTAAAATATATGGCTCTAGCGATAATGAATATGTGGCCATTATAGGAAGTGTGTTTGGTGGATTCAAGATATTGTGAAGGTGCATGCAAAACATTTTATGAAAAATTTAAAAGACTCAAATTCCATAATAGGCCAATAATAAGGCACATGCAAAATATTTTTGGAAAGAGCCATGCCACTTGTTTATGCACCGCATATACCATCATGTACTTTCACTAAAGTTTGATTTTCATTTTCTTGATTGGTACAACTTAGTCCATAGTTTCATCATAGCCTCTTATATATAAAATGCTAGCTAGGATAGTGTAGCATGAAATATATTATAATAGTGCTCATTTTTTTAGTAAGTTATATTTTTAGCGGAATTTTTATGATGGATTTAGGTGTTATTATCTTGATACAAAAGGTTATTAGTACCAACTATTTAACATATCTTTATTGACTCAGAAAATTATAGGCTAGAATCAAAATATTTTTCTATGATAAACTCATTGTGTATTTGATTTGGAGTGAACTCAAGAAGGGATCCAATAGTCGCCATGGCATCTGGTAATTCATTTTATATGTGAGGAACTTATTCAAAATTGATAAATTGAATATAAAATTTAAGGCTATCAACCATGATCTTACGGGGAATTTTTTTTCATATATGAATTGATATTCACAGATTACTTGATTGATTACTAAGAGAAAATAACCATAAACTTTTAACTCTTTTATATTCTATGAAAGAGAGAATGTGAGAACAAGGATCAAGATGGATGATGTGCACATCAACCAAGTTAATCTAAAATGCCATCAGGATGGAGTTCCATGTAGTAATAAAGCATTCAAACACCATGAAATGTGAATGTAAAAGAAAAGGGTCTACGCATACTCATATAACATAAAATAAAGGTACAAATAAGATTGTTGTGTAACTCCCAATGCAAGACCCATCATGCCTCCACAAAGGAGAAAGGGTTTACATTTTAGAAAATGGAAATTAACTCTTGTATGACACACTAACACACACTCACCCATATGACTTATTCTATGATGGAATCAGTCATTCCTCCTAGCGATACATAATATCTATTATCTCACCTAAGTGAGATGACTTACCCAGAGATGTGGATAATGCATTAACATGACAAGGAAATTACCTCACACCAACACCCCACTTTCATCAAAACATAGGATGAGGCGTGGCAAGTCAGAAATGAGAAATGGGTCTAGGTAGCTATGCCTGATGAGGTACCCATGTAAAATAAGGATCTCACGTAATAGAGGAAACCCAAATGGAAAAGCATCCATTTACAAGAGATATAAGAATCCCATAAACAACCTAAGAAATATGTTTCATACCGGTGCCAACAACTAAAGGCCTAATAAGGTGCCCATGTACAAAAATATATTTATATAAGAAGAAGAGAGGAAGAGAGGAAGGAGACTAGATAAACTAAAGAAGATATGAAGTTGCAGTGGACATTGCCCAAAATGAGAGCAGAAACTAAGTATAATAGCGTCCAATGAAGGTTTCGGTCAAAAACCTATAACCTGATATGAAATTTGCACTTTATGAAGTCTCTAAGAAGAGTTTCAATGAAGTGGTATTCTTCCTTTATACTAAAGAATGTCCATATGAATCAAACAATGTTTCTACCCATAGGAAGAACATAAATAGAGTAATCAAAGTTTGTCCACTCAAAAAATGAAACCGAAGCTTGATAGTACCAAAAACTCTAAATATTTTCTATTGGAATGTGACATAGGTCTATAAAACATGTGAAAAGGAACTAATGGTAATGCCATGGAAATAAAACTATCAGAGTATGGGAATGGATATTTTTTCAAAATAATTTCAATATGAAGTGAAGGCAAAACAACATCCCCACAATAGTAGAAAGAGGATCCACAAGATGAAGTGGATTAAATATGGTCGCCAAAATAGTGGAAGTGATAAAATTATAAGAATGGGAACTCCTAATAAAAGATATGAATGACTCCTCTGATAAACTTGAAGATGGAACAAAAACTCCCTCTACTACAACACAAGTAGACATTGCAAAGAAATAACAAATCTCTTATAGATAATCATACATAATGGTTTGTTTTACAAATAGAAGAGTAATTTCGATAGGTATGAATCATCAACACATGTATGAGTAAATTATGGAATGGATGCATATGTAATTAAGGTATGAGGTTGGGAACATGATTTCCTTATGTTTGATGGGAAAAGAGGAGTTTAACCATTCTTTGAAAGGTGGATGGGAGAATGAGTGGATGATTCCTACTCATTACTCTTGTCATCGAACTAGAAGAATAAATGACATCATCGGGAATAAGAAAAAACAATTGTCATGAAAAATGATCATCACTTCAAGTAGGCGGGAAACAATTCAATCAAAATAATTAAAAGATAAAAATTCTCTAAAGGGTCTCCAAGAAAGGACTAAATAATTCTCCAAATTATGCAACAACACTTTTTGTGTGCCACATGATGCTTTGGAGAGGCCTGAAAACATGTATAAACATGTAACCATAAGCTTGATCACAAGTTTTGAGCCAATATTCAAGATTATAAGGATCAATGGGTGCAATAAATTACCCATACAGATATGGATAGAGGCATTTTTGAGTAAGGTAATGTTCCATTCAATCACTCCATGATGTTGAATTTTCTCTACCAAGAAGAAGAGACAGAGGATGAGAAACAATCTTATGAAGTTCGAGTCTAGAAATAACATCCTCCATGGTGCATCTGTGAAAAGAGTAGTTAGTGTAGAAGATTCATGGATGAAAACATGTTTAAATGGACATCACAATCATCTAAATTTTTTCCGTAATGTAATAAAAGAAGGGTGAAAGAACAAACACAAGGTTTTAATACATTAAACTCAGCCAAGAAGCATTTGCATGAAATTTCAACACCTAATAACAATGATAACCATGTTTGTCAAACTTTATAAACAATGTGTTGGTTATAGTAGGATGTGTTTATATGACATCAAATAATTGACCACTCACCTTGCAGTAGTTTAAAATATTGTGCAAGATTCATGGCACAAGTAAGTTTCTTTTGGAAGCCAAGGAATGACACCTTAAACAAGAAAAAAAGGTGACAAACAAGGAACAAGGGGATTAAAAATATTCAGTGTGAGAAAAGTTTCTCACGTAGCATAAGGGACTTCCTTCCCGCAAGGCTATGGAAAACCCGATCATTCACATGTTAGTGAAGAAGAACATGATACAATGCAAAACGACTCCAAAACGAGTCAAAAAGGATCTTGAAAACACCAAAATGTGCAAAACCCACCGAAAAATAGAAAATATTTTCCAAACAAGACCTACACACATAATAAAATGCTACACACTCCCATAAATGATCAAAGGTGGAAAAATTATCCCAATAACCCTAGTTCTGTAATTTTTTTCCCAATTTAAATATTTTTCAAAAAAGAAAAAATTAAATTTAACATGTTGAGAAATTAAAACTAGGTTAATTTTAATTCAACTTATTGAAAAATTTAAAACTAGATCCTTCAAAATTAACACCTAATTTAAATGATACTTTTAAAAAAATCCTTCCCTTTTTATATTAATAAGCCTTAGTTTAAAAATATATATAAGCTATGCTAATAAAAATTTAGGCTAAGGATGTTAACCTTAGCTAAACATATGCAAGGATTAAAAATAAAGAAAAGCGAGTTGTTGAAAAATTGAAAGGGAGGAATGTCGTCAAAGTGGGAGAGTCAAATTGGCCATGTGGAGGTGGAGTAACGAAGAGCCACGTGACAAGAGTGGGGAGGGCCTTTACATATTAGGTCGATCATCGGATGCCAAGGTGAGATCAAAACAAAATTGGTTTCAGGTTCCAATGGATGTAATGTCTGGAGATAAAACACATAATGGATGAGTGGGGTGAAACACATAATGACCTGTGGAGTAGATTCATTAGTGGCCCAAGGGAGTTGAAGACAAGGCCGATAGAGAGGGTACCAATTGCTAAGGAATGGCCATAGTGAAAGACAGTGTGATGACATCAAGCTCTTCATGACGTGGTATGTACAACCAACAAGCCTATCTCGGTGGAGGGAAGGAACGTGGGATCCAAGAAGGTGAGAGAGAAACAAAGCTATGAATGGAAACGTTTGGAGCTGTTTGATGACTTTATTTTTCAAGTATGTATTGCTATCTATAAAATGGAGGAAATGATGTTAACATAGAAAAATTATGTGGAGGAAATATAATTCTCAAGAACATAAGTGAGAGGCATAACCTCTACCCATTTGGAAAAATACTTGGTTACGGAGATAATGAATGTGTGGCCATCGAGAGAAGTGAGTTTGATTTTTCCTATATGGTTGAGACCCCATTCGAACAAAGCCCAAGTGGTGGTAATGGGTTCAAGAGATTGTGAAGGTGCATGAATGAGATTGTCATGTTGTTGGCACATGAAATGTTTTATGAAAAATTGCAAGAATCAAATCCCATAGTGGGCTAATAATCACCCATACACAAAATATTTTTCTCAAGAACCATGTTACTTGTGTGTGCACCACATATACAAGCATGTAATTTGACTATATTTTGGTTTTCTTTGTCTTAATTGATACAACTTAGGAGAGTTCCATCATAGCCTCTTCAGTATAAGATGTCGGATAGGATAGTTTAGCGCTTAAGCACATTTTTATAGGGTTTGTTTGTTATAGCTATTCATATTGTTAGGAGCCTTTTATCATTTATTTGATTAAATAAAATGTGAATATTCTACTGTAATCTAGATGTTACGTGAATAGTAAATAAATGACAATAAAATGTAGAAAATACACCCAAACAATATTATCAATAAAATTTAAAACCCTAATGTGCAAAGAGGGTTAAGAAGGCCTTAGATAATTCACATATGTCATAGAATTGTATCGCAATGGAGACCAGGTAAATAAGAGGAGGAAATCACACACATGAGGTTGAGAAAATGAAAATCTAAAGGATTTCACTAGAAAAGGTCACATGGGGAGGATAGGGGTGGCTTTGGGTACCCTTTGGTATGAATGTTTTGCGCCACTGGTTTGCACATATGGTCAAAAGCCAAAACTTTTAGGGTCATAATATGTCTACACTCTAACGCTTCTTATCACATATATATCGCTTCAATTCACAAGATGTCACTGTAAACCTACAGTGGAATAATCACCTCCTATGAAACGTGATGTAGAAGAACCAAAATTTTTCACTTGTGATGGAACTAGATGGATGAAAATACAGTAGTAGAAGCCTTTGATGGATGCAATCTTATGTGGTGATAGTAAGTGCTTAGTGTTTGGTCCCTCATTATGGTCACATAACTTTATATTTATATGGTTTTAATTTTTTGTAATTTCGTAATCAACCCCGAAAAGGCCGACCACAAAAATATAAGAAGACAAGCAAAGAGAAAGTGTCCAAAAGTAAGAGGGAAGTGAAAAAGGATCGGGGTGCCTCGACCCTGCTAAGCACCGTAGTTAGAAATAGGGAAAAAGCAAGTATGAACGTACAGAGTGGGAAAGTATAGGTGGAAGATCGAAAGTAGCAATAGAAATCAATGCAAGATGTACAAAGACATGGGTTAATTAGTTCCCTTCTTCAGATTAAGAACCATATCAATATTATTATGGGATCAAGACTAAATAATTACGAAAGTACATGATTTTCTATCTACATTTTCCCCACTTTATATTGTTGAGAAGAATTCTCGGTAACATAAAGTAGATAGATATGTGTACCATATATCCATTTAGAGTTATCAAAAAAATGTGTTGAGGTACTAGACAAATCATGGAGTGACAAAAAGATCGAGCGTGAAGACTAAAGTCAGTAAAAGCATAAAAAGTGATGAAAGTGAACCTAGGGAAGAAACGCATGTGTATATGATGATATGTGTGGTGTACTTGTATGGTTAGTATCGTTTGTGATATACCCATTGTATGTGTAATGTTGATCGCTTACTTCCCATATGGATGGACCTACAAAAGAAAAGATGAGCAAGTAGTCAAATACACATGCATAATGTGTACAAATGCATGTATGTATGCAAACAATTGTAAGGAAAGTATGAAAATAAAAAGGAACATGTGCAATGATCCTCGATGAGAAAAATGATGTAGAAAAGATTTTGTTGATATTGTGCAAGTTTTTGGGTGATCTCATGCCACTAACTAAAGAAGTGCAGGGAGGAAAGTCTTGTTTATTATCCAACCTATAACTACTTTCTGAGAAGTGAAGAGATGTACGTACTATCTAGTTTTTAGGTTATCCGATGCCACCGTCGAAGTAGTGTAGAGAGGAAGGTTAAGTTTATTCTCTAACTTTTAACTATTACCTAGAATCCTAAGGATAATCTTCCCCGTAAAATCCACTTTGTGTATGGAGTTCGTAGACTAGTTTGACCCCATTCATTGTGTAATCCACTTTGTCATGGAAAAAATGAAAATTGAGTTGCACTAGTATGTTTGTGTTGTGTATTGTGTTTAAACCCAAATGATGCCTCCCTCTTTGGGGTGCATACGACATCACGGATAGGAGTATACGGCTGAATAGAGGACCAACCACCGATATTATGTCCCGTAGGGGGATGTTCTTTGTAGATACAAACGTGCATGAAAATAAGTTGGCTAGAAAACAAGTGTTAGTGCAAACAAGTATGCATGTAAAACACAAGTGTAAACTACGAAGACAATGTGTAACAATATAATGTAAACATCCAAGAAGACAATGTAGGTCACACAAATTGGGTTGTTAACATGGGACACCATTTATGCTATTGCAAGACACTCAAGGCCGCAATCAAATAAGTGTGCACACAAGAAAAAGGTAAAAGCCGACAAAAATGAGCAAGCAATATCGACAATGTAACAAACAAGTATGGAAGTAAATATTCCTACATGACACTATGTTTCACATGAAATTCTGTTAGCATTTTAGAAAGATGAAACGTATGTCAAAGCATGTGGAAACTAATAAAGTAATGTGATATGAACAAAAATGAAACAATAAGACTTTGTAGTGTACTAATGTGGATTCCTTTAAGAGCCTCTGTGGATTGGTACTAGGTGCAAGCATCCATGTTTTGTTTAATGGATCTATATAGTCTACGATCACAACTATAAAATCAAGTGAATGTGCATGTGCGTATGGAAAAATTATCATCTACAAGATATCTATCTAGCATGTGTAATAATGTGGGAATGTACAAGTAAGTTCAAGCAAGAGTAAATACAATAATAAAATGAAATCTGTTGTGGATGGGTGTAATGGAATGTAGAGTGGATGATAGGATCTGCATGATCCCCAAGTGAATGGAAGTATATGCTATGATGTTCATTTGTTTATGCCCCTCAACAATCAAGACTGAATCGTAAATGAGAGTGCGTCATAGGGAAATTGTAAAACTATGTGTTGTGTGTAGTGCATTGTAGTGAATGTGCAGTGATGACATGTGACATAGAGATGAAGTGTGCATGACAATTTAGCCTAAGGTAATATCACGAATATATGATTGAAGGCGTTATGATTTATCCTAAAGCATATAACACTTTGAAAGATGAGTAGGATAATGGATGAGGTAGCCTATGGCGTATATCACTAAATGATTGATCAAAATTATAGGTGATTATGAGGCTAGAGTAAGTGATGATGTATCCTCTGGTGTATATCACTAGCCTAGGAATTTTTCCCGAGAAAAAAATTGAATGATTGAATGGGAAAGAGATTTTGTTCATTTGTGGTGTATACCTTCAATAGTCCAAGATGGACCGTGTGACTAGAGTGCATCGTCTCGGTAGTGAGTGCAATGTGTATAAGTAGATATGTAAAATGTGTAATATGTGTAGTAGGATGTATAGTATGTAATGTGTTATACATAGATGCATAGCGGATTTAAGATGCAAGATGTGATGTGTAAGGTGTAAGATGTAAAATGTAAGATGACGTGTATGATATGTGAAAACATACAATATGCTATGGTGTAGTGAGGTACGTGTAGAATGTGTATGATGTATGTAGGAGAAGGTATAAAGTGTAGGATGTAAAGTGTATGATGTGTGAAAATGCACAATATGTAGGTTCTATGGTGCGGTGTGTGAGGTTCATGTGTATAGAATTCCCTCAACATTCAAGTGTGAACCGAAGCACAAGAGTGTGTCATCGGTAAATGACGATGTTCAAAGTGTATATAACTATGCATATGTTAGAAGGTTGATGGGTGGTAATGAAAGTATGATTTTTTGTGTATTTTAGGGTGAGGGATGTGTGAATTCTATGCCCACCAAGTGTGTGTGGAAGAGAAAGGATCAAATGATTTCATCAAGAATATCATCGGTGTTTGGATCGAAGGCATAAGGTGTTGCATCGAAACCCGATAAGTAATAGTGTCGGGTTGTTTGTGCAATGAGCCATTGAGGCATAAAATATACATTCCCATACCATATTCCTCATCGGTGCAAGGAGGTAATGGTAATCCATGCACATACCAATAGGTGATATTTTGTGTATATCCCAGAAGTAATTGTTGCAAATGAATACACGACCAGAGGGCATAGGGAATGAACTATCAATATGATCAGGGTCCAATGTACCCCCTATATAAGTAATCCAAGACTTCCCTAATGTGAGTGGAGAAGAGAAAGGAGTGCACGATAGATAGATTGTAAGATGGAAGACACCTATACAATAATCACTAGCAATAGTGAGGAATCCATAATATAAATGAGGATTGTGAGTAGGAGGAGAGAGGTCCTCAAAAGAGAAACCAAGTCGAGTTATACCATCATGTGAACACATAGTGACATCGCAATTAGGATCAAGTAAGATATGTTCCCAATATGAATCATTCATGAAAATCATGCATGTAAATGTCGGGCATGTTCATAAAGGTGGTGCATGTGAACATGTGGTGGATAGAGCGACACTGTAGACTAGATAGGCCCCCAATAAAGAATCATAGCAGTAGTAGTAGTAGGTGGAGGTGATGGTGTAGAAGAAACAACATCTATCACATAAATAACACCTTCAAGTGGTGGAAAATGAGGTGGTTCATCCATAGGTTGAGGATCATCTATAGTATTAGTACGTGGAATAAGAAGAGTAGTATTAGGATCTCGGTCACAATATTTGTAAGGGTCACGGTTGTGAAAAATAGTATATTCAATACCTTCATGTATGAATTTGACACAATGATGTATGGTAGAAGCAACAACTTACATGACATGGAGCCATGGTCTACCAAGAAAATAGTTATAGGATACTAGAAAGTGAATGGAAAATAACATAATGTTAACAATATTTGGCCCTACAATGATAGGTAATGTAATGTGACCAACGCATGGAAAGACATAACCATCATATGCACACAGTGAAAGACAAGATGGATTAACATCATGCGTAGAAATAAGTAGCCTCTCAATGAATGACATGGGAAATAAGTTGAGTTTTGGATCCATTGTAAATTAAAGTACACTTGACACCCACATTGTAAATGTGAATCATGATATGCAAGGGTGGGTCATTGTCAAAAGTTTTAAGATCAGTAGGAGAATTAGATCCTAATGTTATGTGTTGAGAAAATGCATCAACAAATGAATGATAGATCAATTTTGGATGCATATCGATAGGAACGTGAGTAGTAGCAAGAAGATGTTGCACGCTATGCCTTAAATTAGGATTTGCAAGAAAGTAATCATTAATTGAGATAATGATAATGATTAGACTTTAGGATGACAAGAAAAGAATGAAGATCCTAAAAGCGTGAAGATCGAGTACGGGTTCTCCAAAATGATTAACTAAAATGTGAATATTCTACTATAATCTGGATGTTATATGAGAAATAATTAAATCAAAATAAAATGTAGCAAATACACCCAAGTAATCTAAGCAATAAAATGTAAAACACTAATGTGCAAAGACGGTTAAGAAGGCCTTAACTCGATTCGTAGATGTCATGGAATTTTGTCGCATTGGAGACTAGGTGAACAAGAGGAGGAAACCATCACACATGATCATGAGATAATGTAGATCTAGAGGATTTCACTAGACTCGGGATCCTAGGGATGGATAGGGGTGCCTGTGGGTTCCTTAGTCTAAATTCTAGGCACCCTTCTCTGCACAAATGGTCTAAAACCTAAATTTTTAGGGTCATAAGATGTATGCAATCCTTTGCTTCTTTTCGTGTGTATGTTGTTACACTTCATCAGATATCTTCATAAACCAAAAACATAATAATCACCTCCTATGAAGTGTGATGTAGATGAACTAGGATTTGTCCTTGTGATTGAGATAGATGGATGCAAATGGAGTAGTATAAGCCTTTGATCGATGCAACCTTAGGTGGTGATAGTAATTTCTTAGTGCTTGGTCACTCATTTGAGTCACATAACTTTATAGTTATATGGTTCACTTGCTCTAATTTCTTAATTAACCCCAGAAAAGGCCGATCATGTGCATGGTTTTGTTCAACTAAGTTAATGAAATTAAAACTAACACCTAGTAGTCTTAATTAACTAAGCTAAAGAAAAATCTAAAACACCATCAAGATAAGAGCTAAACAAGGTTAGACAATAACATTTATTGCATTAAACTTCAAAGCATAAATCAAACTAAGCATGCTAATTGTCTAAAACCTCTACTCTTTTGATTAACAAAAAAATCAAAATGGACCTATGTAGGCTCCATGGTAATCAAAATGGTTGTTTTTGATATCCAAGAACCTAGGAATGGGAGCTTATCAAATTTGGGCTACAAGACCCTTTTGACTCCTCCCATATGACCCAAGCACTTTGGCTAGAAAAGAGGCTTAGCTCTTCAAGTGGTGAATTCTCAAGAATAACAAAGGAAAGCTTTTAGTCTATTTTCTATATGCTTTGCTTTTGTCTTCTCAAGAAATTTAGGTGTAAGTGTAAAGGTAGGAGGAGGGCTCTTTATATAGCCCAATGGATAAAGGAACCACTTCATCCCTTTGCATGTGGGATAAAAGGTAAAACAAGATTAGGAATGGATAAGGTTGCTTTATAAAAGGTAACCTTACTTTAGAAGGGTTTAATTTATACTTAGCAAGTCATGGGAGTTGGGGGGGTTTTAATTAATCAAAGGTGATTAATTAATAGGTAGATGTAAGCTTATTTAAGCTAATTAGAGAAATATTAGCATGATTTAGACTTATAGAAGGGGATTAAATCAATTAAATATTGATTTATTGGTTAAATGAAAGGGAAAGCTAATTAATTGATAATAACTAATTAGTTTAGATAAAAGGAAGGATTAATTAACGGAAGGTCATTAATTAGGGTACTTGCTGGATAGGTGACTTAATTAATCACTTATTGTAATTAATGAATGAGATATAAGAGAAGATGAGCGTTTTTGACAAAGATGGTGCCAATTTGTAGGAAAGGGGATAGTTACTGTAATTTAAGTATTTAAATTGCTTGGGCATAATTATAGGTGTCTACACCGACCACCAAAACTATAAGAAGCTCAAACATCTAGAAAGTGTCCAAAACGTGAGAGGGAAGTGCAAAGAGGATTGGGGTTCTCAAAGGGGACCAGGGTGCTTGGGGTGCCCCAGTCTTGGCTGAGCACCTTAGTTAGAAATAGGGAAAACATAGTCCTAAAGTACTAAGTGGGAAAGTACGGGTGCAAGATCAAAATTAGAAATAGAAAACAATGCAATATGATCAAATACATGGGTTAATTAGTACTATTCTTCACTTAAGAATCATATGAATAGTAGTATGGGCCTGAGACTAAATAATTACCTGAAGTGCGCGGTTTTGTGTCTACATGATTACATTGTCAATATCATGATACCAAGGGTTCTTAGGATTAAATATTTCATATACCATGGTTGACTTAGGAAAATCGTAGGCTGGTATCAAAATATTTTTATGATGAAGTCATTGTGTGTTTGATTTGGAACAAACTCAATAAGAGATCTGATATTTTCCATGACATGTACTACTTTGTTTTGAATGCAAGGAATTTATTAAAAGTATTTAATTGAAGATAACCTTAAAGGCTATCAACCATGAGCTTATAGTGGACCAATTTGTAATCATTGACTTGATAGTCACCAATTACTTGATTGATGACCAAGAGAGAATCACACGTAAAATTTTAACTCTATGAGATTCCATGAAAAAGCGAACTTCAATCCTACTATGACACATTCATAGTAAACAATATTGTTAATGCAGGGGGAATCCAATGTGGAAATATTTTGGAATTATATCACCATCTAGTGTGAGTAATAGAATTCTTGTTCTTGACCTATGGAGATTACAAGATCTATAAAAAAATAGATTCTAAGAGGGAATTGCATAAACATACAATATTTGTTCATCCGTAAAATCAAATTGAACAACCCATCTAGAAATTCTTCTTGTTAGAATAGGTCTTGATAATAGATACTTAGGTGGATCTATTTATGTAAAAAGCTTAGTTGTATGATTAAGGAAATAATGACGTAGATTTTAAAATGTTAAAGCCATTGCTAATCATACTTTCTCAACATTGGAATATTTAAGTTCTTGACAAATCAAGGTCCTAATGAGTTAGCAAACAACTTATTCTTTCCCTAATCATTACATTGTTCTATTAATTCCCCTATTGCATACTCATTGGTAAACATATATAGAAGTATTGGTTTTTCTAAAATAAATGATGTGAGAAAAGAAGAATTTGAGAAATATTATTTTACCCCAGAGAAAGACTCTTGGAATTCTTGATTCCATTTAAAATGTATATCATTTTTGAGTGACTGATTAAAGTGATGGCATTTTTCTGCTAGTTGAGAGTTTAAACATCGGATGGATTGAATTTTTCCTTGAAGTACTCTTAGTTGTATGAGATTGTGTGGAGGAGGAATTTCCATTATAGCTTTGAATTTTGATGGGTGAAATTCAACACCTCATAGTGAGACAATGAATCCCAATTTTTTTCCAAGTTACACCAAACAAACATTTCCTCAGATTAAGTCAAGACTTGTATGCCTATAACCTTCTAGAGATGCATCCTAAATCTACTGGAAAATCCACTATTATTTTTTATTTTTCCAAGATATCATCTACATAATATTCCATAATTTCATGTATCATGTCACGAAAGATGAATTTCATTTCTTTCTTATAAGTGGCACCTATGTTTTAAAGTCCAAAAGTCAATTTGAATTTGATTATAACTAGAAAATCTATCCATTATGGAAAAAATTTCAAGGCTTTTCATAGATTCAATGATCATGTTAATATTTGGTAATGGTGATCCATAAATTACATCTTCTTAACAATTAACAAATCTTGTTTAGTGATAATTGAATGGAAATTGACTAAGTTCCTTTTAACCAATATAATGTGCATGAAACAATCACAAATATACTATAAATTGAGAAATAAAATGCAAAAGAGACACAAGAATTTATCCTGAGAAACCCAAGGTGGGAAAAACTCCAGTTGGTAAGAAAATTACTTCCCTCTCTCAATGTAATTCTACAAAAATACAAAGTAATAACAACAATGGCCTTCAAGAAGGATTCAAACACCTTCTAATTGAATATTCTTGCTCATAAATTATCAACATTGAAAAAATAAATGAACTAAACAAGAAATAACTCCAGCTCCTCTTTTCTCAAACTCAAATTCACTCAAAACCAGCTTCTACAATGAAGAATCAAAATTGTATTTATAGTTTACCTACCCAAAGATAGATGAAAATATGAATCAAAACATTTGCAAGTATTAAATTTCCCAAATTAATGTATCATCAAGGACATGACCACCTTTGAAGCTAGAATAGAGGTTGTGCAACCACCGGTCCTTGTTACGATGGTTGCGTAACTATCGTGACAGATTAAGCAACTACCACTCTATGAAGAGTGAAGGATGTGTAACTTTTAGAGATGTTTTGTTACCACCACCTTGAAAACTCACACACGAATAATGTGGCCTTCATATGTCATTCAAAGGTGTTTAGATAACCCTCGGCTTGACTAGACCATCCTTTGAATAAAGAATATGATAAGAAACTATAATGCAAATATCGGACATGGAGAATACATATAATTGGTTATTTTTATATCCATTTTTGGATCATACCTCCCCCATTTGAGTCTTTTAAGTCTCTAAAAGCTTCAAGGAATGATGAGGTGAGGAAATTTCTTCCCCACATCTTATCTAAAATACCACTCCTATACTTGGAGGTGTATATTGTGAATTTTATTAATGAATTTCTAATCTTTATGGACTTCAAGTTCCACTTTTCTGTCGCCTCTTCCTGGTAATATCAAAGCAACAACCACACTCCTAGGAAAACTATAGAAAACATTTCTCAAAAGGATTCTTACTGATAGCAATATGAACTATCTTGTGATAAGGATGTTGACTATATGTCAAGTTCTCGTCTCGAGTCCGAGGATGTTTCAAAAAAGGACCAACATATTGCATACCACTCATGTCTATTCATATTTATTTGAATGAACCATTGTAGACCTCGTAGAAACCATCTTCTCCCCAACATAGACTAAAAATAAATAATGAATCATGAGTCACTCTCTATCATAATACAATTAGGAAAACTTAAATGAACCCAACCATTAGCAACAAATAACTCGCTATATTACTAGTCTTCTTGCAAGAAATGTGAATAACCATTTTACCGAACCAATCTACCACCATGGAAACGTACTCGTACCATTTTTTGGAAGTATGAAAACTATCCATAAAATCCGTGGAGAAACTTACCCGTGGCCAAGAAGGAACTAATAATGGTATACATAACCCCATCTCTCCTTCACTACATGAAACAAAACTCCAGATTTTTTTGAAACTTCTAGCTATATTTTTGGCCAATAATCATACATGTGTAAGTTCCCAAAGTAGTATATGTCACAACAGAGTAACTAGCCACCCTTGAAGTTTAATTTTTTTCCAACAAAGAGTGTAACTGTTGTTTCTTTTGGTAGGAATCCTTTATGGACTACATGTGGATTTCCATGTCTAGAAGTGGACCATCGGGTAAAAAAATGTATCGAATGCTCAATTGTCCTATCTAGGATCAACCCCATAGGATATTCCATGAATTGATGAAGAAAATACTCCATCTATTTCTTCTCTTCAATAATAACCATGCTATGAGTGGTCCGATAGGCAACTTCCTCATCTTGTCTATCCCTTATTGAAGTAAATAAAATATCCCACTATCATTAAGTTTTTAGGCTTTAATGGAACTCACCAAAGAAATATTCAAGTCTCTGTAAAGGCTAAAATGACGTAGTTAATGTAGCCTAAAATTCATTACAAATAACCCAAGGCATGTTGGCACATCACTCAGCTAGAACTGAGTGCTCACGCAAAGTGTGCAAGGGTACCAGTCCCTCTTTAGAGTTTCTTGTCCAGAATTTTAGCATGATTTCATATCTATATATCTAGATTTATAACAGATAGTAAATAATCCATAGTGCATAAGCCAAATCTAGATCTAAACCATGTGAAAAATTGACTAAATAATGACTATAATGAAATTTACCATGCAAGAACCATATTCAAATCACATCTAATACCATTATCTAGCCAATATGATCAATTATATTAAGTAATCAAAATGCGAAGCTTCATACATCATGTCACAGTCTCCATAGCCATGAGCACTAATAAATCCATATCATAAATTTACAATTATTAGGACTTTCTAAGCCATGCAAATCAATACATATATATAGGGGTGGGGACTTTCCCTTCATTGCCCATGCACCTTCCAAAAATAGGCTACATGATAATAATATCCATGTGCCTTTACAAGGGAATATAAAAGCATGCAACTGCTAATAATAGATATTCTATAGTTAACTCTAAGAATAGATCCTATTATTAGACTAAGAATCTACATGGCACTCGAACTGATGCAAAACCCAAAATAGCTTTGTGTGAACTTGAAATCTTCATATCTTTGTGTGCTCCACACTCCATGTCCAAAAATATCCCAGATCTATGAAAGTGGCTATGTCCAGTGTATACTTTTCCTATGCATGTGTTGTTTTGATATAATTTTGCATCCTTCTATGTGCCATGTGTCCACACGCCCAATCCTTATGTGATTTCATACTTGAACTATATTTTATCTACTCAACATTACCCCACACTAAATGCATTTCTGCCCCCGAAATGGGTAATCTTAACTTATCTCTCCAAAGTAAATAACAATGAATGAAAGAATGAATATTTGTTCAAACAAAAGAATGAGATATCATTCATTTCTCTCCTCCGCAACAGGCAATATTAATTTTGGATACTCATTCTTAACTTCTGCCTCCAATGCCTGCCAATTGCTTAAGGCCTCACCTATTTTGTCTGGGATATCTATGACTATGGCATCTAGCTCATCTTGAGTCATGTTCTCTTTTTTTGTTCTACAAGATTCTACAAATATTTTCCATACTAGAAATCATTCCCTCCATATAGTCAATTTTCCGGGCAATTTAGTTGCCTATCTCCTTCATCTTGTTTTCATGTAATTCTTGGGCACTTGTAAGTGCTTTGTGCTTCTCTTCCACCAAAGCAAGTCTCTCCATGCACCCAAGTGTCTCATTCTTCATGGCTTTGAGGACTTCATTATCTTCTACAATTTTTCTCATCCTAACAATTGCATCTAGTGTCATGCACATGTTCAAGGCCTGATATTCCTTCTTCAATTCATCTCTCAAGGCTTGTAGCAATGACTCATAACTTGCAATTTTTTCTAGAAATGGTGGCTTTTACCCTTGTTGCTTCCTTGGCAGGGTCTTTTGGTGCGGGCATATGCACGTGCCCTTCCTCTATGACTAGTTTTACAAGTGTGCGTATATAGTGCATTACGATGGAAATTTTTCTGGAACTTGAGATTCCAGATGTGGCCTTACCTTAATAATATAATTGCCAATCTCCTCGGCCATACCAATCAATTCTTCCATATTTTCCTCAGCCTTTTCCTTCTCTGTTGTGAGGCACTTTATTTATATATCCCTATCCTTGTTGTCATCCATCAATGCCCTAATTGTTTCTACTTTGTCTATGTTCATATGCGTAAATTCTGTAGATACCTTTACCAAGGCATTGCTCACTTTTTCATCCAACCTAAGAGTTGGCTCAAAATTTATGTGTCGATTTTAGGTGCTTTCTTCATTCTATGTGAGATGCATGATTCTTCACACATGTAAAAATTAGGCTCATCCATATGAGTCTGCATTGACCATGACAACTACTTCCATGTGCACGCATTCACCATCTCTGCATCCATTAACTCCCAACCATACAAGTCCTTAGCTTCCATAGTACTATGGAAGCGTGCACATATGATATTATTGGTATCATCCACATATCCAACCGTGGGAGTCACATAGTCTTCACCTTATTTTTCCTCCCTTATTATTTTTCCCTTAGGAACCCAAGTACTTGAATCCATAACTAGGTCTTTTCCCTTTTTCTGTTTCTATTTATTTTAACCACTCCTCATCATTCTTCATCTCCTCATCATGAGGATCCTCTATATCCTCAGGGTTACCTAGTTTACTTGGAGTTATTTCTCCGAACTCATCCTCCTCTTCATCCTTGAGCTTTAGCTTACACCTTCTCTTCTTCTCTCGGCTCTATGTTCTCGTGGATAAATACTAGGTGACCTTCTCAAAGGTTGTGATCACCCCGATCCTTGAACCTTTTTCCTCCTAAACACTATGTTTAACTGTGGCTCTTCAAATGTCTCCTCCACATTGATTTCTATTTTGTTTGTCTCAAAAACTTTAGCCTCTTGCTCCTATGATTGGGGTGTCACCTTGTAGTTTGTATTTTCTCCATCCATAGGTTGTCTTTTTTTCCTATGATCCAACCTACCACTATCTTCATGGATTTCTTCTTATTCATCCCGATAGGGTGAAGTAGGCTTTTCACTTCCAACCGTGTGCTTTTCTTTAGGTGGCCTTGGCGATTTGAACTCATTCTCTACATACTTTCCATTCTCTAGCCTAGGCTTAAGCTGAAGGTATACCAATGTGTCTCCACTCTTGCCTATTTCCAAACTCACATTAATCATAGCTCATTATTTGAAATGTATCTTTCAATATAAGCAGAATTACTAGGATAGATGTAAGTCTTCCACAAAGTGTGATAGTCATAGTTCACCTTATAAACATTGTAGATAAATGTGCGTGTGTCTTAGATTCTATGGACAACTTCCTGAAAGCATAAGGAAGTTTTCACTAAGGACTCCATGTCCCATCCTTCATCGCAAAACATGCGATGCAAAAGTGTTGATAGATCTGTAAACTATACCAACTTTCCTACCACTGCGGGAAACTCCTTAGGTATCCTCCACTCTTCCTCAAACATGGCATGGAGTTTTTCATACAAGCTTTCTACCCTTGGTTTGAATGGGCCTCTCATTTTCCCCTCATAAATATATTTCTTGAATCTCTCTACGAGATATTTATTTTCTGCGGGGTACTCCTAGAGTTTTTCTTCGGCCCATCAAGCCCTCCTTTCTCCAAAAACACAAGGGATAGTAGAATAGCACCAAAACTAATTTTCTCAATTGTACACACCTCTTCAATGATCATCTCAGCAATGTATCTAGCCAAGTTGTAGGTCTCCCCTTGTGATTATTTCTTTATAACATGTAGCCAAAAAAATTTCACTTATGACCATATCTCTTGGTCATTCAATTTTTACAACAGGCGTGAGGCTTCCTGTATGACCGGATACTTCCTTAGCTTGTAAATATCTATACCGTGCCCAACTTTTGTATAACCCAACTCCTTGTTGTTTACTACTTGTTTCTTTATCAGTTAGATCACTACTCACCTTTGTACCTATGCTTTTCGAACCCATTAAAGTGTTGTTCAAGGGTGCAAAGGATCCTCATTTGTCACCCAAAAAAATAGAAAAATTCCTCATGTACTCTACACATTAGCCACTGGTATAGATTTTATGGCTTTCTGAAATAAGGAAGTTCGTACAACTATAAAACTCCTACCTTTATTAGGATTTTCTTTTGAGCATTGTCATATATTTGCATGTCATCTCGTTTCTGCTTTGATTATCTTTTTATTCAACAAAGTGTCCAACTCCTCGTTATCAGTTTTCCTATGGTTGTAATCATTGACTTTGCTTTGACGAACATGGGAATCCCAATCATGGCCCATGATCACTTCCTCTAGGTATTGCATTTCTGAAAAATGATTTTTAGGAGCATCCTCTGTCTCAATTTTAACCTCCTTTTGTTTCTTCTCCTTTGTGGCCACTCTCGGTGCTCTTTTGGGTGCCATTTCAATAAAAAGATGTGTTCTCTTACCTCCCTCGAGCTCTACAACTCAGTTCCTTGTGCCCTAGCTCAAACTCAAACCCTAGCCATCAATATCCTTTCCCACATGCCTTCACCTTGCTCAAACACTTCAACAAATGGAGTGTAATAGTTCCTCATGTGTAGATCTAACAAATCAAACTAGTTCTAAACTCTCCACTCTTCCAAACCATCTTAACTAGCTCACTCGAAACAACTCACTTGATAATTGGTAATTAAAAATGGCCTCATAACTCTTATATATATTTTTAAAAGTTACCACATTTATTGCTCCTTCACCTACCACCGATCCCAACATTAATTCATCATTCGTCATCTTTCCGCATTGCTCAACTCCGCACCATAGTCATAACCTTCTTGCGCACCTTCTACTTCAAGGCCACATACCTCCTTTTGCATGCCTTCATGCACCAAAGTACTTCACCACTACACCTTCTTCCAAGTAGTTTCCACTACTACAGCCTACCTCGTGTTATACTATGCATCCACTTTTCCACCTATAGTCTTTATTTAGGATTATTTTTTCTATTTGCACCCTTCTAAAAGGAACCTGAACAAAATTTTCCTTATGCATACCCATATTCATATGAAAATCAATTATATTAAACTTGATAATAAACCTTGTATGGAAACCACCCCACACTAAGGGTATGTATGGTCCTCTACACATGAAAACACTTAAGTTGTAAAAGTCTTCTAGCGCACAAACATGCTTATTACACACAAAAGCGAACTAAATTGACAAAGCATATAATCATTGAAGGAAAAACATATAAAGGAGATGCATTAAGGGAAACCTAATCTAAGTGGAAATACTACCTTCACCGCAAATTCCAAGAAGAATTATTTATCGTATGGCTTCATCCTACTTCCGTTAAAGTAGCGGGGTAACCATGTTCCATCCAATACCTCTAATTGGAACACACCTAAATCAAGTATATAAGTGATAACATATGGTCGCAACCAATGCACCTTTAAATTTCTAGGATGGCATAATAACTTTGAATCATACTAAAGTACAATTTTCCCAGCCTTAAGCTTCTTGTCCTTGATGTGCCTATCATGTCATGCCTTCTACTGAATTTTTCTTTCTTTTGAATCCATCATGCTATAGCACGCTTTTCATATAGTTGCATCAACTTGTCAATATGTTCTTCCAATGATTTCTCATCAGCTAGACGTCTTGCTTGCACAATGTGCAAAGATGGTAACATGAATTCCATGAGGAGAACTTCCTCTGTGCCAAAACCATCTTAAAGGTCATTTCTTTATTTAACCTCTTATAGGTTGTCCAAGTACACCCAAAGTACCACACGAAACTTTTTCATCCCAATCTCTTCTTCCAACATCAATTTTTTTGTCAAGGTATGGCTCAATATTTTGTTGAAGGCTTCAATTGTTGCATTTGCATGAGAATGATATGGAGTTTTCCTATGGTGTGCAACCATCAATTCATCCAATATTATTCTCGATAGTCTCATTAAGAAAATGAGTACCCCTATCACTTGTTAAAATTAAAGGGCAGCCATACCTACTAATAATATTTTCCCACAAAAACCTCGTTGTAGTTGTAGTACAATCCTTTGTAGGCACCACTTCTTCCCACGTTGTAGAATAATATGTACAAGTTATAATATAATGTGATCATGTCTTGGGTGTGACCGAGGAAATAGGGTCTACAAAGTCAATTGCCCACTTCTCAAAAATTTGTACACTAGTAATAGGCCTCAAAGGCATTGACAATGATCACAAGACTTACAATATGCTTTGTAATCCTTTTAAAATGTTTCTCACCATAGACCATCTAGTAGAATCTTGCAATATCACCATGAGCCTCTGCCATAATTGCATCTTGCTCATGCTCAAGTACACACCAACACAAAATTCATCATGGCCCACTTGTATAAGTCTCCACTGATCAACATGTAAGGTGTGACATGAATAAAAAGTTGTTTATTTTCTAAGGCCTTCAGTCCCTTAGGAGCAAAAGTTGTGTGTAAATAGTAAACAATATCCTCCAAGTTTGAGGGAGCGTGGTTGAACCTGAAAAGATGTGCATCGGCATGGTATCCTCAATTCTCTTCACGTCCTCTCCGATTGAATGCTTGACAAATAGTCTGGACTAGAATTAATCTTACCGCTCAACCACCACCGTAAAATTAAATTATTGAAACAAGAGAACCCAATGGCGTATGCACCCCTATAAAACAAGATTATTTACAAAGTACTTCAATGTCATATGATGTGTATAAAAGATTAATAATGTAGCCATCAAATCTTTGGAAAACCGTATGGAGTGTGTAGATCATAGACAAGGCCTCACACTCTGTAATTGTATAATTTTGTTTTGTTGGGATCAACTCTCTACGAGCAAAGAAAATAGGATGGTCAACAATCCCTTCTCTAGGATGAGCTTATAAGACATCAATGACCATGATATAGACATCTAGATGAACTTGAAAAGGCTTGGACCATGAAGGAAAGTGCGAAATAGGTGCTATAGTAATCCTTTCCTTCAATGTGTCAAACGCGTCTTTGTTGTGCCTCACCTCAATAGAAATTCTCTTTTCACTTAAGTAATTATTCTAAGGGTGCAGAGATCTTGGAATAACCCTTTATAAATTTTCTGTAATAACCTATGTGCCCCAAGAATCCACATACCTCGCTATAGATAGTGAGCTCTTTAAAGCCAAAAATAACAGCTACCTTAGTAGGATCCAATATCAAACCTTCTTTACAAATGATATGTCACAACAAAATTCCGAAAAGTGTGGAAAATATATACTTCTTAATGTTCAAAGATATGCTCAACTGACGGCACCTCTCGAACATCAGCCTCAGATTATCATAATGATCTTTCAAAAGCCCATAGACTATCCAATCATCCATATATACCTACAAGAACTTGTGACTAAAATCATGGAATTATTGTATCACTTTGCGTAAAAATATTGTAGGCGTATTCTTTAATCCAAAGGGCATAACTATGTATGAAAAAATTCCCCACTCACTGGTGAAAGTTTTCTTCTCTTGATCTTCTTCAAGAATCCTTACCTGATGATATCCAAAGAATCCATCAGCGAATGAGTATATTTTGTACCACTGTAATGCCTTGCAATATTTCCTTAGTAAATGGTGTGGGAAAGGGATCAATCACACATGTAGCATTTAACTCCCTGTAATCCACACAAATCCTAATTCTTCCATCTTTGTTGATACTTGATCACCATAGGTCTCACCCATTCTCACTCCTCCATTTACACAACGATTACGAAATTAATATTTTATCAATTTCTTATTCTACCTTGAGATGCAAGTTCAGATTCATCATGTAAGGCGTCTTCTAAAATGGGAGAACACCTTCCTTTAATTTTATATTTATCTCTCTAAATAATTGATGCACGTCTTTCACTCATGATAGCCTCTAAGGAAAAAGTCCGAAAGTTGTACAATAGCTCAATGATTTTAGCAACATCCGAGTCGGACCAATAATCCCTAATAATGGCCTCCTTAGGTTCAACATTTGTTCTAATGTTCACTTTCTTAGATTTCATAGGCTCATGGTAGGCGCGCGCCTTCACATATGCACTGTCTAAGACTTTGTGGGAACCCTCTGTGTGCTCAATGTATAGGTTCTCTACCTATTCTTTATCAACCATGTAGACCATCTTACCCTTTTCTCTTTCTAGGAAGGCACACCCAAGCTATTCTTCATCTATTTCTTCCTCTTCAAAGTGCACCACCAAGTCTGATTCTCCTAACAAATCCTAAAGTAACTCTTCAACCTTTGCACTATCTCCCATAGTTAAGTGTTTCATAACCTAAAACTCCTCATTCACCAAAGGTTTAGAAGAAAATTAATCAAATATTTGAGTAATACGTTTAGTTTTTTCCTACCAATTTCAAGTCACCCTATTCAACTCTGTGTAGAAATACCACACGTGCGTGCAACCTTGCATGTTGAAATAAAAATTGTGCACCCACAAAGAATGTGGTAAATCTTCTAGCCTTGTCATCCATAGTTTCTCACACATCTAAACGTGGTGTTAAATAGGATCGTTACCATGAAATGAAAATATCATAGTAGGTGCATTTCTTTATAGAAACTGAATAGATAAAGCAATCCTTACTTCTCTCCACTCCAAAATATTATCCCTTTGAACCATCCACCAAAGGTGCATTGGTGTCTGCGCAAATTATATACTTATATGCTCCTTCTTTTCACCTAACATTCCCATTGAACTTCCATAGCAAGAAGAAATACTTCTGGATTATCTTCTCTTATGTACTTTGGCACCTCATTGCTGCCCAAATGTCTAATACTTCTGGCTTCTTGACTCAAGTAGCTACACTTCGTAATTCATACCCAACCATTTCATAAGTTTCGTGCACCAAATTTTCACATGAAACACTTATAGTATCGATCATTGATTCTCGCATCATTGTCTTTGGAAAACTCACTCTTTTGATGGCTCAAGAAATTACGGATCTCGAATGGTGCACATGTAAATTCTATTCAAGTCTTATACACTTAAGGGCTCTACATAACGCGTAGATTTCCCATCTGAAAAAGGTATGATGAAACATTATTATTTATTCTCAAAGCTGATATAACCCTTATTGAAGTGCAGTCGGTTTTTTCCATAGCACCAAGGGTGTCAAAGTAATGTGGGAAAATTTTCTGCTTCTACAAGCGCTAAGACCTCAAAGTCCCAAAGAAGCTTGACCCTATGTATAGTAATGGATGCATCTTTTAAAAATCCAATGGGCATTTCCTTAGTCCAATTTTCCATGAACAACACATTAGAAGATGGATGTAATGTATTTCTTCCCATCTAAACCAATGAATCTAATGTGATTGCATTTACCTCCATGCCTGTGTCAATCAAGATGTTACTCAAAATCCAACAATCAACAACAACATTTAGAGTAATCTCCTTATCGTAATCAAAAATTTCCGGAGCAAGATTAACATATAAAGGATGTATCTCATTCTCGGTCCTAGTGCAAATGATTGGTTCCCTTTAACCAACTCCCCAACAAAGGAATAATGTTCTCTTGGTGTAACATCTTGCAAAACTCTTTCAAATCATCAACATATGTCTGATGGAGATCAATTTCTTTCTTTTGTTCCAGCTTTGTGACTATTTCTTCAAATATTGTATTTCATCCTGTAAATTCCAAATTACCTCCATGGTTTCTTGATTAACCTCCTTCTAATGCATAGGGTCTCAATACTTGGAATGAAATACTTCCTCCTTAGTAATCATAGGCTTCGATCTAGATATTCTCTTGTGTGCACTTCCTCAACGCATGTAATAATCTTGAGTTACTAAATCAGGATCTAGTGCTAACTTTGGCATCCATTGGTCTTCCATGACATGTTGTACTCTAACCATTCCTGCGTCCTTATTTTCTTATTTTTGTTTCTTGCTGAAGTGTTCATATAAGTCAGGGAACTATTCATAACTATGATTCTTTCCATAAAAAGAACACACAACATTTTGTGGACATTCACGCCTGTAGTGATAAGGAGATCCACATGTATAAAAATTCCCATGAGAGAAATCACTCCTTCCTCCCATGCGACCTCTACCACAACCACCATCGATGACCCCTCACTATGATCATAGTCATGATGCTCACCCTCTTCCTTAGAATTATTTGCAACACTAGTTTGTCATACACCAATATCCATGGAATTATGAATCTAATTGATCAATCTATAATCTTCGATATCATGATCCGAGGACCTGCAAATATTACGAAGTAATTGGACACATTATTTTCTTATTGCAAGCTACAATAATGGGCACGATATTGAAATTTAGTCTAAGTGACATATCTCACAATCCATAAAAAAGGAGCAAACCAATTTCCAATGGCAACTATCCTTAGTATGCCCCTCTACTTCACAATGCATGACGACAAATTCCACTGCATGTCTCATGTGTTGAATTAGCGATAATTTCTCCAACTATTTCATCATTTCTATTATTTGAGCTTACAATAATGGGCTCATTCCTATGTCAATACTTCCTACTTGCATCAACGCACAAAACTACCTTAAGTGTCTCACATGGATCTCAGTATAAGTTTTTTTGTGACAAAGGTGCCCTCCTAAAAGGCATGATCAATATTCTAATGAACCACTATGCATGTTGGATTACATGGATGTCATAAGATAACTTAGGCAAGAGAGTCTTGAATCGAGCATCATATTCTTGAACACTTTCATTAGTTCCCTACTTAATGTCCTGCAACACTTTATAGCCCACACAAATCTGATCAGGATCAAACTTTCTATACTAGTTGTGAATGTGTCCCTACAACATAGTTACAAACTGAATTACCTTGCGCTCTAGAGCTATAATCCCCTTTTCACACCATAGTATCTCACAAATGTGCATGTGCTCGGCTGCATATTCAATTCCTATATACTCTGGAAGATGGAGATACATATCCATATAAATTTTTTGAGGTTGATGTGACCCTTACCCACAAGACCCAGAACCTATATTTCCTCCTGTATTTCCACCACCACCTAATCCACCATATCCTCTAGTGCCTGATCCACATGACCCTCTTTATCTACCCCTTCTAGTAGGTAATTGATAGGAAGATGCACTTCTCTCTTTTCAATGGTTTGAAAAAACTAAATTCTCGCACTCTCATTTGATCTTTGAAGAGGGTTCCCTACGATGTTTTCCCAAATGGGGAATATCCGAGATGCTTTGACTCCACGTCTTTTACATGACTTTTGAATCCTTCACGATCCATCTCTCTCTCAGTAAAACTATTCTTTCTGTGATATCTCCTCACTTCTCTAAATCCATCTCGCGCGCCTCCTTGAACTTAAGCCACATTTCTTCCCTTTTTATTTCTGCCGCTAGTCCGTGATCCTTATCAAACCTGCTCTGCCTGCCCCTGCATGATGGAGTTTAGTTATCCATCGGCTTCTATTCCATATCTAGGGTTACAATCAAGATCAAAATCACCAAAGGTGGTATACCACACAAATAAGATCCTTTGGGTTTTTCAAAACCGAAACTCAACAACCTATGGGAGAGTAAGTCAAAACCACATACTCAAGAATATATTTGTTCAAAAAACCATGGAACCAAACATCCACAGAGCGTGTTTGAACCAAATTTTCATCGTCAAGGTATGGAATTCTTCCCGTATCTAAATAAGCGTGCAAAAATCATATTCCTCTTAGATGCATAAACAACCAACCACTCATACATATCTATAGGAAAGATAATAAAGAACATCTTATAGAATGTGTCATACATATTATGCTCAATCTACACATGTTCATTAAAATCAAGTCCAGTGTTGAATCTAAGAGCATACTCTTCTTCTAAATCTACTAACCACTCCTCAATACTAGCCAATGTCGATTGGTATGTCTTCATCACGCAACATCTTGAAAAATAGTTGAGCAAGACATCTTGATAATGGAACCAATGATGTAGCCTAGAATTCACTACAAATAACCCAATCCACACCGACACATCACTCGGCCCGGGCGAGTGCTCACCCAAGCATGTAAGGGTAACAGTCCCTCTTTAGAGTTTTTTTTCCAAAATGTTAGCATGATTGCATATGTATATATCTAGATTTATAACAGATAGTAAATAATCCACAGTGCATAAACCAGATCTAGATCTAAACCATATGAAAGATTGAATAAACAATGACTATAATGAAATTTACCATGCAAGAACCATAGTTAGTCACATATAATACTACTATCGAACCAATATGATCCATTATATTAAGTATTATAAAACACATAAGATTCATACATCAAGACAAAATCTCCATAGTCATGCACACTAGCAAATCCATAGCATAAATCTACAATAATCAGGACTCTCTAAGCCAATAAAAGTCAATATATATAGGGGTGGGGAATTTCCCTTCACCACCCATTCACCTTCCAAAAATAGGCAACATGCTAATAATATCCATGTGCCTTTACAAAGGAATACAAAAGCATGTAACTGCCAATAATAGATCTTTTATAGTTAACTCTAAGAAAAGATCCTATTATTAGACTAAGAATCTGCATGGTGCTCGAACTAATGAAAAACCTAAAATAGCCTTGCGTGAACTACAAGTCTTCAAATATTTTCATGCTCCACACTCCATGTCAAAAATAGCTCGGATCTACGAAAGTGGCTATGTCCTATGTACATTTGTCCTAGGTGCACGTTGTTTTGCTATAGTTCCACATCCTTCTACATGTCATGTGTTTATGTACCCAATCCTTATGCGCTTTCATACTTGAACTATCTTTTATCTACTCAACAAGTAATTATTACCATCCTTCATAAAATAGTACTAGATGGCTCTTCTCTTGAAGATGACATCTATGATATACAAATACTGAGACTTCCAAGCACTACACCACACACATCAAGAGGAACAACATCCAAAATAACTTCATCAATGAATTTTTTATCAATACAAAAAGTAATCTTGTATTTCTTGGCAACCCCGATTTCTAGGCCTTTCTTTACCCAACCTAAAGAATATAGAATTGGATAATTCTATCTAACATAAACATGTCAACTAATTCTTTACTAACCAAATTCACTTGCAAACATGTATAAAAGCATCCAATTTGGTATTCATCAACTAGATTTTATATGAAATAGCTTAGTATGTTCATTCTCTTGAGAATTACTACTATTACCCAAACAAACCTCTCTACGGAAGGAGGTACAACACATAAAATCATCCACCTCTTCAATGCAAAAACTTCCTCTCCCTAGAGGGTAGCAGCAATAGCCTTCTCCTTATTCTTATTATTTTTTAAGGGATGTAATTTTGGGTGGAGCTTCCAACAAATTACCTTGGAACGAGTGTTAAAATTACAAGGACCATAAAGAAATTTAGTATCCTTAATGGAATTATCATTCTTCTTACATTTCCCTTTTTCCTTTTTCTTTGGATTGATGTTATCTTCTTTATCTAAAGCATACTTGAGCGATAGATGAACTATTTTTCTTGTCTATCTCTAAATAGTGAGCTTGGGAACAAGCCTCATCTACATTTTTTTGTCTTGGCCAAAAGAATTGGTCTCCTAAAGTGCCTATGGAGTCTTCCAATTTACTTCATTAGAAGGTCTCAGTCTGCTACATATTTTCCCATCTCTGTACAACTTTTTTCGAAACTCGAAATTGTATTCTTACACATTTTGGTCTTGCTTTAGCTTTGAGATATAACCAATACATGGACCTATCTTCCTCATGAAAAATAGGATAAAAATTATTTTTTATTATCATTTTAAATTCATTCCACTTATTAATAGGGTAAATCTTCATAACAACCAAATAATGAACATAAATTTCAAACCGAGTTAAATTAAGGTTGGCTAATTTTAACCTTACAAAATAAATCTACTAACTCTCATTGATTTGATGTAAAATGAAATATTCCTCAAGTTGAGCTATCCAATGGTCTAGCTTCTCATAAATCATGTCCCCATAATAAGGTTCAATCTTTATCTTTTCCTCTTTTTTGAATGGAGGAGCTTTAGGGTTAACACGGGGTTGCTCTTCCTCATACTCATAAGTATTTTCGTAATGGCCTCCCAATGCCTCGTTCAAAACACCAAAATTTTCCATGATAAATCCCATAATGGGCTCAAATTTCCCCATAGACAAGGAAATAATACCCACATCTTTGGATAGAATTTTCACTTCTATCTCCATCTTGTAGAAATGTTCATCCTCAATCTCACCTACATCTTCTCTAAAATCCATGTCTTGGATTGCCTGCTCCACTTCCCGGTGGAAATATCTTCTTTAAATTGAATAATAATACCTTTACCACTTTCACTTCCCTTTTGGGTAAGGGGCATCTAATAGTAACTCTCAACACAAGTTAACAACACAATTCAAATGATTTATTCTACTATGATACCAATATGATCCATAAACTACCTCTTATTAACAAATAAAAGATATTTTTAGTGATAATTGAATGTAAATTGACTAATTTCCTTTTAGCCAATATTATTTTTATGAAACAATCAAAAATATATTGTAAATTAAGAAATATAATGCAAAGGAGACACAAAATTTATCCTGGAGAAACCCATGGTGGGAAATAATCCTACAGTGGGAAAATTGCTTCCCTCTCACTATGCAATTCTCAAAAATACAACATACTAAAAAAATTATCCATCAAGAAGGATTCAAACTCATTACAATTGTAGTTTATTTCTCATGACTTCTCAACAATAAAAAGTCACTCTCATTATCAAAATAAGAAAGAAGTACAACTCCTCATCTTTGATCATATTTGAATTCACTCAAAATAACTATCTACAATGAAGAATCAAACTTGTATTTATAGATCCTACACCTAAGGATGGATGGAAAGAAAAACCAAACCATTTAGAAGCCTAAAAATTTACAATCGCTGAGTTTCCCAAACTCGATATAGTTAGGGGACAATCTGCTAGTGAAGAAATACTAGCGGTTGTGCAAATCACTCACTGTGAAGAGTGACGATTATGTAACGATCGGGCGGTTGCATAACCGTCACATAGAAAACTCCTAAATAGAACAATGATGGCCCAACAATTTCATTTGAATGTTTCCATATCACCCTCATCCTTAGTAAACCATCCTTTTAATAAATAACATGGTGAAAAATGGTAATCCAAGTATCAAACATGGAGAACACATAGAATTAGGTATTTTCGTATCCATTTTTGGATCAAATGAGAAGTCATATTTCAGACATTATTTGTTTATATCATGAAATTTTATACAAATTTTGATCCGCATGTTTTCTTAACAACCTAAGTACAATCTTCTATATCCACTCTAAAAATTCAATGGGTCTAATAAAATCCACTTCTGTGAGTTTTTGAACTTACTCTTTGACCAAGAATGCAACATTGAGATGCATTTTTCTTTTCTTTTGCTTGAATTGTTTTGCATCTAAAAAATCACAAGATGGTGTACTACAAAGGATATATCCTTGGCATATCCTTGTATGTCCATGCAAAGAAATCTTGTAATTCAATGAGTATTATTATGAATTCTTCAATTTCTGATTTAATTAAGGTCACAACAAGTTGTAAGAGCTTAGGATGCTCATTTGGACCAATATGTATGCTAACAATGTCCTCTACTAGCATTTTTATGTGTCTGCTTTCTTGAAAATATGTTATAGGCTGATGTAGATTATATTTCGAGTTAAGGAGACTCCCTCTCTCGACCTCCTCAAAATGGATTTCACTAGGAGATACTTATTTTTATAATTATTGTATTTTTGTGTTTTCATTTCATATGTTTTTCTCGAATCTTTTTTAGTGAGGTTTTCACTACGGGAGATTTTTTTTTCTAGATTGGGTTACTTAAGATCTTCAATATAATAAGCATATGCATTTAGCTCGATATCAAATATTTTTTCTTGTGATGAGAGAGGGTTATATGGTCCCAATTCTTGAGGAACTCTTTGATGACCTCATATTTTTGAAAGAGATCCATATATATATATATATACATATATATATATATATATATATATATATATATATATATATATATATATATATATATATATATATATATATATATATACATATATATATATATATACATATATATATATATATATATATATATATATATATACATATACATATATTTGTGTGTTTGTGATTTTATTGATCCTAACTTATGAGATGATGATGCATTAACTTGAAGTCAATAGTACGAATGGAAAGAAATTAAAATAAAATAGTGTCATCTTAGTCATCAAAGAGCCTATGTGTGGAACTTGTATTAATGTCTCGAGTGAGCATTCTCACCACTAGTCGATACATCAAGTAGTAGGGAGATACTTATTTTTATAATTATTGTATTTTTGTGTTTTCATTTCATATGTTTTTTCGAGATATCTTGCCTTAGTGAGGTTTTCACTACGGGAGATTTTTCTTTTCTAGATTGGGTTACTTAAGATCTTCAATATAATAAGCATATGCATTTAGCTCGATATCAAATATTTTTTCTTGTGATGAGAGAGGGTTATATGGTCCCAATTCTTGAGGAACTCTTTGATGACCTCATATTTTTGAAAGAGATCCATATATATATATATATATATATATATATATATATATATACATATATATATATATATATATATATATATATACATATACATATATTTGTGTGTTTGTGATTTTATTGATCCTAACTTATGAGATGATGATGCATTAACTTGAAGTCAATAGTACGAATGGAAAGAAATTAAAATAAAATAGTGTCATCTTAGTCATCAAAGAGCCTATGTGTGGAACTTGTATTAATGTCCGAGTGAGCATTCTCACCACTAGTCGATACATCAAGTAGTACGGAAATTGTTTAAATTTTTTAAACCTATTCCATAGTGATAGAGATTTTCTTGTGTACATGATATGATCAAAATGACCTTGTTCACTTTTTTTTTGAGTCCTTTACCCTTCCATTTCATGTTTTCCTCATTATATGTGATTTAATGTAATCGGAGATTCATATAATTAAGATTACTGATATTTGTATAACCAAGATCCCGTAAAACCCTTAATGTGTTCATCTTCTAGATATTCAAACCATTTCCAACGAGTTAACCTATAGATGGTATCTTGTTTGAGATGAGTAGTATTGTGCTTACCGTAGTTGAGTGGGGATAAAACTAGTTTTCGAATATGAAAGGTATTTTTTAATTCATATTCTTCGTTACCTTTGTGAAGGATCTTAAGCTCAGGTGGAGAAGTGGATGTAGAAGGTTGAAGATTCAAAATGATTTCTAGATCAACATCATTTTCATCTATAAAAGGAATGGTGTAAGGTAGTGTACATATATCTCGTGAAGTGCACTAATTTTTTATATTATATCTCCCTTCTAGGAACTTAGAATATTCAAATGGTTTAGTATAAGTGAGTAGGGTAAGCTCTTTACCTTTTTAAGGAAACTTTATACATTGATGGAAGATGGAAGGTATAACTTGTTGTATGCCTACATTTGGATCACCTGTAAGATGGATTAGTCAATATGAAAACTCCAAATCAATTCTATTAAAAACAAATGGGCTTATGTTACCATTTTTAAGAGAGGGACAATTGTAGTTTCTTTCATTGAAAAAAGTGGGTAAAAATATTTAGATCTGAATATAAACCTACAAACAAGCACACTTGAAAAATGTTAGTTGGTTTTGGTGGTTAGGGTACCTTCCTCCATCAGATCCCTAACTTGTTTGAGGAGATAAAATACATTTTATTGATTAAAATGACAAAATAGTAAATGAAAATGAAAATTATACTTGATTAAGATCACAAGACAATCACAGTTGCGATTCACCAAAAATCACAGGGAGATCTCAAACCAATTGTAGTTGCATTTCCCAACTATGTTGAAATTTTATTAAAATAGTGCTACATTTGGTTTTATTGTTCCTTTTTTCTTCTCTTTCACTTATTCTAAATCTATAAACAGATATATATAAGAAAGAGAGGAAGAAAAATCAAGTATAGGATATTAATAGTTTCTAATAGAGATGAAATGATGTGGGTGAAGGCGGTTTTATGGATTTTGACTACATAGGGGAGTGGGACAGACATGGGTACATTGTGCATTGGGAATGCCCGTACTAGGTGGAATGTACATAATTAAATGTGAGTGGGTGAGGGTTAGTAAATGGGAAATGAATTTTCTTTTATCCCCAATGATTTTTATAATGATTTTTGGTATTTTTGAATAGAGAATCTTATGTGTAAGGTGAATTTTCTTACATCTACATTCCCCTTTTTGGCTTGTGTATTGTAGTAAGCAACATGCATTGTAAAAAATAAAGAAAATATGTGGGTCGTCTAACACTGTGATGGTGGTTTCGGTAGTCGTGGGCTTAAATGTTTGATTAGATAGGTAAGAACCAAGAAATTTGATCAATGGGACACTTCATCTGGATTTTACGAAGGGATTGATATGTTTTTTTGTGTAAGGAATATAATATTGAATCAATATATTAATGAATGTTGGGTGCATGTTACAAAAATTTGAAATGTTGTTGTATGATTCCCCCTCAAGTGATAGTTTTCAGAGCCATAGGTTTCCCTATGTAACACGTTACAAAAATTTGAAGTTAATAAATAATATAAAACAAACCATGATAATACATGACAAGTGAAAATGATGAAATGGTTTCCCCAATCATGCACATGTGAAAAATTTATGATGGGTTGTGTACAAAAGTTCATGCAAGTGTTACAAAATTGTGGGATGAAGAGGTTATGAGTGGTTTGATTCATAAGTTAATGGAAAACATGCTTAGGTGGGTAGGGAAGAGAGAAATATGGAATGAGGGAGGTAGAGAGAGAAACTATGAGTTGGGTGACCAAAAGGGTGATACGACACGCTACATGGTGAGAGTCGATCAGTGAGATATGCTTTGAAGATCAAGAAAATTTTGAGAGAGCTTGGAGTGAGATGGGTGTGTTAAGATATTTTGGAGGTGAGATGGATGAGTTAGCAATTCGGTGGTAAATCTAATGGGATAGCTAGGTGAAGGGAAAGCTAAATAGGTTCAATGAGGTTGGGAGTGATTTTTTTATGGTCATTGAGTTTAGGAGTGAGTTGAGGAGAAAGATGAGTGCTATGTATGGTATGGCGCGTACCTATGAATGAGAGAATTCAAGGATTTATGAGAAATGTGTGCTCATGGGGAATGTGGTATGGGTCATCCGAGCCATGCATGTCACTTGTTGAGATAGGATTGAAGGTGATTTTCTCGGTCGGGAAGGGGGTATATAGATTGTTGGGGGAGTCAAGAATGTGTGCAGATTTTAATGTGAATCATAAGGCAAGGTCAAGGAGTTATATGGTTAGCTCATAGGGCGGGCATTGAGTGTGTCGGAAGCAATTCACTATTGAGATGGGTTGGAGAAATGGAGGGATTTCAATGAACTCAAGGATGATGTCAAGTCATAGGGTGACTCAGCCAAGGTAGTTTGAGTGTAATGAAGGGATAGGAATTAGAAGGGTTGTGGTAATGTAACCTTAGTCATAAGTATGACCGAGTAGGGAATCGGGGTGGGAAATCGAAGCACAAGTGAATACACATGTGGGAGAAAAAGGAACATGGCAAGGGCACGGGGACCATGAAGAATGATGAAATAGGGTTGGGAAATGGTTGAATGGGTCTATGAAGTGGATATAAAGTGGGGAGGCTCAAGCATACTCGAGTTACTAATGCAACTCACCAGAACGGGGTGGTTGAGTCAAGAGGAATGTCTCGGTGAGGAGAGTCACCATAGAGACTCGGCGGGGAGTTGGAAAGAGTATGTTTGGAGTGGGAAGGTCGATGGGGAGGAAGATTGTATAGTTGTAGGTGTGTTAGTTGTGACATCTCCTGGGTGTCGAGGATGGAGGAAGAGGTGAAAGTGGGAGGGGAAATAGTCACGGTAGTGAATCTATATTGTGGTAGAGGAAGCATCTCATGAGGTGAGGGTAGTCGGGGTAGTAAGCTCATTATGAGGAAGAGGTTTGAGTGGGAGGAGAGTTTTGAGTGTTTGGGTGTGGAGATTAGGCTCGGGGTGGCATTATCTATGTAGCGAGTCACAAGGGTGGCTCATCAAAGTAGGGAAGGAGATTGGGTGGGAATAAGGGGGACTTGAATCCATAATCGGGGAGTTTTTCAAGTGTGGGGTGTGGCAAAGGTTGGGGAAATGATTTGGGTGGAGATTTGCGGGGGTGAATTGGTAGCTTAAAATGGGTTGGGCTCCGACGATCTAGGGTGATGTTTGAGGAGTACCCCATGAGCGAGACCTATATGGGAGAGGGGTGTTAATATGAGGACTTTAGGATATTTGACATCATGGGGATCGAGTGACATTGGTTGCTATAGTAATTGAGCTAGGTGGTGATGGAAATCTAAGGAATGTGTGTGGGGATGCTTGTGGGGAGAAAAGTAGCAAGCCAAGTCACAATCGTGAATCTAGTAGGGTGTGTGGGGTGAATCATGGGGTTAGAAAAGTGTGCAAGGATGAGGGGAAACTCGGAGAGTTGATAAAATTACTTTTCGGGGTGAGTTTTGGTTGGGGATCTAGGTAGGGAATTATAGATTTTTTTGATGATTTTGTAAAGAATTTTTTTTTGTTATTTTGAGGGCGAGTAGGGTGTGAAGTGAGGAGTATATGAGGATATATCATTTTGGAAGATGACATGAAAATGATTAATTGGTCAAAAATATAAATGATGTTAAAAAGGAAAATGCAAGGTAACGAAAAATTGTGTAATGAGATCATGTAAAGTGAGGTAATACAAAAGTACGTAGAAGGAAGTGGTTTCCACAGGATGTTCGATTAACTAAGGTGAATTGGAAACATGCACCATGAGTTAATTACGATGATGAATTGTAATTGTTATGTCTTTTAGTATATGAACATGGTGTGTGACAATTTTGGTGGTAAACACATGATGAAATCGAAGACACAAAACATGAGACAATGAGTGAGCTAAAATGGGAACTTGAACAAAGTATAAACCACACAAGGAGACATGCTAGACCTATGAATTATCGATATCCCATGTGTGTACATGAGAATTAATTTATTTCTTGAAATTAAGATCCATGAGGTAGTGAGTTAAAATAAAAGTAAACATTTAGGTGTGATTTGAAACAATTGATTGGTGAGTATGAAATGTAGGTTAATTGTAAGAAGTGCATTTCTTCATTGTCGGCCTGTATCGATAGCCTCGAAAGAGATATATTGTGTTCTAGTCGAAGGATTTTTCTACTACATCACAAGAGTCCAAAACTCCTGTACGAGATATTGGAAATACCATTGAGAGAGAGTGTGCGAGTGTGTGATATTTATTTTCTTTGGAAATTTATTCTTGAGAGAAGAGACTGTAGACACAAAAATTGGGTCACAATCCCCTTGGTCCCTCGACAAATAACCACCTCAACCACACTCACCTAACCATGGTCCCTTTCACCCCACTCTAATATTAATTTAATTAAATTAATCCATGTCCTCACAATATTTATTATTTAATTATCCTAATTGGATAATGCCCACACCATCCACCTCACCCCAAGACCTATTCTTAGTATGTTGCCATAACTAACTAAGACCTACCTAAACCCTAAAAATCAAATCCTACATTACCTCTAACAAAATTTCTACCCGTTAGAAAGGAATTTTCCATTATAATCCGTGGAAGGAAACTGAAGAGATCCAAGAAAATCAAGGGGATCTGTCCATTTTAGAAAACCTAGGAAATTCCGCCCTAATCGACGTCGGTTACCATAAACTACCACCGGTCAACCTGGAACCATTGTCGGTTACCATTTATTCCCCAAAAAAACCTTATTTTGAGGTTGGTACAATTTCTGAGAGCAAGAGATGAAACCAAAGTTACATGCAAGTAGAACCAGTATTCATACACACACCAGAGCATCCACAACTAGCATCAGAAGCAATCACAATGCCATTTTCCTTCACGGGAGTATCTGGGGAAGTGCCAGCACCACACCAAGTTCCTTCCATTTAATCACCCACCATTGCCAACTAGACATCAAGCTCGTATAAAAATAGGTGTTTTCTTAACCAACACTTGTCCATTGTCATTTTAGTAGACTCTTTAACTTCTATTATTAGTTTCTACTCCCGTTCCATTTCCCCAACCATTTAGCTCCATGCAAACTTGACCATTCTTTCACCACATCGTTGAACTATCCATACTCGGTTCTTATATATCCCCGAGTATACCTAAGACCTACACAGACCTTTCCATTTCCCTTTCCATTTCCATTTAGCTTTAGATCTACCCTCACATCAAGTTTTTATTGGGTTTCCTGTACCCCGACCATATCGACAACCTCGGTTACGCACAATCATCACGGTTAACCTAAAATGACATCGATCATATCGGACCAATGTTGGTCTCTCAGTGTGTTTACCCTCGGTGTAGATCAAGAATTTCGCGCTTCTTACTGTCCCAAGTTAATGTACCAAACTAAACACAAAAACCCGAAAACTCCAATGAAATCGATACCGATGAAGATGTAGATGGATGAGGAAGCCGATGTAGATAAGACGGGCGCACACGAGCAATTCACACAATAGATCCGTGTATCCCAAAAACACCTATGCTTGATGAGAAAAATACCACGTTAAAAGATATTTAGGTGGACTGCTCGAAGCGGGTCCGAGAAGTGATAAGCTTCCTCGGCGGATGTCAGTCCACGTTTTCAATTAAGAAAAGAAGCATGCATGATAAAAGATGTAAGTAAAAGCTAGATTTTCTGATTGCAGTAATAAGACAGAATCTAAACAGCAGACAGAAAGTACAGAAAACAGGGAACTATGAAATAATGCCGGATTTGTGTTACCTGTATCCTTTTACCTATCTCTGCAGGAAATCGGCGATCGGCCCAGGTAGAATCGGTGTCGATTGAGATGGATCGGCATCGACTCGTTAAGATCGGCGTCGGCCCAGGTAAGATCGGCGTCGGCCGAGACAGATCGATCAATCAGGGACTGTGCGATAAGATTCGGGAATTGGAAGGTGAATGTGGTCTGCTGGATGTGCCGAAGTTGGCGAGACACTGGAACAGAGTCACCAGATGATAGATGGTGGTGTGCGATGCTGATGTGACAGGGACAGAGTAACGGTGCTCCTCTCAGGGATTGATTCGGACAGGATCTGCCCTAATTTGATACAATTGATGCTAAGAAGATCTCTCTTTCTCACAACCTGTATCTCTCTCGCTCTCTGTTCGTGCGTAAGTGCTTCCTTTTTTCATCTGTTCACTTTTTCGCTCGTTCGTGGTCTCTTTTTCGGTCCCTAGAACTGAGCTCTGGACTTGCTTTTATAATCGGCGCCGCTCCTAGAAAATCGGCGCCGACCATATGGGTCGGCGCCGATCGCGGAATAGACTCCCGAGATGGCCAAAAATGAGCGATTTCAAGAAAGATAAGACTTATCCCGAATACGGGAAATATCCCGCTTAGGGAAGAGGAAATATAGATGTGATACATAGATAGAATAAATTTGGGGTGGATAAGTGATTAAGATGCATGGGAAGAAGCGTAATTAAATATTTAATATTTAATCACTCATGGGTAAGATGTGATGGGATGAACTAAATTTGGAGTAAGTGATTAAATCACAAATTGGATAATATCCCAAGGGGATAGTTGGTGACGTAAACGTGCCCCGTTACCTACGCAGTAAATGAATGAGAGGGACACTAAATTGAGTAACCAATTTTAAGTGTCTACATTTTGCCCCTTTTTGTCAAGTAACTTGCGATAAGCAAGGTTATGAGACAAAAACAAAGGGATGGAAGAAGGGAATAATGTGTGATGATGCGATCCCCCTCAAACTAGGGATGGGGTGGGTGATAGAACAAGACGATCCCAAGTTTGAAAGAGGTAGATGCAAAATGCAGGATGCCCCAGTTGGATGTCTGGAGTAGATCTGATCATTGATGACGCATAAAAATAAATAAAAAGGCAGCAACCTAAGGAACTCACATTGGTAGGGCAAACTAGCCGGTCTCCTCATGAGACGACGTTAGTGCCTACAGACCCGTTTAACTCTAAGCTGCCAAAAAGTACGAGTGTCCCACGCAAAGGGAACAAACCCGAAATAGACAATGATATCGAAAAGATGCGCCAAAAGGCAAAATTCAGCACACCACAATGATCAGATAGATAAGTAAGCCAAGCATCAACACTATGGCAAACAGACATGAAAAATCGGCGGCGACCAAACTAATCGGCGCCGACCAAAACAAGCGGCGTCGACCCAAAAAATCGGCGCCGACCAATCCAGACACATATAAATATGCGAACGGAAAACGTAAACGATTTATTTGCAACGTGACGATTGATTCAGAGAAAGCCAGATTTGTGATTTGAGCATCATGGAAGCCTCTGGGAGCGGACAGAAGCGCAGGAGGACACGACCTGGGGTAAGTGATCATTTTCGAACCCACTTTTCTTAATTTATTATTTTTTGTTTGATTTTTTGTTGCATGGGAGGCCAGGGTCTGGTTTATGTCCGGACAGGCAGTCGGCGCCGATTGGTGTAATCGGCGTCGATTGCTGTTAGATCGGCGTCGATTTGTATTAATCGGCGCCGACTTAAATGAACGACGCCGATTTTACCAAATCGACGCCGATTGATAGATGTTCATTCATTTTTATTTTTATTTTTATTACTATCTTGGAGGATGCGATTTGGGGAAATAAGAGACTAATTATGTTTTTGATGTCGTGGATGCAGGCACGAGAGGCTCTTCATATGAGGGACGTCATTCCTGAGTTATTGGAGACTATTCTCCCTGATGTGACAGATGCAGACTGGCAGCATTTAGAGCTAGCCGGGCTCGGGGGTTTCCGATATTATAGACGAGTGCCACGAGATGTGGAGCTCATGCGGGCATTAGTGCGACGGTGGGACAGCCACACGTGCACTTTTTGGTTCAGGACGGGTGAGATGACTATCACCCATGAGGATATATTCAGGATCCTGAGATTGCCGATTGCTGGGGACCCGATTGAGATCACACCCCGGGAGCAGCAGCAGAGGGCCCTAGGTCGGTTATACAGAGATAGGGCAGATGACTCGGAGATAGTGTCCGGGGCAGTGAGGATAGCCTCACAGTACAGGCAGGATAGCCCTCGGAGCAGGCGGATAGCCTTGATTCAGATGGCGATATCCTATTTTGCCCTGCCAGACTCAGGAGGTGGGAGATTCCCATTGTTACTATTAGACTGTGTGTGCGACATCTTGCAGTACAGACAGGTTTTTGCCTTCGCCGATGCCCTGATAGCTCAGATTTACCATGAGCTATGGATGTACACCACTGGCCGGAGGACAGGGATTGACGTCAGTTTTGTGCTCCATTGCTGGGCATATGAGCACATAGCGGTGATCAGGCCATCCGGGCTTCCTTGGATGCCAGCAGGAGTGGGAGGGATTGACTATGGATTTCGGAGATGGCGGGCTGACATGGCCGCAGGGGATACAGGTAGATCAGCCGAGTGGTACTCTGAGCATTTCAGGACGCTGACACCAGATCAGGTTATCTGGAGGCCGTATCGGGCATTTCCGACATGGGCTGGTCAGGATGCCCACTTGGTAGCACTGAGACGGAGCCGGGTGGTCAGGGGCCGTAGGCCGGATATGTGGGAGCGGGTCCCGTTCATGCGGATATTGAGGCAGTTTGGCCTAGTACAGACAGTGCCGGCCACCTACACGCCATATAGGCGGGATAGCAGAGAGACGGATTTGCCGATTTTGATCCCGGCAGACCCATTGAGAGAGGCCCCACCCTCCACAGACAGTGATGATGACGCGGGGGTGGATGAGGGCTACGCAGCATGGTACGACACAGAGCTTCCACGACATCTCCCGCCCTCTATAGATGCTGATGAGGAGGACATAGCTGCTACGCTGGACAGATTAGAGGGAGAGCATGCCACCCTCACACAGACACATCAGGTAGCTCTGGAGGAGATCAGGGCTTTGACGGAGGAGAGGGATGCCCTGATTGTGGAGAGAGACACCGCTCGCCAGGAGCGAGATACAGCGATCCAGCAGAGGGACCGCTACTTTCGGCACAGGGAGGCCCTCAGGGCCAAGTATGGGGAGACAGGTGCCACATCAGAGTCTGGTACACAGGGTACGACCCTAGGAGGGGCACCACCAGCAGCGCCAGCAGCCCCAGCAGCACCAGCAGCATCGTTACGAGCACCGGGTACTGTGAGCCTGAGCACGTACCAGTCTCTCCTCGCTGAGGTGAGATACTACGAGGATGCCCTAGCGCAGCATGCCCCAGATGTGCCTCGGTACGGGGCGAGGAGGAGAGCAGCGACGGCTACGGCGAGCGGAGCCTCAGGCGGAGGGAGCACTGGGAGAGATCGAGGTGGGCCGAGACCTCCAGCAGCAGGTGCATCGAGCTCGATAGGCGGCGGTCAGGAGAGACAGCCAGGTGCAGAGGAGGGTGGAGGAGATAGTGTCCTCCACGCTTCAGATTTTACTATATAGAGATTTGATAGATTTTGTATTTGTATAGTGATGTAGCCTCGATTGGAAGGCATTGTTTAGATGGCTTGATTGAAAGCCACCCATTTTTGTACAGACACATATGTATATATAGATTCATTATTTGTCATATAATTGTACTCATGCTTTTAATTTTGGATATACATGGATAGATGGATATAGATATAGACTGATAGAGGATAAAATAGATGTGATTGGATAGGTATAGACTGATAGATGATAGAAATAGATGTGATTAGATAGATTGATATGTGGATAAAATAGATGTGATTGGATAGATATAGACTGATAGATGATAGAAATATATGTGATGTGGATATAACTTTGATAGATGGATGTGATGTAACTTGGATGTACATGTGTTTGATGTTTGGATTAGATATGGATAGATATAATGTACCTTGGATGTACATTTTGGTGGATAGATTGATGGATGTGATTGATGTATAGATTAGATATAATGTACCTTAGATGTACATATTTTAAATATTTTGATGGATAGATAGATAGATGTGTTTGATGTATAGATAGATGTAATTTTAATGAGAAATGAATAAAGATAGATGTTTTGATAGATAAGAGGAATTTTGATAGAAGATAAATTGTGATTGAATTAACATGTGAAATGTCAATTTAACAGGATGCAAGAGCCAAAGATGTAAATGGAAACAACCGTGACTTAGAAGAGAAGACACTCGGAAAAGAAGGGAAATGATAAGTCGGACTTCCAACCGACCATAGATAAAATCCAGATAAGAAACCGAAAGACCAAGCATACAAGGCCCTATATAAGATTAAAATAAACCTGACACTAACTAGTCGCAAACCAGATCTAGGATAGAAATGGAAAGAAAAGTAAGTATCTTGTCGGAACTTACAAGGGACAGAATACATGTCCATAGTAGGGAAACAGGATTCTCCATATGATTGACAAAAGGTCCTAAATCTCAGCTTCATGATTTTGGCAGAAAAGCAAACTGATCAATGCGGGAAGTTTGCTTGATATGGAAAGACTGATCGATGCGGGAAGTCTTTCAGTGATGCTAAAAAGTGTATAAACTGACTGGAAGGCTGATTAATTACAAGAAGCCTTGAATATTTCTTTGAGAAATAGCCGTCCTTCAAGGGAGCGGTCTGTATTTTGAATTTTAATGATAGCCATCCTTCGAGGGTATGGTCTATTTTCTTTTTGATTCACTTGATAATGTATGGATAGCTGTCCTTCAAGGGATCAGTCTATCTTTTGGATAGCATCTCTCTTTTTTTTTTTTTTTTTGAAATCTTTTTGAAAGAAGCTGAGTTTAGACCTAGATAGATCAGACGGAGGGGAAGAGAACAAAGAAGAACATGCACTCATGCCCCGAGTAGATCCGATTAAGATAAGTACTTGGGACAGATGAAGTGGTGATTAAGGTATTCCTACCATGAGGAGGAACATATCCAAAAGAAACGTGCAATGAGTAGAGCCGCGATACTCATATTTAAGGTAAACGAGGCAATAGGCGGAGAACCACACAATTTCGAATCACCACGAAAGTAGATGACTGGTTATTAGGACGGATGAAAGATCTGTGTTGCGACTAGATTTGTGTAAGATAGATTTTAACAATAGAAGGGCCGTAGATGCAAGGCATTAAGAGGTTCCGCTTCAGGTATACCATCCATGGAAGATAAACGATAAGCCCCAGACCCATATTTATGAGTGATAATGTAGGGGCCCATCCAGTTGGGAGCAAACTTACCACGTTGACTTCTTTCGAGTGTAGTGACATTTTGATTTTCTTTAAGAACAAGATCACCAATTTTGAAGTCACGGTGCTGCAAATGCTTGTTATAAGCACGTTTGACATGCTCAAGATAGACTTGATGATGTTCAAGAGCGTTGAGACGCCGCTCATCTAATAATTCAAGTTGTGCTAGACGATTTTGACGATAATCCTCATCGGAGACAAATTCTCTGAGAGAAACACGGAGAGATGGGATTTGGACTTCCAAAGGAAGGACAGCCTCAGACCCATAGACGAGAGAGAAAGGAGTAGCACCAGTAGGAGTACGAATGCTAGTCCGATAAGCCCAGAGAGCAAAAGGGATATGTAAATGCCAATCCCTACCAGCTCGACTAGTTACCTTTGCGAGGATATTACGCAAAGTTTTATTGGAAGCTTCGGCTTGACCATTAGCTTGAGGATAGTATGGAGAAGAAAAACTGAGCTTGATATTGAAAGCGTTGCGAGATTCTCACAAATCAGCATTCTTGAAAGATTTACCATTATCTGTGATTAGCTTGTGTGGAACGCCAAAGCGACAAATGATGTGTTGATAGACAAAATCAACTATGGGTTTAGCCTTTGTTGAAGAAAGAGGGATAGCTTCTACCCACTTAGTAAAGTACTCAGTGGCAGTAATGATAGAATGATGACGCTGTGAAGAACGGGGATTGATGAGACCAATAAGATCAAGACCCCACTGTGAAAAAGGCCACAAATCTGCCGCAGGTTGCAAAGCTTGACTAGGGATGTGCGTGAGATTGGAATGTTGCTGACACTTGACGCATTTCTTAGTGTATTCACAACAATCTCGATTAAGAGAAGGCCAATAATATCCCAAACGTAAGATGCGCTTGGCAGCTACAGCTAAGCCACTAAAATGTCCACCACAGATACCGTCATGGACCTCCTGGATAGCTTTAGATGATTCATGGGTTTTGAGGCATCGAAGCAAAATACCATCAAAGCCACGTTTGTAAAGAATCCCGCCTAGGATAGTATAGCGATTGGCGCGTTGGACAAAAGACCTTCTACCATTGGAAGTCAGATCTGGAGGAAGGATCGAATGAGATAGATAATCAACTATCTGTTGATACCACTCATCCTGAGTATGGGTTGTGACAACATTGATCGAAGTTAGTTGCTCAAGATGAGATGGTTGATCTAATCGTTGCACAGCCACATAAAGACGTGAGTCTTCGGTAAAAGGCGGGATAAGTGAGGCTAATGAGGCCATTGTATCTGCGAATCGATTTGCAGTGCGAGGAATGGCTTGGATAGTGAATTTATCGAAAGATTGGAGTTGAGCAAGAACGATGTCACGATATTTTTGAAGGATATCATTCTTGCATTGATAGACACCCGTGACCTGATTAACGATGAGTTCAGAATCACCAAAGATGTCAATATGACGAGCGCCGAGATTAATGGCATTTTGAAGACCTAAGACAAGAGCTTCGTACTCAGCCATATTATTGGTGCACTCAAAGTTTAATTTGTGTGCAACTGGGATAGGCATACCCCAAGGAGGAATCATCACGAAACCCGCACCTCCCCCTTGCTGGCATTTGGATCCATCAAAGAAGAGCTTTATTTTAAATGGAGATAGACCAAAATCAATTTGTTGGATATATTCATCGGGGAATTGAGCAAGGGGGTCTTGAGTGTCTGGAAGAGGAGCATCAGCTAATTGATCTGCAATAACCTGACCCTTGATAGCCTTTTGCGGGATAAACTCGAGGTCAAATTCTGTCATGAGCATGAGCCAACGAGTGATACGATCATTGTGATAAGGCTTTGCATGAATTGTCTTGAGTGGATTGACACTTGTGACAATGTAAGTTTTATGATTAAGGAGATAATGACGAAGCTTAGAAGTTGCAAAGAAGAGAGCGCAACATAGTTTTTCAGCTTCGGAGTAACGTGTCTCATACTCATGGAGGGTGCGACTGATGTAATAGACAGCTTGTTCTTTACCACAAGTGTCCCGATGCGAGATCATGGCTCCCAGAGCATGGTCAGTCACAGAGATATAAAGATAGAAAGGCTCCCCCTCGCGTGGAGGTGTAAGCACGGGTGGAGAAAGAAGATAAGCTTTGAGATCATCAAAGGCCTTTTGGCAATGCTCATCCCATTCAAAATGAACATTCTTACGGAGGAGATGGTGAAAAGGTTGACAACGGTCCGACAATTGGGAGATAAAACGACGCACCGATTGAAGACGTCCTTGGAGACTGCGGAGTTGCTTCAAGTTAGAAGGGGGAGGCATCTCAAGGATGGCTTTTATTTTTGCGGGGTCCACTTCAATACCCCTGATGGAAATGATAAAACCTAAAAGTTTACCAGTGAGAACGCCAAACACGCACTTAGCTGGATTTAGACGAAGACAGAAGCGGATAAGCCTCTCAAAGAGAGGTGCAAGGATGAAAAGATGATCCTGACGACGTTTAGATTTTCCGAGGAGATCGTCAACGTAATCTTCCACAGTTTTGTGCAAGAGATCATGGAAGATGTAGGTCATTGCTCGTTGATAGGTTGCTCCTGCGTTCTTAAGACCAAAAGGCATGACACGATAACAAAAGGTCCCCCAAGGAGTTATGAAGGAAGTCTTATGTTGGTCTTCTGGTGCGATGAGAATTTGATTATATCCAGAGAAACCATCCATAAGAGAAAGCATCTCATGACCCGCAGTTAAATCTACGAGTTGGTCGATATTAGGTAGAGGAAAATCATCTTTTGGACAAGCAAGATTAAGATCCCGGAAGTCGGTACAAATTTGAATTTTCCCAGTAGCCTTAGTTACTGGTACTACATTGGACACCCATTGTGGATAATCGATGGGTTGGATGAAGTTAGCCGAGAGCAAGCGCTGCAATTCTTCTTTAACAAGAAGGGCTACTCTAGGGTGCATTTTACGCAATTTTTGTTTAACTGGCTTGATGTTGGGAAGAGTAACGATATTGTGGACCACAATATCGGGATCGAGTCCTGGCATATCCTCATATGACCAAGCAAAGGCTTGACGATGGTTGGAAAGAAAAGTGGTAAAGTCCCCAATTCTGTGGATCAGGGGATTGGCCGACCTTAATGATGCGAGGGTCTTCAGAAGTCCCTATATTAAGGTCGATAGTGGCTTCGTTGAGAAGGGTAGACGTGTCGGAAGGAATAGCTTTGGGAGATATGAATCCTCTGCCCCTAGATAGGTGAGGACAGAATCATCATCCGCACAGTGGATAGTGTTGATAGTAGGAGAATCGTCTCCAACTATTTCAGGGAAGATTAATGGTATAGAAGCGGACCGACTGTTAGTCTCATAGACTAACGGCCCTAAGGAAATGGTATTGATAAAAAAAAAAAGTTAGGTGGGATGGAAATGTCATCGTCCACATCAAGTGATGCTTCGATCGAGTGGGGAAGATGGTTCTTCAGTAGGAAGAGGCTCATCGAGAATAGTGACGGTGGCTTTTGAAAGAGGTTTAAACCCTAAACCAAATTTCGATGTGGCATGAGAGTAGGGATGGATTTGAGGTCATGCACACCTTGTTCATATTTTCCAAGGCCAAAACCTTTCCACGCGCATCGATATAGATAAGTTTTTGCAAACGTGGGATTGTGTAGATAATCAAACCCTGTTAGGTGAGGTTTGGCTCTAGGAGGAGAATCCGGGTGATAATGAGGCGTATCAAGACCACCGTAGATGAAATTGGTCTCTTGATTGGGCAGACCAATGGTGACGATGCGACCAAGAGACCTGGTTGATATTCAGGTTGTTTGTCTGGTCTACCATACTCATTAGGTTTGAGATGGGCATCAAAAGAAAAGAGAGGAAGCTCTCCTAGTGAGAAACGCTGCAATGTCTCTTCTAGATTTTGTAAATCTGGTAGTTTGGTTGCAGGTATGGAAGAAGATGAGGCCCCGTCAGGAGAACATGTATTTTCTTTTAAAGGGGTAGATCTTGTGGTCATGTCGCACTGTGTGCGGAAGGAAAAGGATCTCTGGATGGGTATATATTTTGCCCTCATATTGATATTTTAAGCATCAATAGAGGGTGGATGGGACACAATGCATTGCGCGAATCCAGGAGCGTCTGAGGATCATATTATAGTGGAATTTTCCTTTGACAATGTAGAAGAGTTCATGAAGCAGCTTCTTACCTACTCGAATGGGTAAGACCACAGTTCCTAAAGTAACTGCTAGCTGATCGTTAAATGATCGAAGGGCGAAAGGTGGGGGTGACACCACATTCTTTGGTAACTTAAGTTGTTCGAATGTGTGCGAGGAGATGACGTTGAGTGCAGCTCCACTATCGATCATAACACGTTTTAAGGTAGTGTTATTGATTTGGACTGTGATGAAGAGGGGAGCCTCTAAATCCTCTGAAGAAAGAGGAGGAATTTCTGAATCCTCAAAAGAAATGGTGGTCGATGGACCATTCAGTCCAACAACCAACTCGAAGGGCTGGGGCTCATCGAATTCACCTGCGATGCGCGCGCAGATTATCGATTAGAGCTCAGCGATGTTGTGGAGAGGATTGGATGAGGTCAAAAGAGACATTTTGACCGGAGCCTGGGTGAGTTGTTTCATAACACTCTCCTCAACAGACACGGGAACTTGAGCCCGAGGTGCAGCACGAATAGAGACCCTAGGTCGTGGGGCTGATGAGGAAGGAGAAACGCCTTCAGGGGCTGCAGAAATGACAACCCGTGGTCGAGATGCTGAAGATGGAGATGGGTTATCATAATGTTGGGTTCTAGTGGCGATATGGATTGTGTCAATTTGGGAAGGTGGAAGATCAAGTGGAGTGGGACCACTAGAGGTCTGAGTGGATTATTGGGGCTCAGATGGGGCTAAGGTGACAGGAGGTACTTGTTCCTCCTCCTCCAGCAAAAGGTCACTATCTTCCAGAAGGTTCTTGACAACACCTGAAGTGCTTTACATCCCTCAGTATCATGACCCGGGGTACGGTGGTAAGCACAAATCAAATCAAAGTTAAACCAGGTAGGTTTCACTCCTTTAGGATTATAAGGTTTAATCGGAGGAAGGGTTATGGATGAAGATTGGATAAGTTGATGAAGGATTTCGGTGTAGAATCCGGTAGACGAAGAGGAGGATAGAGATGATGAAGATGGTTCTTTTACATTAACCGACTGCCGAGGTAAAAGAACTTGCATGTTAGGTTTAACAGTCTTTTTAGGGATCCTCTTATTTGTTTGGACATTTGGAGGAGCAGTCTTGGGCACTTGAGATGGGAGTAAGTGAGACATGATTGACTTTGGTGGAGGAGGAGCCCCTAAAATAGATTTTGAAGATGATGGAGATGTGACAAATTTTGCGGTCTTTGGAGACAAAGGGGGTTGCTTGGTCGAATTTACTGATGATTTAGATAATGTCGATTTAGAAGAGGAAGAAGCTCCCAAAGTAGGTGTGATCGGAGGGACATAGGGTGCCTTGGTTTTTGGTAATGAAGATGATGATCCTGATAGAAGAGGTGACGTCTTTTTAGTAGGTAAGTCTATTTTTCGGGGTATTGGTGAAGAATGTGTTGTAGAAGAAGATGATGGTTTTGATAAGTGTGTAGAAGAAGACACCTTCTCAGTGGGCAAATCCAATCGTTTATGAGGCGTAGAGAGAGATTTTTGTGGAAGAGCACCAAGAGTCTTGATGGTCCGAAATATGGGCTTTCCTTTTTCAGGGATGGTGACAACTTCAACGGCATAAGGTGATTGTAACCTTTTCGGGGAAGCAAATGGGGAGGTACTGATGGTGTAATGTTAGATTTTGGTTGTCTCGGTTTAGGTTCCGGAACCGAGTGTATAGGTGTTGGTGCTACTTCTTTTGATTTTTCCTTAATAGGCGAAGTAACATTAGTGATGGAAGAAGGGGTGATGAAGAAGCAGTTCCTTGCGAAGGGACTACTTCTGATGCAGTAATCATGGGTGAAACTACTGTAGGAAAAGAGATAGGAAGGGTCAAAATCGAAGATGCTTCCGTCGAAGTCGGCACAATTATAGGTACGTTTACCAAGGGCATAGTTGCAGCGGGAATGGGAGCAACAGAAGTGGATGTGCCTGTAGTGGAAACTCGAAGGGATGTAATTGCCTCGAGTATTGAAAGAATGTCTGAAGATGAGACAGATGAGGATGACACTGTCTCGGGTATGGATGGTAGGTCAGACAAAGGAGCGGAGAAAGAAGACTCCGTGCTTAGTAATGTAGGAATATTCAAAGACGGGCCATCTGAAGATAATGGAACTCCAGTGATTGATGAAGTGGAAGGAGGTTCTGATTCGATTGATGTGTTTGCAGATGGCTTGGTTTGAAGAAGATTCTTGATAGAGATGAAGTTGATGGTGTGAGTGTTTGGTTTTTGAGACTCTGAAGCATTATGGTTCGGGGCATGATTGGGAAAAGGTTGTTTAAAAACATCGAGCGCCTGATTTGGGGGAGCATTTGGGTTATCCAGAATGAGCTCGCCTTTATCAATGAATTTTGGACAAGATTTTTGAAAGTCGACATCGTTGATGTCATGACCTTTGGTTCTATGATAAGGGCGAAAACATTTTCCCTATACCGAATGGGCGTTCTCGGCTTTCATCAATATCCCTAATAGGGGAAGTTCGATCATGCGAACTTCCAACATTTTTCTAAGATAGAGGCATATGATTCCCCAATGGAGCGAAGGATCGAGATGATGAAGTCCCTTTTCGAGAAGATGAGGGGTCTCTTCGTGGTGTTTGATTAGAAGTATTGTCGGCCCGTGATGCTTTTAATACGATAGCGTTGGTGGATCCTTGATTTTTATCTTTAGAAGGGGAAGAATTTGGTTTGGTAAACCGAGAAAAATCTGGTTTGGATTTAGAGCGAAGTTTTAGCTTCCCTTGCTCAATGGCACGAGATTCAAGTTTGCGTGCCATCGTGAAGGCTTCTTCAAAGGTATGAAAAGTTTGGATCCTTAAAGTGGAAGAAATGTGATTAGCACAAGATCAAGTAAACAACTCGATTTGTTGGGATTGAGGAAGGGAGAAAGACAATTGGTTGATTATCCCTCTCCAACGAGCGACAAAGTCTGCAATAGACTCATCATCGAATTGGCGAATGTTATAAAGATCTGTGATCGAGATCTTATGCGCGATATTTATTGAAAAGTTTTCAACAAACATCTGGGCCAATTGAGAGAAGGAAAACAAAGAATGTTGAGGAATGTTATTGTACGGTCTAAAGCGGGACTCTTAGAGACATAGGAAAGGTACGGAGCATAAGCTCCTGATCTGGACTATGAGGTAGCAAGCATGTTTGAATGCTCGTAAATGTTGTTGAGGGTCTTCCCGACTATGAAATTTTGAAAATTTAGGAAGTTCCCATTGGGGAGGATAAGGCTTAAAAGCCACTGAAGGGTGAATGGGTTCATTACACACTTCTTCAAAGGAGTATGAGGGACGAGCCCCTTTTGTGGAGGCTTCCAAGTCTGCGATTTTCTTGAAGAGAATTTGAACCACATCCGATTGAGGAGGAGGTACATTGGTATGTCCTACATAAGAAGCAAGTGGTGGATGTTGTTGAGATGTCAATGGGGATTCATCTTTGATGGATAGGATGATAAGAGGAATAACCAGTGTTACGGTGACACCTGGGGTATTTCTTTGTGAGGTAGCTTGCGTATAGGTAGGTTTGTGGGATAATAAGTGGTTGAGAAAATGAAGGTTGGATGACGGATGGAGCCTGTGATTGGTGGACTCCTATGTTTGTTGATTGGATCGGGATGGATTGAGGAACATGGGTGTTGGTTGGATTGGACATGTTGGGGAACAAGACCTGAAAGGGGCCTTCTACTGCCGGATTAGGTATTAAGGGTGCCGATGTTAAAGGATGGGCGAAGGTCACAGTTGCTGGAATATTGGAAGAAAGACCCCCTAGAGGACGAGAAGTAGGAGCCAACTGACTATTCGGAGGGGGTTGGCTCATGAAGAGGTACTGACCTTGGGACACAATGGAGGGCATAGATGAATTAACAGCAATATGCGGGTGTGCAGACGCATTCATTATAGCAAGGGCAGAAGACCTCTCAGAAGTAGGTTGTGGAATATTTGAGGTAACTGCGGTGTTAGGAATAGGTAAGACTATTTGAGAACTAGTCGATATGGTAGGTGGAAGAGAAAAGGGAGGCATAGGGGCCTCGCCCTTCTCCGTGGCTCGAGGCAAGAGAGATGATGCAAACTGCTCTACAAAGGCTTGGGATGATCCACGAGGATAATCGTACACTTGTTGGATTGGTGGTCCTTGATCAGATATTTGAATGGACTTGTGTACTAGGTAGTCCATGAGGGCTATCGGATTGCGGTCGAGGAATGCCTGGAATTCAGGATCCCCACGGGGAACATACTCCGAGCCAGATGATATTTCCGAAGGACTAGGGGAAGCTGGACGTGATGGGATTGCCTTGGCTTGATAGAAAGGATTATATGACCAGGATGGGGAACCAACTAACAGCGGTCCCGAGGAAGATTGGGGGGGTGCCGAAACCTCCACACTAGTGGTGATCTCGGAGGAAGAAGGAACCAGTTGAGCCATTCTTCTAGATTGTGACCGAGTGATAACCGTCATAAACACACAGAAAAGAAGATTGACCTAACTAATGCACAGACAATTCAAGCAGCGCAAGTGATTATCTCCTTTAAATTTTGATGCTTTTAAGAAAAGAAAATGTTAGGGAAGGCTTTTTAGAACAGGAACTACTCAGATAGCCAAACTAAGGATGGTTTGGGTAATGTTTGGTGAGGAGTCCCGAAGGCACTTCAGTAAAAGACCGGTACGTGGCTTGATATAGGGGCCTACCCCCGCACTTCACACACCGCTGCGATAAGGGAGTCGGGTGCTTTGCCAATATATACCAAAATCTTCCGTGAATTTATAGCGCGGCCCGAGTACCGCGTAGGCTCTTCCTCTTGGATATCACTTCCAAGTAGGCGAGGCCAGGGAAGGAGTTTTGTTTAAATGCTTTATACCTAGTGATTTTGGCTTTGTGTGCAAGGGTGAAAAATAAAAATCAAATAGTGTCACTACCGATTTTGATCAATTTTCCAGCCTAATTAAAACTAGATGAAAAGCATGCAGCAATGACAAAGAAAAAGTTCTTTTTAAGCACTTAAAAATGAAGTGTTTGATTTCGATGAAGACAAGTCAAACAGATTCTTTCCCAAATGCGATTAAGTTCTTTTTAAGCACCAAAAAATTGAAGTGTTTGGATGTGATAGGCAACCAACAAAGAAATCCTAAAAAGGAGAAAACACCGTAAAAGAGGAATACCTGTAGATTTAGCTCTCCAAGGTGTGTGGACTTCAAAAAGCGCGTTGTTGAGCTCTTCCCCTCAAACAATCCCACGAACAAGCAAAGTGCTCCGCAAGAAGAGGTTAAGCAAATAACAAACAAAATCCAGAAAGATATATCCAGATAATGGTGAAACAGAAATCTCTATTTTTAAGGAACTAGAAAAATTTCGAAGATAACGATTTCGCCTAAAAAGAGCAAGATTGAAATGATGAAAAGAAATGCTCAAATAGGACTGATAGAAATCAGTGAAGAAAAGGAACAAAGTTCAAAACTAGGAAAGAAATGAACTTACCAATAAGGGACTTTGGTTGGGTCCCACCGGGCGTGCCAGAATGTAGATCAAGAATTTCGCGCTTGTTACCTGTCCAAGTTAATGCACCAAACTAAACACAAAAACCCTGAAAAACTCCAATGAAATTGATACCTGATGAAGATGTAGATGGATGAGGAAGCCGATGTAGATAAGACGGGCGCACACGAGCAATTCGCACAATAGATCCGTGTATCCTGCAAAACACCGATGCTTGACAGAAAAAGACCACGTTAAAAGATATTTAGGTGGACTGCCCGAGAAGCGGGTCCGGGAAGCGATAAGCTTCCTCGGCGGATGTCAGTCCACGTTTTCAATTAAGAAAAGAAGCATGCATGATAAAAGATGTAAGTAAAAGCTAGATTTTCTGATTGCAGTAATAAGACAGAATCTAAACAGCAGACAGAAAGTACAGAAAACAGGGAACTATGAAATAATGCCGGATTTGTGTTACCTGTGTCCTTTTACCTATCTGCAGGGAAATCGGCGTCGACTGGGTAGAATCGGCGTCGATTGAGATGGATCGGCGTCGACTGGCTAAGATCGGCGTCGACTGGGTAAGATCGGCGTCGATTGGAGGCAGATCGATCAATCAGGGACTGTGCGATAAGATTCGGGAATTGGAAGGTGAATGTGGTCTGCTGGATGTGCCGAAGTTGGCGAGACACTGGAACAGAGTCACCAGATGATAGATGGTGGTGTGCGATGCTGATGTGACAGGGACAGAGTAACGGTGCTCCTCTCAGGGATTGATTCGGACAGGATCTGCCCTAATTTGATACAATTGATGCTAAGAAGATCTCTCTTTCTCACAACCTGTATCTCTCTCGCTCTCTGTTCGTGCGTAAGTGCTTCCTTTTTTCGTCTGTTCGCTTTTTCACTCGTTCGTGGTCACTTTTTCGGTCCCTAGAACTGAGCTCTGGGCTTGCTTTTATAATCGACGGTGATCCTAGAAAATCGGCGCCACCATATGGGTCGGCGCCGATCGCGAATAGACTCCCGAGATGGCCAAAAATGATCGATTTCGAGAAAGATAAGACTTATCCCGACTACGGGAAATATCCCGCTTAGGGAAGAGGAAATATGGATGTGATACATAGATAGAATAAATTTGGGGTGGATAAGTGATTAAGATGCATGGGAAGAAGCGTAATTAAATATTTAATATTTAATCACTCATGGGTAAGATATGATGGGATGAATTAAATTTGGAGTAAGTGATTAAATCACAAATTGGATAATATCCCAAGGGGATAGTTGGTGACGTAAACGTGCCCCGAGTTACCTACGCAGTAAATGAATGAGAGGGACACTAAATTGAGTAACCAATTTTAAGTGTCTACACTCGACCAAGAAGAGAGCTTAAAACCTCCACCAAATACCCAAAACAGCCCAGAATCAGACCCTGACTAGCACTAGTACTCTGACAAAGACCATGACCTTTAGATTCAGTCATAGCTTAGCTTGTTGTGAATAAATTTGCTTATTGTAGTCAAATGAGATACCTAAATCATTTTAACTACAATAGGATTTTATTTATTGTTAACATTGAGTTGTTTTAAACAGTGGATTGATTGTCTAGGGAGTATCACACTTCCCGGATCTAGCATACGCTAGGTAGTCCACTTTGCATATATTTTTAAATTTTATTTGGTGGTTTTGTTTTCTATTTTAGGTAGTTCCTCTTGGCCAAAAGGAATATCTCACGATCAGTTGTGGATCGAGAAGTCATACACGCGCGCAACAACCTTCAACCAAAGCATTCTAATAGGTATTCCTCCTAGCCCATTTACCCTTATCTATTTCATCAATATTCAAAGGAACGCTCTAGAATCGGGTGAAAATTTTTGGCATGCCAAAGTGGGACCCATTCAGGGTTCTTTGCATTTCTTCATTTCGAGGTGAAAAGCCACATGTTTGTTTCCTTTCTAAAAGGTTCTTGTTATCTCTCGAAAGTGCACCTGTAGAGATATTGGCTACATGTTTTTAAGCTTGCAAAATTTGATCTCTCTCTTTCGTAGATACAATGGAAACACCTCAGTGTCCTGTGGGTATAACTATGTTGAGGTGAGTCTCTGTATCAAGGCCGATTACTTATCGGTGTATCATAAACTAATTTTTGGGAGTTTGAGAGTAAAAAATGACTGTAAAATAATTAAAAGTAAGGTGATACACATAATTTGTATGAGGGATTTGACCTAGTATGTGCACAACTGATTTGGGAAGGATTTTTGATGCACGAACCAATAGTTTTTCGTAGAATATATAAGGTCAAAACACTTTATTATATTGAGGGAGAATCACAATAGTAGTAATAAGTTAACATGCACATTAAAATTAAGTAGAAAGGACTGAATTTGCAGTAGGGTAAGGTGATTAATTAGGGAATTTTCATTCACAAGACTAATAAAAACATACACAAGACTAAAAATAACTTGGAAAGGTAGAAAATACTTCACACTCAGAGGGAAAAATTAGTAAAATTTTCTTCAGTCCTCATATATCCAAAAAGTCCTCCAGAATTTCTCACTTGTGCTTTGTAAAGGCACACAATATATAACAAAAAAAGTTCACCTTCTTCCTAAAAATAGCCTAAGGCTTGTACTCACCCATGCATCCTATTTTTATCCTTTATTTAATAATAGATAAAGGAATAGAAATAGAGCATGCAATTACAAATAGGCATTATTAGCCTTAATTACAATACAGTCAAACTGAAGTTGACTATTCTATTTTTAAGAAAGAAGGGTGAATAATTTGCTAAAAATAAGATTGCTTACTAGGCAAGTCTCTCTCCATCGGCATGCAACTTTGTCTTCTTCTCTATTTTGTCTTGTTGTGATGGTATGCAAAAATACTGCTTTGTCTCTAATGTTGACACTTGTTTTGTCTTCTAGTGATCACATGGATAACATTCTGCAACTTCACTTCAACCTCCTTATGGGGACCACCTCCAACTTTCTTGGTTCGGCCACCTTGGTGGACTTAGCAATAATACTATGGTTTAAAAATTTTACAAGGTCACTTATAATAGTCACCATATACATTCGGCCACCTTGGTTATTTGATATAGTCTGCCACCTTTTGGACATACATGACCATACTATAGTTTTTCCCCCTTTTGATAAATGCATGCATGTATATCCTTGTCAGCCTTTGCATATTTCAAAATTCACCTTTTTGGTGATAAGCATGTATGATGGCATTTTGCATTATTTGGAAATGACTATAGTTTGGAATTTGAAATTCAATGCAATGATTTATTCGATGGACATGTGGGTTGTCCCCTTCTCCACGGTGACTCACCCCTTGGTAACTTGGTCGGTGGCATATGTAACTCAAGTTGAGTTTTCTTTGATATTTGTTGATCATCTTGGGCCCTTGATCTTTGTACCTCTATTTTGATGCCGTCGATCCTTGGACTCACGGTTAGGGTTTCTGACTGTGCATTGAATGTGGTTGGTGGGGACTAACTGTGGTTATTTATTTTGAGCTCTGAGCATGATTCTCGGCCTTTGATCTTCGTCCTTGATGAAGCTTGATCATTGATCTCGAACCGTGGTTGAGTTTGATCTTAACCCATACTTGGATTCGGTGGTAAAGGAGAGCTTGGGTCTAATGATCATTTCATTCAGTTTTCTAGTTCGTGGGCAAAGCCGTGGAAAATGTTTTCCTTGATGCCATTATTTTGTTCTATATTCGATCCCGATTATACCTTTATTTTGTAGCTCCTCCTCTATCTCTTTTTTTTCTGAGGACATGGTTGTAAAGGTGGGCGCCATGGTTATTTCTTCGAGCTCAGCCTATTTTTTTGGTCTTTGTGGCGAAGTCCATGAGATATGAGTTTGCTTTGTGAGATCTTGTGGTCAAAAGGCTTGAGCACCGGTATATTTCTTGGTCTTCATAGGTTTTCCTTTTGACGCCATTATTATGAGAATTCGAGCTTGGTCTCTTCTGCGAAAATGGCTTTCTGTCATTTTTTGCTTCTTCTGAACTCTTTGTGTAGCTGTATATATGATCATTTCAGGGTTCATTTAATTCTTTGAGCTCTGTAGATTTGTGAGCAGAAGTATTCGATCTCTCTACCATTTTCATTTTCTTGAAGCTTGGATTTTAACGTAGAGGAGGTCTCTGTCTCTTTCCCTTTTTCTCTTGCTTTGCCATGGTTTGAAAGCTTCGAGTTCTCTGCAAATTTGAGGGTTTCCACAAATGCTTGGAAAAGGTGAGCTTCTTTTTCCTCAAATGTGAAAATTACTTCATTTTATTGAGACCATGCATACTGATACTTAGTTTCTCTTTGCATTTTTGGGTTTTTGTGGCTCGGACTTGATCATTCTTGAGCTTTTCTACAATCTGATTCTCTAGTGACTCAAAGGTTTGAAGAAAACACTTCGAAGCAGTAAGTTCTTGCTCGTTTTTGTTGGTTGTCTGTTGTAACCTTTGACTGAGCTTTCTTAGATTTGAATCATCATTGTTTTTCCATTTGATTTTTGAGACACTGATAATAAGCTCCTTGTTTGTACAAGATCCTCTATGATTTTTTGCTACCATTAATGGGTCTTCGTTCATTGCCCTGATTTGTGCTTTTATGACATGGGTACTGTAGATCTCTGTTTGGAGTATTTGACATTCATTTCTTTCTTACATTTCATGTGACCCCTTGGTTTGACCTCAGCCATTTCAAGTTGAAACTTGTTTTTGAGTTTGGTTTCTTTAGTTCTGAACTAGATGACCCTGTTTCTTACTCGATTTTGATACCCCTTAATGGGTTCTCTAACTGGAGCCTAAACTGTAATTTTCTCTTGGATTCACCACTTGAAACTTATGAATTTGGTAATATCATCATCATATTTGATATATGTAGTGAAATTTCTTCTTTGGTCGATTCTACCCCTAGAAGTATGATTGTTTTGGAAAATGAGAATCCTCCAGTTAGATGTAATAGGCTTGGTTCTATCATTTGTTGGTACTGTATACATTCTGATATTCAGATCTTGAGCCTTTAACAGTTTACTAAAATTCTGAGCCATTGTGAGTTGACTATGGATCTGTCATCTCTGCTTCTATTGGGTCTACAAATTTTGCATATTTTTACTGAAACCTTATTCCATCATTATACAGAGATATTTTATTTTAAATTGCGTACTTTTGAGAGCTCAAATCTGTAACTTTTCCATTCTTGATTCAAAATCTAAACCATTATCTTCTTTATTTGACTTCTTTTTCATCCTAAGACTTGAATACTTTGATGCTTTTGAAGAACTCTGAAGTCTCACCTTTTGGATTGATCTCTTGTAACCTCTGACTACCTGAAAATGATGTACATTTTATTCTAAAAATAGTACCACATGATGGTTGTCATTTTGTAAAATTATGTGCTTGATATTGATTTCTCCATTTTTCGAAACTCTGCACTGGACATCATTCTTATTTCATTGTGAATAACTTTGAAACATTTGATTTCGAAAAATGAAAACTATAGAAGTTAATCATTTATTTTGTTTGAGAACCTGGAAGGGACACATTATTTCTGGAATTTCTGTTTCACAAATTCCTATATGCTGAACTTTGAACTTTTGTTGGAATGTTGTAGTTTCTTTTCCTTTTCTTCTTAAGTATTGTATTTGAGCTTCATTATAGCTTTACATGCATGCTGGAAAATTTGAAATGTTGATTTTTCATGGCGAAGCCCTATCAATTTTTTTCTAGAATTCTCTCTTCCATCCATTTCCAGCTATAGTAGTTGTATTTTCTGATTCAAAATATAGAACATAACACTTCATGTTTGAAGCTAGATAAAAATGAGACATCATAGTTGTTTATCTTGATCATGGCATGCTTTACTACTTTTCTGTATCACTTACTTGATTTAAATAATTCCTTTAAGCATGTAGTAGTTAAAAGCAGCATGATGGAAAGTTGTAAATGTCCATTTTTCATGGCGAAGCCCTGTCAAAATTTTTCCAAAATCTTGTCTTCATTCCTTTTCAACTGTAACCTTCTCTTTTAGCCAAACATCATCTTTCAAATTCTACTTCTTCCCTTTTAGCTGCAACTGAAAAGTGTTCTTCTATTTGTCAGTTTCTCTTCTACACTGTAACTTCTTCCATTTTAGAATAGTTACTTGAAACTTTGAGTTACATTCTTCCTTTTCTTGCATGCACTTATGTTTGTCTATTTTTCCTTGGTTGCAACCTATACCTGCACACTTAGGAAAATAGTTAGAAAATACTTAGGCTTTTTGGCCTCTCTTATGTCCATGTTTTCTTCTTTTCTTTTCTCTTTCTTCTTTTTGAGTGAATAAAGCATGCATGCAGTTTGTTCTTCAAGTAGAATACATCTCATGTTAGGAAAATATTCATATGCATGAAGTAGGACAGTGTAGGAATATGAATTGATCCCTGAGCTCGTAACTGACAGTTAACTTTTCTTCTTTTCAGGTACAATGGCTTCTACAATGGAGATGAAGAAGAAGCTAAAAATGGAGATGTTTTCAATCAAAGAAAGAAACCCCAAGGAAATGATGGGTTCACTCATACTCCTTTGCTTTCTCTTTCATGCATGTGTACCTTTATTTTTAGTAGTTGTACTTTACTTTTCAGTTACATCCCACGGCTTGTGTGGGAAACATTTGACTCTCCTTGTGAATAAAACATTGAATTCTGAAAATTAGTTGTGTATTTCCTTCACATTCTAGATTTTACGTATGGATTTTATAATGAACTAAAAAAATCATAACATAATTGAATTTCTTAATCATGAAGGAAAGAAACATTGATGAGAACTTATAACATTCAAGAATGAACTCTAATTTCATAATCGTATTTTTGTTTGTTGCTTCAAAACTCAACACTTCACGTACTCTGTAATTCGAAGTGTCTTCATCAAGACAACACAACCTGTCCTCCGAGGATTTTGTGTTCTTTTGTTGAAGGTATCATGAAATTGTAAAATATGTGATGCATTACGTTTTGTAACAAAGCACACATAGCTGCATATTTAACTTAATCATTAATTAAATCAGTAGTAACTAATAACTTCAAAAATTCCTTAGCTTAGATATACTTTATCCATGAATTTCATCAAAACGATGAAGTTTCGATTTGCCCATTTTTGCACAAGTGCAAAATTGTCAACAGATTCTCACATTAAAATTTCTCCCCTATAATCTTCTTTTCTTCTATTATCTAAAATCAATCGTATTTTGGTGCTTTAAAACAAACATTTCTTCCCTTTCATTAGTATCACATTAGTGAAAGAGCATCCCTTTTCCTATTCATCTCTTTGTGTCATCAAATTTAATATTTTGATTGGGTTTAAAATGAACTTCATTTCATTCTACTTTTCTGCATTAGTTCACATTAATTGAGGGCAACCTATACGTTGGAAGTCATTCCCAGGTGATGGTTGAGAAATGAATCATAGAAAGCACATTTTCTCCTTCTCTGAGTCTAAACCAAACTACACAAATTCAAATCTACACATATTTATTAAACAACGTCCTACCCGGTAGCATCTATCTGTGATTACATGATTTGGTTGTGGTACTCCCAACTCGTATCCTCTATCGAGTCATTATCTCGAGAGAACAGCCCACCCCAGCCCTAACATTCCTGAAACCTCACCTTTTTAGATCTCCCTCCTCATAAGAAGCCTTCCTCACCAAATATTCTATTCTACTATTCACATAGCCAGTCCTTAATAGCATAAGCTGAACAAACATAATAACAAAAAAACACTCTTAGGATCATATTTTTCTTAGTGATTCTGTTTGGCTTGTGTTTTGATGTGAGAGAACACATCCTTCATTTTTTCATTTATCCTTGCATGCTCCCGATTATAGTTGGTGTATTAAAGCTTCATCTGAGTGTGCCTGGACCTCATTTTCATCATTCTCAAAATTATGGGTTTGATGCCACATTTGATTTTAACTCACAACCAACTCTTCTTCATCTTCATTTCAATTTCACAAAGAATCGGTGTCGGTTACCCCAAACCATCATCGGTTTTACCTAGCTAGTGTCAGTTTACTATTCTTTTGGTTAACCTACCCAAAAGGACACCTGCTTCCCTTTCTTTGATTTTTAGAGTTTATAAAGATATCATCATCTTCTCTATCATGATAAATCCATCAACATCTTATCTACTTGGTAAATTATTAGCCTTCTACCTTGTTTTGACAAACTGTCCATTTTCACAAAGTGGCCACCACGGTTACTTGTGACCATGTCGGTTTACCTAACCAACATTAGTTGGACTGTTTAAATTTCGGCTGATATTTCATACCTAATCCCTCTACCACTTTGCATGTTTTCCCTATATTCTCTACATTTATGCGTTATTTACATAAATTTTTCCTACCACGTCGGTAATTATTCACATGGTGCTTACACGTAGCAAAGTAAATGCACTCATATTCCGGACTAGTTGTCAACCACTCCCACCTAGTCCTTCGCCACCTTCTATTTTATCACCCATGGATCCTACCCAACCTATCACTATCGCCATAGGGGACGAGGAGTTCACACAACTCCTTGACTAGAACCATGCCGCCTTATAGTTCTATCTTTCCCACTCATCTACTCAATATGCCTCGGGTCGGTATTTATATGATATGCTTGTATCTATCCCCTCAAACTCACTCCTACTACATGCCCCACCTCCGCTAGCTCCCCGCTACCCACATCTACCTTTCCCCCACTCATTTCTCGGATAGGCCCTATAACTGCTATGACCACCATATCTCGCCACATCTATTGCACCCGCTTCACATCCACCATACGTTCAACAACTACCCGAGAATGTAACCTCATCCACCCTTATTGTCAAACATATACCCGTAGCTACACAACCACGCCCAAAGTGTCGATAACCCCCACCCCTTCTCAAAACATTTTCCTTTCTATTCCACAGTCCTTATCCCCCATTGCTACTAGGGTCACCACAACCCTTCCACCTCCATATATGTACTATCAGTAGCCTCTCATTTCATCTATCATTCATGTGGGGTACATCCCCCCTATTTCACTTCCTCCTTCTCAATCTACCTATACGACATCACCATATACTAGAATGCCACCTCCATCATATGTCCAACACCAACCTCCTTACGCTATAGGAGGTACCCATCCATCACAACCTACCAATGACTTAATCAAGTTAATGATGGACAAGATGCAGACACTGGAGGCATCAATTTCTGGCACATGTAACTCTCTCACCTACAATGAGATTTGTAATGAGCCCATCCACCCATCCATTCCTATTCATCCATATCCCATACATTGGGAAATGCCTAAATTTAACCACTTCAACAAAGAAAGAGGACTGCAACAACATTTGCGGTCTTTCAAACATGGGTGTTATCTTATTGCCCATGATGATGCTTTGCTCCTAAGGACCTTTCCCATGTCTCTGACTAGGCCCGCATTAGACTGGTATAGTGGGTTTCCTAGACATTCTATCTTCTCATTTAATCAGGTAGCCCAAGCCTTCTTAGATCACTTCTCCATCAATGTTGTTAAGAAGGTTACCATGATTGACCTCTACTCTACGCGTCAATATGACGACGAATCTATCACAAATTTTGTTGCTCGTTGGCGTAGCCTGATCAATCAAATCACATTCCAACTACCACAAACCGAACTCATAGAGCTCTTCACATGGGCTTGTGCTAGACATATCTCACCAACCCTGTAGGTGTAGACTTTTTAAACCTTCGATGAGGCATTCACCATGGCACAAAAGCTAGAGATTCGGGCCATCAAAGAAAAGAAAATTTAACTACGCAATAAAAACTCGGCATTTAAGTCAAATGATACCTCTTCTTCTTCAAAACCACAGAACAATTATTTAAAAACCAAGGGAACTGCTAACGAAGTGGTACTCAAGGCCAGCCCAGCCCATTTTTCAAATCAGACTAACCCCTCATCTAATCTCTCGCTTTGTTCGTGATCATTTGTAAATATCTTCCCCCTGGGTAGATATAGACAAACAGAAGAATATAGAAATCAAAGAAACTCAGAGCCCAATATTTATTGCATCACCAACAAGCACAAGACGCAGTAAGTGGCGCATGAAAATGGATGTCGACATGAAGACGAGATGCGCCAAGGTGTAGGTAAAGGGCATAATAAAATGGATGTCGACATAGAAATAGATGTGCCTTTGGCGCACAAAAGGAGATGTCGACATAGAAATAGATGCACCTTTGGCGTACGAGATGAGATGTCGACATAGAAATAGATGCGCCTTTGGCACACCTTTAGGAGGCGCAACATTCGAGTCTTGGCAGGAAGCGCAGACCACAGCGCGAGATATTTAGATGGCAATAACTTTTGGGGAGCTCGATTCATGCAAGGTTGGACTTTCTGAAAGTTTACGAGGTCCTCTGTTCAACTACAACTGGATATCTTTAATTGGGTGAGAAAAAATTCTTTAAAATGATAAATACAGTTCACCACTTTTGGGGGTCGCTAGGGTTCTCACCTACCACCATAATGAGATGAATTAAATACAACCTAGGGTGGTTGGGGTAGATTTGGAATTTCTCTCTCTTCCCTCTCTCATTCTTCCTATAAATTGTAAGGAGGGGCTTCTTTCTAAAGGTTGGACATTCTTGTTTTGCCCCTCCCTTCTTCTCTTTGGTAGGTGAATCTGTGGAGTTCAAACCTCCTATCTAAAACTGTAATGCAACTTTGCCTCTTGGTATTTTTTTGGTGTATCGTATCAATATTTGGAGCAAATAATGCATGTCTGTGGATGATTATCAACCCTCTCTGTGTTCATTTACATCTTCCTGATCTTTCACTACAAATCTGTTATCTGTGCATGATCTTGCATTGCATTTTAATAGTTTGTGTTTATTGGCAAGACAGTTGTTCTTCATTCCTCGGTGCATCACCTTTGTTAGTTTAGGTTTATTTTTATGCATCTTCTTACCCTGTCTCCTTGGCAAGTTAGTTTAGGTTTTGAGTAAACCCTCTACATTTTTTACGTGTGCATATGAACAGAGGAATAGGAACCGGCCTTCATCCAGAGAGCTTTTCCGATTTCGCAAGGTCCCACACTTGGGAAAAGCTCCATGTTATGTAATCACACTGAGAGTCTCAACCCATCGAGTTGCAGAGTCCCGTGGGTGCTGCGATTAGCCATCAGCAGTTTGCACGCCAAAATCGCTGTTCTTTGTCAAATCTTTGGCATCTTCGTTCAAAGGGAAGGCTTTGCAGTGGTTTAGGAGCCTTGGAGCTAGTTCTATCCAAAATTGGAATCAGTTATGCATAGTTCTCCATGAGCAGTTTGGAGAAAAGGGAGACAATTTGTCTCTACTAGAACAATTGACGACTATCAAGAGAGCTCCCCATGAGCAGCTGACTGACTTCAACTTCAGATTTCAAAGGTCTTGGGACAGAATTCCAGTGGCCGTTAGGCCAACAGCTGAAGGTGCTTTTCTATACTATCTTAAGGCTTTGAATTCTGATATTTCTATGTTAATTCAATCTATGGGAGGAACAACCTTACCTGCTGCTTATAGCATTACCATTAGGGCTGAAAACTGTCTTATTCAAGCTGGTAAGCTGGCTCCTAGGCCTCCCATGCCCTTGTATCCAAACTTAGAAAATCCAAGTACTAGTCAAGCACCCACTTTGGCTCCTATTCCCACTCCTAGAAATCAAAGTTCAAATGAAACTTCTACTTCATCCTCTAGTGCTTCAAATGAACTCCAAGAGGTTATGAAACAATTGCAGAACCTTGGAAATGAGCTGGTGACTATCAAAAGATAGCAAGCTCAAAGTGCTAGACCGTATCAGCCTCAAGCGCAATACCAGGCTAGGCCCCCATACCAACAAAATAGGTCACCAACTCATGTTGCAAATCAAAATCAAAGCCAAGTAAGGCCTCCCGCTAATAGACCATTTCAACCCTATAACCCCAATGTTGCATCTACTTCTAAAGCATTAGTGCCAGTCCAAAACAACATAGCTCAAGAATATGATTGGTGTTTCCCATGCAATGAACCTCACAACCAATCTATGTGCTTCAATGGTGCTTTGAACCAAGCCTTGATGGTGACAACTATTGGCGTAGAGGGTGAAGTGAGTTAAGAAGAAAATCAGCAAAAAGGGACATCTTAGCAAAACACAGCTCCAATGATACCGTGCTTGCGAATTAGCAAGCGAGGATTTTTGTGGCATAAATCAAACAATTTCTCAGAGTGTAGCAGCTAACACAAGATCAAAGAAGAGGAATATTGGTGAAGGGCAGTCATTGGCTCCAAGTGATCTTCAACCTTCCATCACTCCACAAGGTGTTGGTAAGCAAAATACAATTCCAAACACGCAAGGACAGCCCAAACCACCTTCTAAACCAAGTCAAATGCCAGTTGTTGTTGCCCATACGCAAGAAAGGAATGTGCAGGCTAAAGGACAACAAAGAGATGTTTCATCCCCTTTCAACATCATCGATCAAATGAAGAAGACACATGTGAACATTTCAATGTGGGAATCTTTATCCATCCCAGGACAAAGAGATCTTCTACAAGCTGCCATGAAGAATTGGTCAACTTCGAACCAGTAGGTCCATATGCAAGAGAAGGTCCTCACAAATGCTGCTCAGCCTGAAGGGAATCATGGAGGACAACAAGGTAAAGTTTTGAAACCCCCTCCATTCTACGTTTCATTAATCATTGGGGATAAACTAGTACACAATTGCATGATTGATTCAGGGCAAGTAGTTACTGTCATGCCCAAACAAATACTTGATCAACTGGGTCTCCAATACGAAGTCATATCAAAGGGGGTAGTGCAATTGGATGGGACAAAGAGTAGCAATGGTGGGAGTGATTAAAGGTTTGAATATTACCTTGCATACATGCCCCAATGTTACCGTTTTGCAAGATGTGTCAGTGATAGATTTGCCACCACTATTTTCCTATGCTTATCAAGGATTTCACACTATAATTGGAGGCTACTTATCTGCTGATTGGTCACACATGTTTTTCGAACAAGATATATGGTACTAAGGTCACCATTAGATCCGAACCAATTGCAAACTTTCACATTGAGCCTCATACTCCAAGCCAAGTCAATGCCAACCTGTTCAAAGATTTGATCAAGAAGATTATCCAAGCATAGATGAAGCTAACACAAAAGTTGGAAGCATCCCAGATTTAACTCTTGAAAAATGGCCAAGCAAGGTACACGCTTTTGATCCCTACCAAAAATAGAAGAATCGAGCTAGGAGTCTATTGCATACATGAAGAAAACCAGTCTATTCCTAACATCACCAAACAAGACCATAAGGATGACGATGAGGTATGGCGGTTATTTTTGATGGATCAAGGAGCAGACGAGGGTGTAGGAGGAGGAGCTATGCTTGTTTCACCTCAAGGCATCAAATATTATTCAGCTTTCCGGTTCCAGTTTTCATGTTCAAACAACACAACTGAATATGAGGCCTTGATTCATGGACTTCATTGGGCCAGGAAAAAGGGCATAAAGAACTTGCAGGTGTTTGGAGATAGCGAGCTAATCGTCAATCAAGTCAGGGGATAACATGCTACAAAGAATGAAATGTTTGAAGAACTACAAGAATAGGGTGTGGGACCTCGTCGATGATTTTGAAGCTTTCAATATCATGTCCATACCCGGGAGAAGAAGAATGAAGCACCGGATAGGCTCGCAACAGTTGGAGCAATGTTTGATGTGGTTGACAACATCAAAAGGGAAAAAATGCAACCACATGTCCATGTGATTGTAAGGCCAACAGTTCCAGATAATAACACAAGCTGGCAGGTGTTTGAGAATGATCAACAGATCATCAATTTCTTACAATAAGAGGCTAAATTCTCAGCTAGGAATCAAGACATATTAGAGCAGCGATGCGGGAATCAAGTAGTGCGATTGCGGACAAACAAGCTTCCCAAAGGTTTACTAATGTTGAGTCTATCTTCAACCCTAATGACCAGATTCCATAAGGAAAAGGCTAACATATAGGTCGAGAGAAGATTCGAGCCAATTCCGGTTGGGAAGGTAAAACACTCAAATTGGTAAAGTGGCCACCGAGCGGAGAGAAATCAGATTTCATACAACTTTGCCAAGATTTTCCGATGTCTTCGCTTGGAGCTATGAAGACTTAAGAGCTTTCGATCTAAAGCTAGCACAACATAACATAGAATTGGATCCAGTTCTAAGCCCATCAGTGCGAAGTAGAGACTAGTCAACCCTCACATTGAGCCTCTAATGAAGAAAGAGCTTAACAAGCTAATAGAGGCAAGCATTATATTTCCGATCAAGCACTCAAGTGGGTTGCAAACTTGGTTCCATCGGAAAAAGAGTGGAGAAATCAGGTTGTGTGTGGACTTCGAGACCTCAACAGGCATCTCTAAAGACCATTACCCACTTCCTTCAATGGAACAAATATTGCAAGTAGTATCTGGTTCGAGAGAGGTTCTCTTTCCTAGATGGCTACTCGGGTATAATCGTAGTAATGGTGAAAGAAGATGACCAGTTCAAGACAGCTTTCACCACCAAATGGGGCACCTATGCCTACAAGAAGATGCCATTCGAGCTATCAAATGCCGGAGCCACTTTCCGAGGGTAATGGATATGGCATTCAAGGGGTTGATCAATAAAATAGTTTTGATATATCTTGATGACATCACCGTATTCTCAAAAATGCGGTGGATCACCTCTTTCATCCGAGGTAGGTATTTCAGAGGTGTAGAAGATTTGGGGTATCATTGAATCCCAAAAAATGCATATTCCTGGCTTATGAAGGAAAGCTTCTAGGCCATATTTTTTCAAAGGAGGGGTTAACGATCGACCCAAAGAGAGTGGAATCAATTCGAGCGTTTCTATTACAAGTCACAAGAAGGCTCTTCAAAGCTTCTTGGGAAGGATCAATTTTGTCCGCAGGTTTGTTCCAAACTTTGCAGCTCTTGTAAAGCCAATAACGCTGATGTTGAAAAAGAGCATGGCATTCAAGTGGACATCTGAAGGCAAGGAAAGTTTTGAGGCAATAAAAGAGGCTATATCTCAAGCTCCGACTCTCGTCAATCCAGACTTCTCCAAGGACTTCATGCTATATGCCTTCGGTGGTGGAGACACAATTTCTACAATCTTGGTACAACAAAACAAAGAGGGATTAGAACAACCAGTTGCTTTCTTCAGTCAAGGCTTAGAGGAATATGAAACAAGGTACTCTTTCATTGAAAAGCATGTCCTTGCAGTGATCAGGAGCTTAAAGAAATTCAAGCACCTAGTCTCAAACAACAAGATCCAATTGTTGGTCTCTCATGCGGGAGTCAAGGACTTCCTTCTAAACAAGGATCTGAATGAGAAACGTGTAGGATGGATAACCCGTGTCATGGAATATGACATTGAGATTAAGGTCACTAAGCTAGTACGTGGAAAGGACTATGTGAACAACTAGCTTTGAGTCAGAAAGTTGAAGCAAGTGATGAAAAAGAGACTGCCTTGGTACTGCAGGATGGTCAAGAACAAGAAAATGATGATGTGGCCGCTCCTTGTTAGACTCAAAATATGATACACTTCCTACACACAGGCCTATGCCCTCCAAAATTGAGCAAAGCGAAAAGGAGATACTTCAGATTACAAGCCATTCCATATGTGCTTGTTGATGGTGTTTTGTTCAAGAAAGACATCAATGGAGTTCTATTGAGGTGCATTGGGACAGGTCAAATTGAGAGGGTGTTACGATATTTTCACGATGGACATTCCGGAGGACATTTCGCCCCACGAGTAACAGCTCTCAAGATAACGAAGGTAGGGTATTATTGGTGACAGGTCTTCGAAGGATCTGTTATACATGGATAAGAAAGTGCAAGAAATGTGCACTCTTCATAGGAAAAGAAAGACTAGTAGCGCTTCCATTGCACCCAATTTTGGTTGACCAACCATTTATGCAATGGGGATTGGACTTCATTGGGGTCATAAATCCTAACTCAAGCTAATGCCACAAGTGGATACTCATGGCAACGGACTATTTCACCAAGTGAACCGCAAGAGTAGCGCTCAAGGAAGCAAATGAGTCTAACATACTAGACTTTTATGAAGGAATAGTGACCGGGTTCGGTGTGCCAAATGCCACTATCATATCGAGATAATGCATTGGCATTCATAGGTTCCAAGATTAAAGAATGGGCTATAGAGAATGCAATATTTTTGAGCACCTCTTCAAATTATTACCCGCAGGGTAATGGACAGGCAGAGTCCACGAACAAGAATTAGCTAAGAATCATTAGAAGGAATCGGATGAAAACCAAAGGACATGGCATACCAAGCTAAAATCAGCGCTATGGGCTGACAGGGATAATGCCAAAGAGGTCTACTGTAATTCTCCCTACAAGTTGGTCTATGGGAAAGAGCGATGTGCATATATCATTGGAATTGCCGCGTTAGAGCTCATGAAGTAGTTGGAGTTGTTTGAGTTCGAACCAATGCAGGCCAGGTATGTAGAGTTGATGGAATTAGAAGAAATCGAGAGAACATGCGTTCAGATGATTGAAAAGGATCAGGCCTTAGTAAAAGATGGTTTGATAAGAAAGCGAGAGAAAGGACCTTCCGGAAGGAGACATAGTTCTAAAATGGGATGCAGATCGGGCAAAACCAGGAAGGCATTCCAATTTTGATGCCATTTGGAGTGGTCCCTACATGGTCACGGGATGTAAAAGTAGTAATGCCTTCCAATTTTCTACATTGGATGGAGAGGAACTTCTAATTCCGGTTAACGGAATCTATCTTAAACATTGCTACTAAAAGGAAAAGGTTGCCCTTGTAAATATTAGCCTAGATTTCAATTCCTCTAAGTGCGTATGCACATTGTCTTGTTGTAGTTAGGTTTCAATTTCCCTAAGTGCTCCGGCATAGGTTTTGTTGCTCTTAGGTTGAATTTCTATAGTTCAGAGTCTTTGTCGAAAAGGAGTTGCGGTGTATCGTGCTCGGGATCGGAGATCAAGTTGGTTTCAGGTTATTGCTTATGACTCTATGCCCAATGGATCGTTATAAGGCCACTGATCTTCTACCTAGCAGGCAGGTGATCCCGTTGAGTCACCAAATTGTTGTAAATATCTTCCCCCCGGGTAGATATAGACAAACAGAAGAATATAGAAATCAAAGAAACTCAGAGCCCAATATTTATTGCGTCACTAACAATGCCCAAAAGTGCGGGTAAGTGGCGCGTGAAAATGGATGTCGACACGAAGATAGATTCGCCAGGTGCGGGTAAAGGGTGCAATAAAATGGATGTTGACATAGAAATAGATGCACCTTTGGCACACGAAGGAGATGTCGACATAGAAATAGATGTGCCTTTGGCGCACGTAGGAGATGTTGACATAGAAATAGATGCGTCTTTGGCGCACACAAGGAGATGTTGACATAGAAATAGATGCGCCTTTGGCGCACTGAAGAGATTTCGACATAGAAATAGATGCGCCTTTGGCACACGAAGGAGATGTTGACATAGAAATATATGCACCTTTGGTGCACGAAGAGAGATGTCGACATAGATTTAGATGCGCCTTAGACGCACCTTCGGGAGGCCACACATTCGAGTGCTTTGACAGAAGCAGACTGGCGCAGAGATATTCGATGCCCATAACTTTTTACTTGGGAGCTCAAATTCATGCAAGGTTGGACTTTCTGGAAAGCTTACAAGGTCCTCTATCCAACTACGACTGGATATCTTTAATTGGGTGAGAAAAAATTCTTAAAAATGAAAAATACAGTTCGCCACTTTTGGGGGTCGCTAGGGTTCTCACCTACCACCATAATGAGATGAATTAAATACAACCTGGGGTGGTTGGGGTAGATTTGGAATTTCTCTCTCTTCCCTCTCTCATTCTTCCTATAAATTGTAAGGAGGGGCTTCTTTCTAAAGGTTGGACATTCTTGTTTTGCCCCTCCCTTCTTCTCTTTGGCAGGTGAATCTGTGGAGTTCAAACCTCCTATCTAAAACTGTAATGCAACCTTGTCTCTTGGCATTTTGTGGTGTATTGTATCAATCTTTGGAGAAAATAATGCATGTCTATGGATGATTATCAACCCTCTCTGTGTTCATTTGCATCTTCCTGATCTTTCACTGCAAATCATTATCTGTGCATGATCTTGCATCACATTTTAATAGTTTCTGTTTATTGGCAAGATAGTTGTTCTTCATTCCTCGGTGCATCACCTTTGTTAGTTTAGGTTTATTTTTATGCATCTTCTTACCCTGTCTCCTTGGCAAGCTAGTTTAGGTTTTGAGTAAACCCTCTGCATTTTTACGTGTGCATCTGAACAGAGGAATAGGAACCGACCTTCATCCGGAGAGCTTTTCCAATTTCACAAGGTCCCACACTTGGGAAAAGCTCCATGTTATGCAATCACACTGAGAGTCTCAACCCATCGAGTTGCAGAGTCCCAGGGGTGCTACGATTCGCCATCAACACAGACCTTTCAATTCAGATGGGAACAATAGAAATACACCCCAATTATGGATCCTTATTCTTCTTTCTTACAACATCTCATCAAAGATGTGGCCATCACTCTTCCTTCCCATAAACCACACACTGGTTTTGATCATGCTCGCCTCACACCCCGCATGGTACAAAGAGCATGATTTATCTAACTATCATCGGGTAAAAGGTCATAGTGATAGAAATTGCATCACTTTCAAAAAAATTGTCCAAGAAATGCTCGAGAAAGGTGAGTTAACCTTGAACAATCCTAATGCACCTTCCAATAAAAACCTACACATCTTCAAGAAACCATTTCCTAATCATGCACCTTCTTATGATCAAACTGGAGAGACCTCAACTCATGATAGCAATACTGCGAGATCTATGCTATTTTCAGCGATGCACCAGTTGCTTCCGAATTACCTCATATTCCTTCCATAGAGGAAATCCTAGCTTGAAATCCTCCACCTACACATGAACCCACTTCACCTATGCCTCCACCCACAGAGGAACACCCTTCATCTCCTCCCTCACCTATGAAGGAGCCTCCTGTTAACATTGAGACCATTTCACCTTTGGCTTCTCCACCTAGAGAACTGTCACCTACAGTACCTCTTCGACCCACGGAAGATGCTTGTTTATCTCCTCCACGCACAAAGGAACAACCGTAATCTCCTCCACCTATCAAAGATCCCTTAGAAATGTCATTTCCTTTAGGTGACCATTCTCCATCAGCTACCCAAGATCCTAAAAACTTACTCTCACCTCTCTTACCCACGAAAAAAAAAAAGCTAGCAAATTCCCCATTTCTAAGACACATTTTAAAGGAATCGAAATTAGATCCTCATCAACCTCACCCACTTTGTAGTTCCATTCTCATGCTTAGCTAATTTCTTGGATTATGTGTATATAGTCTTACTTTGGGGGCATCTTACTGCTTTCCTATCTCAACACAAATGCAGATGTCACTCGCTGATACCTCCACTATCTACCCAAAAATATTTCGCCAACCGAACCACACACAACCACAACTATCACAAATTCCCCCATGGTACCACTCATGGCTCAACTCACACCCCTACCCATAACCCAACATGCATCTACATCCAAACCCACACCTACATCATCTTCCTTTCCTAAACCTATTACTACCTTAGGGGTCATCCCAATCGCCAGCCTTACTCATCCACCCATCAAATTAGATTTAGCCACATCCTCCAAAACTAACACCAAACTTAATACAGCCCCAAATAGAAGAACCAATCCCCTAGATCTCGTACCCCAACCTCGTTGATCACACCTTCATCACCTTCACCCCTTCCGTCCATCTTAGGACCTCATCCTTCTAGCCTGGTTAAGAAACCTCCACTGCCAGGTAAACTAAAAACATAGTAGCCCATTCCTCCATCGCAAACCTCTAACATACCCAAGCACCCGACATGACTTCCACCCACACCTGCAACATTTTTACCACCCATACCTTCAATACCATTGATAACTTCTTCACTACCCATGACACTTCAATCTCTTTCCCTCACACCTCCTGCATGGCCCACGCCATCTACCTTCACAGCACCTCGGTTATCCCCATGGGTAACTCGCCCTCTTCCACCATCTGCTTTTCCCTCTAGATCTCGTGCGCCCGTATCACCTTTACCCAAGAAGGTGTAACCTAAAGAAAAAAATCTGCTACCCTCCAATAAGGTAGTCAAACAAACCACACACTCTCTTACCAATTCTCGAAAGAGGGATTCGCGAGAACCGATGTCGAAAAGCGATGCACCACAACGAAGTTGCACTCCGATGGTAACCTCAAGCCAACACAATATGCAAGATTCGAAACAATGGAAAGAAGATTGCAAGTAAGAAGAATGGGTCTGCTCATACTCATAGATCGAAAAATAGGAAGTACAAATAGGGGTGTTGTGTAACCCCCATGCCTAAACATGGAAAGAAATCAATGATGCCACTGACGCATATGACGTTGACTGACGCATATGACGCCACTAGAAGAGGAGTTACAATTCCAAATAAGGAATGTAACTCCTATGATGCATTGATGCAAATGACAATGTCAGATTCTATGACAGAATCTGACACTTGTCATTTGACTTCCTAAGACCTATGACTCTCGCAAGGCGAGATGACTCACCTAGGTGATGTGGACGATGACTGGACAGTCACACACACCAACACCCCCCCTTCATCGAAGCCGAGGAAGAGGTCAAGGTAAGCCAGAATAGAAAAAGAAGACTCCCCTAGACAACTAAGAAAGATGTGTCAATGGGCCCCGACAACTAAAGGCCTGATAAGGTGCCCATGTACAAACAACATCTTTCTGGA